>OW804098.1:114664217-114869217 GCA_942159475.1 Sthenelais limicola
CTCTCCCCTCTCCCTACCCTTCTCTCACTCTCTATCTCCTTCTCTCCCTCCCCACCCCACACTATCCTCTCTCTTTCTCTCTCTCTAGCTCCCTCTTTGCTCTCTCTCCCTCTCCACCCCCTCTCACTTTTTTTCTCTCTCCCCTTCCCTTCTCTCTCCTCTCTCCATCTATTTCCCCTCTCCACCTCCCCCCCCCCTCTCTCTCTCTCTCTCTCCTCTCTCCCTCTCTCTGTGTTGATCTATGTCTTTCTGTCATATTACTGACTACTGGCACAGAGAGGGCTACAAAACGATTTTATCCGAAAAAGACTAAGGATTCATATTTCTAGAGAATAACGTAATAATTTTGTTGAACTCCTTGTTTAATCATGGATGTTTTGTCAACTTGTATCTTAAGCACTAACATAATGTATTTCTTTTATCAATTTTCTTTTAATTTCCATTTCAAATGTTTTGCTCTTTATTCCTAGAGGTTGGTTGTCAATTTGATTTTTGTGAATTGACATAACAGGTTTATTGTTCAAAAGGAGGAAAAGAGTAAATGCTTGAGCACTTTCTATTGACAAGATCTTGAACCTTTCAAGGGGTTAAACATGGGGAAATATTCATGTCGTTCTACATCCTCATAGAAGTTGATTTGTTTCAATAAAATAGTTGAACCCGTGCTAAATGCCAATAGCCTAACCCTGTATTTCTGCCTATTCTGATCCACTATGTGTGTACACGGGTCAGATCGTCAGAAATTTACAATTGGCAGCTCTACACATTGAGTAAAATCTGCTAAATTAGGCTGAAAAATGATAAATACCAGGTATATCTGAGTATATTTGGTGTTGTGGTGTTTTAAAATATCTGTGTCACTATGCTAAACTGTATTTTGAAGCTCATTATTGTCATAAATTCGGGGATATTTGAGAGGATTGGTGAAGGCGAATTGTACATTTCCTGAAGATCTGACCCACCACTGTTACACACTGTACAGAGAACAGGCTCTGGTTGCCCTCTAATTTCACGCATGCGTAGTGTGAGGAATGACTAGTACGGGCGGGGACTACCAGGTGGCGTACATGTATAAACTGGTCTAAATTTACCGTCACTTCTCACATGTGTAACCAGTGTGTGCCCTGTAATTAGGCACAGGGGGGGGGGGGGTCCACGACACGACCGTTACCTCAAAATATTCATTTTAAATACCTGGCTGGAGGGCAGAGAGGGAGTGGTAGAGAGAGGAGAGGGAGCGGGGAAGAGGGAGAGGGGGAGGGAGGGAGGGAGAGAGAGGGTTGGGGAAGAGGAGAGGGGGAGTGGGGAGGAGGGAGAGAGGAGGGGTGGGGGTGAGGGAGGGGGAGTAGGGAGGGGGAGGGAGGGAGAGAGAGGGGAGGGGAAGAGGAGAGGGGGAGTGGGGAGGGGAGGGAGAGAGGAGAGGGAGCGGGGAAGAGGAGAGGGGGAGTGGGGAGGGAGGGAGAGAGAGAGAGGGAGCGGGGAAGAGGAGAGGGGGAGTGGGGAGGGAGGGAGAGAGGAGAGGGAGCGGGGAAGAGGAGAGGGGGAGTGGGGAGGGAGGGAGAGAGAGAGAGGGGGTGAGGGAGAGCGAGAGGGGGAGTAGGGAGGGAGGGAGAGAGAGGGGAGGGGAAGAGGAGAGGGGGAGTGGGGAGGGAGGGAGAGAGGGAGAGGGAGCGGGGAAGAGGAGAGGGGCGAGTGAGGAGGGAGGGAGAGAGGAGAGGGAGCGGGGAAGAGGAGAGGGGGAGTGGGGGAGGGAGGGAGAGAGAGAGAGGGAGCGGGGAAGAGGAGAGGGGGAGTGGGGAGGGAGGGAGAGAGGAGAGGGAGCGGGGGAAGAGGAGAGGGGGAGTGGGGAGGGAGAGGAGAGAGAGAGAGGGGTGAGGAGAGAGAGGGGGAGTAGGGAGGGAGGGAGAGAGAGGGGAGGGGAAGAGGAGAGGGGGAGTGGGGAGGGAGGGAGAGAGGAGAGGGAGCGGGGAAGAGGAGAGGGGGAGTGAGGAGGGAGGGAGAGAGGAGAGGGAGCGGGGAAGAGGAGAGGGGGAGTGGGGAGGGAGGGAGAGAGGAGAGGGAGCGGGGAAGAGGAGAGGGGGAGTGGGGAGGGAGGGAGAGAGGAGAGGGAGCGGGGAAGAGGAGAGGGGGAGTGGGGAGGGACGGAGAGAGAGGGGTGAGGGAGAGAGAGGGGGAGTAGGGAGGGAGGGAGGGAGAGAGAGGGGAGGGGAAGAGGAGAGGGGGAGTGGGGAGGGAGGGAGAGAGGAGAGGGAGCGGGGAAGAGGAGAGGGGGAGTGGGGAGGGAGGGAGAGAGAGAGAGGGGTGAGGGAGAGAGAGGGGGAGTAGGGAGGGAGGGAGAGAGAGGGGAGGGGAAGAGGAGAGGGGGAGTGGGGAGGGAGGGAGAGAGGAGAGGGAGCGGGGAAGAGGAGAGGGGGAGTGAGGAGGGAGGGAGAGAGGAGAGGGAGCGGGGAAGAGGAGAGGGGGAGTGGGGAGGGAGGGAGAGAGGAGAGGGAGCGGGGAAGAGGAGAGGGGGAGTGGGGAGGGAGGGAGAGAGGAGAGGGAGCGGGGAAGAGGAGAGGGGGAGTGGGGAGGGAGGGAGAGAGGAGAGGGAGCGGGGAAGAGGAGAGGGGGAGTGGGGAGGGAGGGAGAGAGAGGGGTGGGGGTGAGGGAGAGAGAGGGGAGAGGGGAGGGAGGGAGAGAGAGGGGTGAGGGAGAGAGAGGGGAGGGGGAGAGAGAGGGGTGAGGAAGAGAGTGGGAGAGGTAGGGGAGAGAGTTGTAGGGGGAGAGAAGGGGGGAGAGTAGGGGGAGAGCAAGGGAAAGACAGTATAGAGAGGTTAATAATGACAGAGAAGTGAGAAAGACAGATAACATGAATATAAGGAAGAGATGGCACAGAGGGTGAGAGGAAGGAAGAGAGGGTAGAGATTAGAGTACTAATACTATAGGACTCATACCTAGAAACCCATATATGGGTTAGATTTTCAGAAAATGTACAATTCACCTTCACCAATCTTCTCAAATAACCCAAATTTCAGACAAAAATAAATTTCAAAATTCAGTTCCACCTAACCAGACAGATTACTAGAATCAATGCAATGCCGAATATACTCGAATTTACCTAGTATTGATCAAATTGTAGCAGAATTTACTAAATATGTAGAGCTGCCAATTGTATATTTTCTGAAAATCTGACCCATATAAGTGGAGACGACTATTTGTCTAGCCTTAATACACCACCCCAGCCCCTGTCCCTAGTGACTCTCACATTACTAAACTAACTCCCGCCAAACCCATTGACTCTGTAGCACTTTTGAACCAGTTTAAGGACACATCACCTCTCACTAACGTGGGCATGTCCTTTCATGGTTGGAAAATCGTTTAATTTCGTTACAAAATAATTGATCCCATTTTGATTCAATATTAAAAGTGAAGTCAGTCCAGGTCCAAACCTTCAAATCAGATAAGAATGGTATGGCAGCGATTGGACGCCTACTTCGCTATTCGGTTTCCTGGACTAGGACTAGGCGTTCTAATGGGAATATAATGACATTTTGTGGTCTTATAATGGAATTATAATGGCACTTTGCAGTTTGAGGCGAGAGGCTTTCCCTTCGTTTGAAGGGACTCTCCCTTCTTTGGGCCTATAGCTATAAACGGAACTGAATTAAGCTTGTCATGTATTAGTAGTATACAGGTAATGCTAATATATAACTCCATTTAATCTCTTTAAGGAAACTTCTATGTTTTAGTCCTTACACCTTTCCTTCTCTCCTTTCCCTTTTCTTCACCTCTTATACTCCCACTATTTCTTCCCCGATTTCCTCTTCCTGTTCCCCTCGCCCTCATGTTTTGTTTAAATGCTCAGTTTGGAATTGTGTTCCTGGTATATTTAGCCCTTTTTGGTCAGAAAATCGTAATCGTTTTGGGACGGGGGAGGTGTAGGCACTGGTGAGGTTGTTTTGGTACTGGTATGGGTGGGGGAACCTATATTTCCCCCCTAATTGTATTTGATAAATGAACGATGGAAAAAGATGGAAACGCAAAAGATCGGAAATGCAATATATATAAGAAACCTCCCACTCACTCTCTCTTTCTCCCACAAACCTGATCTTCCACCCTATTATTACCCTGTAGTGACTTACCCAAACCCTCTTTTGTTAAACCTGATTTAATTGGCGGTCACTACAGTCTCCATGACTACAGTTATTTATTGACCAATCAAAAGACTTGTTGGACCATGTTGGGTTGTATTGTCTGATCCTGGGCCCAGTGGACGCACAATAAGGCATTGGACGTTTGGAATGTGGGGGAGAGGTGTGGGGGGAGGGGTGTGGGGGGGGGAGAGGTGTGGGGGGAGGGGTGGGGGGGGAGGTGTGGGGGGAGGGAGAGGGAGAGAGTGAAAAGAAGAGAGGGAGTAAAAGAGGGAAAAGGGAGAGACAGACACAAAGACAGACAGAGAGAGGGGAAGACAGAGAGAGAGGGAGAGACAGGAGACAACGAGATACAGACAGAGCGAGAGAGGGGGATAGGGGAGAGAGAGGGGAGAGGGAGAGAGAGGGAGAGGGAGAGAGAGGAGACGGAGTTACAAACACAGAGAGTAAAAGAGAGGGTTAGGGGGAGAGCGGAAGAGAGAGACATACAGAGGAAGAGCGGAGAGCGAGAGCGAGAGCGAGAGAGAGAGAGAGAGAGGGAGAGAGAGGGAGAGAGGGAGAGAGAGCGAGAGAGAGAGAGAGGGAGAGGGAGAGGGAGGGAGAGACAGAGAGAGACTCGAGATGAACGTATGAGAAGGAGGAGGGAGGGTGAGAAGGAGGTGGGGGCTCGGGTGTTTTCTCAAATCCATCCCATTTAAGAAAATTGGAGAGATCGCTAAAAGCAGACTATTAGAGGGGCGGGTACACAGGTAACAAGAGGTCCTTAACCACCTGTTATACCTGTAAGTAGACTAGCTGGGGTGGGGGGGGGGGGGGAGGGGGCAGCCCTAATTGACCATTACACATGCTACACCTCCTGGGGAATCCGCCATGGCTGGGGATCAATGGATTATGATAAATTTAAAGTCGTAATAACACAAAAAAAACTTTTATCTGCCCAGATGGGTGTAACAAAGATGTTTTATTCTCTTTTGAATCCAACGTTTCAGCAATGTTGCTGTGCCTTCTTCAGGGATTGTTTATACCTCTAAAGTCATGAGGGATTTTAATAATGTGTAAGATTGTCCTTACATTTACAATTTGTCCTTCCATGTAAAGTTATTTGAGCCTTGCTCATTCAGATAGCAAAGAATCTTTCACTCTGAAAATAAATCTAGACCTTCACCTTACCTGAATTTTATCGGGAATAATTAATTATTACAATTTACCATATATCGTACTACAATTGGGGACTTGAATAGCCGCCATTTTGAATCTTGATTCGCATGGAATTATGGGAGTAATGGTATTGTATAAAATCTATAGAAAACTTACCATGCCCTAAAATTAGTCCCCATCTTTCCCATCATGCATATATGGTTAACATAGATCATTTATACAAGCTGGTATATTGTTTGAAAAATTCTGACAATTTTGGATAACAAGTGACAATCTTCTGACGTGTCAGAAAGATGATTCTGGGGTGTAGTCGCAATTATAAGCAATTATAACTAATTTTTGAATTTTTTATAATGTATAGTATTCGGGAATAATTTGGGTATAAATTATTAAATTGTTCAGTATTATTTATATAGACTATGTAGGGTAGAGTATTATCATCTGAGTTTTGAGTTATTTGAGAGGATTGGTGAAGGTGAATTGTACATTTTCTGACGATCTGACCCACACACACATAATTTTGAATCGTCGCTATAGCCTAGCCCTAGGCCTATGTGAATTGAACCTTGCAATAATTACACAATATTACAGATTCTAAGTTCATGTATAGACAATCAACATGACATATCATTCAACGAGGCTCATAAGAGTTTATATTGAGTGATACTAGCCTATATATTAGCAGATTTCTTAAGATTCCAACCATATTTGTTCATTTTTTAACATGTTGATGTTCCTGTAGTTGATTTGAAGCACTGTTGCTGTCAGTTCTACCAGCTTAAGAATGTGTAATGATATATGTACAGAAGTTCTCGAGGCAAACAGAACTGACATAGGCTTGGAAATCGAATGAAATGAAGCATATCGAATTAAATCTAACCAACCTTTTTATTTGTATCTTTTACAATTTCACTGCCGATCACACATGCTTCGAGTGAACCAAGTGCGGCAGCCATATTTCTGGCCGCTGACACAATAATATCCATATAAGCTGCGTAAATCAGTCATGTCGACTTCAAATACTATCCCAAACAATAGTTTATGAACATATTAACATGTGGCGATATGCCTTTGGTGGAAATATCACGATCCGCGGGAAGCCATGCTTCTTTATTTTCTGGTCATGTACACAAGGGGCCTGGTCAGGCTTAGCGCCGATCGCTTATAGCAACGATAATAAGAATACAAATTTATAATATTATGACACTAGCGACTGAATATAAATGTCTGAACGTTTAATCTAACCTTGTTTTCAACCTCATATGCAAGGATTATTGTGTAAAATCATTGGTTTATTCTAAAAAACGCATCAAATGTTGACACGAGTGGGATCGCTATGCCTATGCTATGGCCGGCAACGGCAACAAACAGGCGATATTCCTTTGGTGGAAATATCACAATTTCACCACCTCCACCTCCACGGGAAGCCATGCTTCTGTCGTCATATTTATTTTCTGTTCATGTACACAAGGAGTTTAATTTTCTTGGACGGGAGGTACCATATCGACTAGCCTACCGTGGCCACCATCGTGACCATGTTTTCGCTAAGCCTGGGCAGACGTGGAGACGTTCTCGGGGCAAACACAACTGACAAAGGCTTGGAAATTGAACGAAATGAAGCATATTGAATGAAATATGACCAACCTCTTTATTTGTATAATCAAACCAGTATATTTTTCACATCTTTCACGATTCCACACGTTTCGAGCAGGCCCTGGCCGGCCAAGACGAGTGGAATCGGTTTGCGCATGCGCGTCAAAATCTGGGTCGGGATCTGGGTCGGGATCTGGGTCGGGATCTGGGTCGGGGTAATCACGTGGACAATGTGTGACTAGGACGTGCACGTGGGATCTGGGTCGGGATCTGGGTCGGGGTAATCACGTGGACAATGTGTGATTAGGACGTGCACGTTCACGTGCGCGCCAGCGCGCCTTTGGATTGGTTTATACATGGGTTCAAGTGTGGGTTCAAATTATTCTATGACCTACTAGACCGGTATTGGGGTCAACGTCTTGTCGGAGCGGTGTACCACTTCCGGCCCGACCAGCAGTTCGTGGACACGGGAAATATCAAGTCCACGGGCCTTGGCTCGGACCCATAGTAATTCTGGGGTGGGGTTGGGCCACCCCAGAAAAAATGTTGCAAAATATTTGTATGTCAGATTTCATCAGAATCCATCCCAGGATGCCCTGTAACAGACATACGCAGACTCAGACATGGCAAAATCTTTAAAACTATCAACGGTCCTCCTAAGGTTTCACCAGTCCTCCAAAGGTTTTTTCAACGTTTCATAGACCTTTTTCACTGGACAGTCCATGGGCGGATCCAAGGGGGGGGTCGGCGACGTCCTGACCCCCCCTCAAAATTTTCATAAGGGCCCTTTTGAATAGCCCAAAGTGCCTTTTTTTACAACCCAAAGTGCCCTTTTTCTGTTGTAAGTGTAACAACCAAACAGTGTCTTTTTTACAACCAAAAGTGCCCTTTTTGAAGAGCCAAAAACCTTTTTTAAGAACCAAAGGTGCCTTAATTTCTTTTACAACCAAAAGTGTCTTGTGGTAACCTCTGTAAAAGGCTGTTAAAAGAACTTATAAATGCTGTTTCCATGACTCCCTAATTTGGGTGTATGGGCCCCACACATGTTTGTTCTAACATTAGTTCCCCCTCTTATGTTTGCTTTACATTTATACATCATGTGGACAATCACTTGGGGACAGTTGTGAGAAAATTAAAGTATGCTGCCTTACATTTGTCCTATTGTTGGCAGGCCTGCCTGCAGGAAGTACAGCCATACTCCATTGATCTGGTAAACCAATGTGACATTGGATACATGTGATTTCATCTTTTGAGGGAGATTTTGATTCAATGTCAATTAATTAAATTTGCCTTTGAGATTATCCTCCTAATTATTTGTTTTGTATCTTTAAATACAAACAAAACTGGCTAATTATGATAAAAAAAATGCTCCCAGAATACACCATTTCACTCCTCAGGTTTTACAATTTTGGGGGGCAACATGCCCCCAGACCCTACTTCACCCCTACATCACTTGCAACAGTAGCCACAACTGATTTTTAAAGATAATTCCACATCTTACAATTTGTATACATGGTCAACTGCCAGTGTGTGTTGTATGTTTTGTGTTCTTAGGTCCTTGCAAACTGCATCCCTAGTTTTTAAAAGTCAAAATAAATAATAGAAATAAAATCATGTGTGAATAAATACTGTATTTTGTGCTTCAAAAAGCGCCAAATGCCTCCAAATGGCACCTTCAATTTCAAAATTTCCTGGGGGAGCATGCCCCCGGACCCCCCTAGTCAGTCAGATTTGCAGAAAATGCACATTAGGCAGGTCCAAAATATTGGTAACATCTGCTAAATTAGACAAATATGAAGAATTGATATATCAAAGTAACATTTTCTGACGATCTCTCCCTTGTATGCCTTTATGCCCCTCTGGCTCATTTTTGGGGAATGGACTGATGTGCCCTTTTTATCTTGGACCCCCCCTCATTTTAGACCCTAGATCCGCCCCTGACAGTCAGACCGGAGACACTTTAGTTTCACCGGTCTGACAAGACTTTCACCAGTCAAGGACCGAGGTCCGGCAGGTTTCGCCATGTCTGCGCAGTGGCACATGCAAATCCCCTATTAGGATCATGAATCTTTTGAATTGATTGATTTGAAGTACAATAATGTTCAGAGAACAAGCCTCATATATACCGTCAGTACTACCGTATATGGGTCAGATTTTCAGAAAATGTATAATTCGCCTCCACCAATCCTCTCAAAAAACCCACATTTAAGAAAAAAATGAGCATCGAAATGCAGTTTAACATAACGGAACTGATACTTTAAATCAATGCGATACCAAATATACTCAGATGTACCCAGTATTCTTCATTTTCAGCCTAACTCAGCAGAATTTCCCAAATATGTAGAGCTGCCAATTGTACATTTTCTGAAAATCTGACCCATATACAATAGTGAGTACAATAGTGAGTACAATAGGAGGCTACGCACACTTTAACAGCAAAACCTTTTATTCACCCTAAAGCTAGCCTCCTAATAACATATTTCATTCCTGTCTTAAATTGGGTTATTAACTTGAGAGCGAAGTGTGTTAAGGTATTTCTATATTTTATGTTTGATTTCTTTTTGCAAAACCTATGGGTGGACGATTGCTGATAAAGTAGCTAAATATCCACTAGAAACACAGGGATATATTTAATACACTGTCTTGAAATTTGAAACATGTATACATACGACCAAGAGCACTAGATACCCCAATAATAACAACATTCCTAATTTTATGAATAAACCCCTTGAAAAATTGCAATTTTGAGAGTTTAATATGATTAATTTTCAGACCGATATTATACCATGTGTGGACAGGTGCTATTATACTGGTGCCTTCATCACAAGGTTATGAACTGCCACATGTGGGTCGGATCTTTAGAAAATGTACAATTGGCAAATCAGCATATTTAGTCAGTTCCGCTAAATTAGACTGAAAAAATGGTCAATGCAAGGTAAATCTGAGTTTATTTAGTATTGCCTTGAATCAAACCGTCTGTTTGGTTACTGTATTTTGAACCTCATATTTGTCTTAAATCTGGGTTATTTTAGATGTGTGGTGAAGGCGAATTGTACATTTTCTGGTGGTTTTACCGGTGTATGGATCATCAAGGGCACATCAAAGTAAATCAATTAGTAGTCAATATAACATCTATTAGCCGGGCTGTCAATATAATATCTATTAGCCGAGCTGTCAGAGCTTATTTGGCAACATAGCAAGGCCCAGGAGTTTAATTGGACTTTTCTACATGACTAGACCAGGAGTTTTAATAGGGGATTTGCATAGCAGCCATTTTGAATCTTGATTCGCATGGAATTATGGGACTAATGGTACAGTCTAAAATCTATGGAAAACATGTCATGTTTAGCAGGGACTATTTATCAATGCTCTAATTCCAATACCCATGTGTTTCCATACAGGTTACGACAATGCAAGTCTCCATCCTTCCCATCATGCATTTGGTTTTCATGCATTTGGTTTTCATTTATTTGTTTATTTATTTACTAGGGTGATCACAATAAATATGGAATATACAAAAATGCGATATCGAAAAACAAATAGGCGTGATATCTTAACAGATGAAACATAAGATTATATTTTAAGGCCTAAATATATCGTCATTAAACCACTTTTTCGGGTCCGAATAACAAAAGTAATTAAAAAATCACTGCAAAACCATAAAATTATTTTTAAAAAAATATTCACAAAGTAAAACAACAAAAATATTTTAGCTAACATTTAGATTTATGTTTTTTTAAAAAAACAATTAGATTATGAAAAAAAAATTCATGTGAAGTTTAGGAATGTAAGAAAGATGTAAATGTTTATAGCCAGGTTAAGTTAGAAGCGATATGAGCTCGGGGCGGACTGGGCTCGGGGCGGCCTGGGTGAGAGACATTCCAATAGACAATTAGTGATTGGTGAATACACAGACACAACCATAAATCTACCACCTGTCAGCAATTAGCCTTAAATGAGGGGAGGGAGGAGGGAGAGGGGGAGGGGAGGGGGAGGGGGAGAATATAATGATTATAGTATTGCTTTAAATGAGGGGAGGGAGGAGGGGAGGGGAGAGGGAGAAGGGAAAGGGAGGGGGAGGGGGATAGACTGATAGAATGTTAGCGCTGCACTCACAGTTAAAATCAGTCAAAAACTAAAGATTTTCTACTTTTTTTTCGCTCAATTTCTTTTCCTGTCCATCTATAAGTGATTTAAACAAGATTTTGGAGGATTTTTTCTGGTTGTTTTTTTTCTACGGAGCTTTATCAAAGTCAACATTTATATTTCGAGAGAAAAAGGATTTAGGTTAAAACACAAAATCAACCTTAATCTCTCCCCCCTCTCTCTGTCCCCCACCCCTTCTTTCTCCTCTCCCCCTCTCTCTCTATCCCTATCCCTCTCTCTACCTCCCTCTCTCTCTATCTCTCTCCCCCTCTCTTTCCCCCTCTCATTGTCTCCCTCTCCCCCTCTCCCCTTCTTCCCCTCTCTCTCCTTCCTTTTCTCCCTCTTCCCCCGTCCCTTCTCTCCCTTCCCCTTCACTCTCCTCTCCCTCCCCCGTCTCTCTTCCTTCCCTTCTCTCCCTCCCCCTCCCCTCTACCTCCCCCTTCTCCTCTCCTCTCTAGGGCCCTCTCCCTCCTCCCAACACACACACTTCTCTCTCTCCCCTGATTTCCAAGTACATGTATTTCACAGATACAACAATAAGACCATGATTCACTAACCTCTCCCCCACCACTACCAACAACACAAAACTACAGGTAGCCTATATACAAAAACCTCCAATCTGTTCCACCAATAATCATACCTACAACTCTAACCAAGACCTCACCACACTTTATATAGACCCAGCTCCTGCTATTCATATTGTAGTATGAGTGCCTTACTGAGCACCAGCCAAACCATCCAATCACAAATAGCATTCTATAGGGGAGTTTACATGGCGTCAGGTAATGTTACTGAGCACCAGCCAAACCATCCAATCACAAATAGCATTCTATAGGGGAGTTTACATGGCGTCAGGTAATGTTACTGAGCACCAGCCAAACCATCCAGTCACAAATAGCATTATATAGGGGAGTTTACATGGCGTCAGGTAATGTTACTGAGCACCAGCCAAACCATCCAGTCACAAATAGCATTCTATAGAGGAGTTTACATGGCGTCAGGTACTGTTACTGAGCACCAGCCAAACCATCCAGTCACAAATAGCATTCTATAGAGGAGTTTACATGGCGTCAGGTAATGTTACTGAGCACCAGCCAAACCATCCAGTCACAAATAGCATTATATAGGGGAGTTTACATGGCGTCAGGAAATGTACAATTCACCTTCACCAATCCTCTCAAATAACCCAAGTCTAAGACATTTATTAAACAGCTAAATTAGGCTGAACAATGCAGTCAGGTCCAGACGGCCGCATTCCTCGATTCCACATCCAGCGATAAGCTTAACCACAAGGCTAAGACTAAGGCTAAAAATGTTAATGACCCCTAAAACTTAGGGGTCCAAAACTGCCTTATGAACCTGACTGAATGATGAATGCTGGATATATCTGAATATATTTGGTGTTGTGTTGTTTTAGAATATCTGTTTTCTATGTCAAACTGTATTTTGACCCTTATTTTTGTCTTAGATTTGGATTATTTGAGAGGATCGGTGAAGGCCAATTGTACATTTTCAGGTGACTTCACCCATAGATGGCATACGTATAAACGGATCAGAGCGTTAGAAAATGTACAATTCCCCTTCACCAATCCTCTCAAAAGATACAGAGGTTCAAAATTTAGTTCAGGATAACTGACCAGATTGTTTGAATCAACGCATTTATAAATACATTAAGAAAACCCAGGTATTTATCACTTTTTTTAGCCACATTTAGTAGAATCTTTAACAAATGTGTAGAGCTGCCAATTGTACATTTTCTGACGACCTGACTCATGAATGTTAGGCAGCTGTATTCTGAACTTCGTGTAACATATTCCGACTTACATCATGAAAAACAGACAAAGTTTAGACAATTTGGCAAATTCCTTTTTACTTTCACTTGGGTGATTAATTTCATTACTGATATTTAAACTCCTTTTTAGGTTTTGGATTGTTCATTCATTAAATTGTTTTTGTGTAAGGTTTATATTCAAGCTTAGATATTCTACAAGAGTAATTAAGATTCGTTAAATCTCGCTCGAAAAAACTACTGTCTGTCATATAAACGAGCATTTCACTGTGTACTGGTTGGTGATATATGTGATCCGTTTTAGGAAAATGAGTCATAAGTCGCAAAATATGGATTTTGAGATACCATCATATTTGAAAAGAGGAGATCAAGCCGATTCCAATGATAGTAAACACTAAGATATACAATAAGTATTTCTATATTTTATGTTAGATATTTTTAATTTTGAAAAAAAAAGTTGGCATTGTTTCTGGATGGGTAATTATCAGTAAAGTAACTAATTATACTCCAAACATAGACCTTCAAAACGCAAGAACATATTTAATACAATGTCCTGAAATTTATTACATAGATTCATTTGACCATGCGTGCTATGACCCCCTAAAATCGGAATATTTCAATTAAGAGATCTTCTGAAAAGAACACTTTGAGAAATATTAATTTTGCGACTTGTGACTCATTTTACTGGAACACATCACATATGACGGTTGTTCTCTTTATTATCGATAGTGATTTAATGACATACATGTACATCCCTTGTTTTATTCATAACCTCAAAAAAGACAATTAAAACGAAAGGTTTTCAAGTGACATGTGTAACCTTGACGAACAGGCCACTGCATAACTCACGACATTTTAAAAAGAAATAAAAACAAAATGAACCTGAATAATCCAACATTCATAAAATTTGTATGAAACAATAGACATACATTTACTCCTAAACCTGAATGCATCTAAACCATCTGTTCCAGGATTTAATAAATGCAGAAATAAATCCTTAGGTTTTTTTTGACTGACATCTGTCAACATTTCCAAATTCTTTGTCAACATTTCCAAATTCTTGGTCCATTTCCAAATGGGTCCTCTCTCCGGGTCCCCTCACCCTTTTTTCCCACTGGTCCCGAGCAAGGTCACTCTATCCTGGAGCAGCCTCGTTTTCATTACCCAGCACCATGACAACGGTCACATAGCAGACGACATTTTAGAAATGTGACCTTGAAAATGACCTTGAGCAAGGCACCTTACTAATGATGGACACTTTGATATGTCATGTCGCAATCGGGCGGCGGACATGATAAATTTCCAGAATTCTGGTTAATTTATTGGTTATTGTCATGTTCTGCCATGACAACGTTTGGTCATTTATGTTGTAAATAGTACCTTTGTCATAGCAACGTCACCGTCACGTCATGGCCGGAACAAGGCCTCCGTGGTGGACAATGCCTTCTGGGTAAAGCGTTTTCTTTACTCACGTGACTGTAATAAATAGTGTTATTAAATGACCCCAGGGGGAAATGCCCCCTAGCGGGCTAGAAGTCAGTAAGGGAGGTGGTCACTTTAGGGGCAAGCAGTGCAACTCTTGACCTCTGTTTTTGGTATATATACCAAAATAATCATTTTTCATTGTGTCAATGTGAGTGGTTCCACAGCAACATTTCTCATGTAACAATTACAATGTAATTTATACCTTTTTAACTGATTTTATCAAGATTACATTAGCATTTTGTTAACCTTGTTAAGTAAGAAGTACAGGGTATATTGTATACATTTTATGATTTCTTTCCCGTATAAATACATATTTTCATGACAAATGGTAAGTCCCTCTGTTACAGAAATTTCTGAACAGATCTTCCAGGATGACTTGGGACTAAAATTCAGAAATAGAATAACGGGCATATAATTAAAAAAAAGTGCCCCTAACTTTTTTTTTGTTTTTACAACTTCTTTATTCGTCATAACCTGCCATCTCGGCTTCTACATCTCTAAACATTTTCATACAGTTTTACTAAAATTTTTGAATATGATATCAAGGAGACTTTAAGCGATTACACATGGGAAGGCTTATCAAGAATTACCTCGATTGTTTTCGGACAATATATGCTCAATCTAGAGTGGCGCCACCTGGGTTGTCCAGTGTAGACTACCTCTTATGTATGGATTTACATATTTAATACACCCACGCCACCTGGCGAATATAATGAACACTTACTCTTACCTTCTTAAGGAAGGGACTTAATCATTAAAACATAGTAAAATTTTCAACCCTTTCAGGTCAATACAATAATTAGTTCTTTCTAAAGCTAATCTTATATAAGATTTTTCTAAGGCTTTCTCTTTAGGTATTCAGAGATATCCTCCTGTGCCCTTCTCCAGGGGAGGGTTTTGATGTTTTTTCTGGGTTTCATGTACATGGATTTTATCGTTACATTGATTCTCGAGTTGAGTTCATTCATCAGATGGATAAAGGACAGTTCATTGTTATGAAACAGTTTCTGCCTATGTATAAAAGATTTAGTGTGTATAATAAACCAATTAATTATCCTGGAGTTATCATCCTCTACCGGTATACCGAAGCATATTTGAACCGGGTCAACTACTACTTTGTTCTTATTTTTTCTAATAATATCTCTGTCATTTCTACTTTTATTAAAGTAGCCGATGTTATAAATCCATTCTAATAGACTATTCCACAATTTTCTGGCGTTCTGACAATTTATCAAAAAGTGGCATACGTCGTCTACTTTTACAGAACAATAGTTACACTGTTTATTTTTTCTTATTGTTATATTCTTAAGGTATTCATTGCAAGGGATGACCATATGCAATATCTTATACTGGAGAGACTTACGAACTACAGTGTTAAAGGGTCAGATCTTCAGAAAATGTACAATTCGCCTTCACTAATTCTCTCAAATAACTCACATTTAAAGACAGAAATGAGCTTTAAAAACAGTTTAACATAGCAAAACAGGCACCAAACATACTCAGACATACCCGCTATTCATCATTTTTCAGCCTAATTTAGCAGAATTCCCTAAATTTGTAGAGTTACCAATTGTACATTTTTCGAAAATCTTACCCTAAATGTCTTTTTCTTTTCTGTTTATCTCCTCTGTAAGATTCTTTACTATTCCCTCTCCAAATGGGGGCTGCGGTGACTTGCTGCATTAAAGGATGAAATTTTACTATTTAGTGGTCTATTCATTCCAGACCCATCCAAAGGTCGCCCTGAAAGAGTATTAAAGGATTTTGACTTGTTCTTCTTGGGGTAAAATTTCATTATCCCCCAAAATGATTATTTAGAGGACCCGCCGAAATCTCACTTTTTTCGGTCTGACTCTCTATCATCTTAAACTTTGGGAATCATTTTGCAATGGAAACTGTAAGGCTACCACTGACTAGATAGGTATATGAAGAAGCCAACTTATTGCACTATTAATCCCATTTGATCCTGATTGTCACTGAGATCAGCAAAAAACAAAATCATAAAAATATATCGTAGAAAAAGCCATGAATTCATGAAAAGTTCATGAACATTTGTCTTCATTTGAATTTTCCATTCTACAGTACTCAGGATAAAGTAAAGAAATAACAGAGAAAACAATTTTGTGGTCGTTTTAACTGGGAATACAGCTTTAATATAAGCAGCAAATACAGCTTTGAACTTTACAGTCTGCCCAAACTTGTTGTCCAAATCAATTAAACCATAATTAAATCAAAAACCTTATCGCTTAATGAGCCTGGCTTGTGGGTAGATGATTAGTACATAAAACATTGCCGGATACTTACTATAGAGGTTGGATTAGATCTAATCATAATGTTGATCTGTCTAAATCACCCGCCCTTGTTGAACCTAAACTACTTACACTTATCTGATGGTTTTTATGGAAGGATTTGGGGTGAAATGATTGATGTTCAAATGCACTTGTGGGTCAGATTTTCAGAAAATGTACAATTCGCCTTCACCAATCCTCTCAAATAACCCACATTTAAGACAAAAATGAGCTTCAAAATGCAGTTTAACATAACAGAACTGATAGTTTAAATCAATGTGAAACCAAGTATACCGGTACTCAGATATACCTGGTATTCATCATTTTTCACACCATGTTAGGAGAATTTCCTGAATGTGTAGAGCTGCCAATTGTACATTTTCTGAAAATCTGACCCTTGTGTTTATCGTATCGCTGAAATGTGCTTGAACCTGAAATGTTTTTAGATTGTATTACCTAAGTGTAGAATGTGGTGGAATTGTTATGTGGATATAAGCATGTAGTTAAAATGTTATTCCCTGTCATGTATCTCTGTTTGTTTTACTCTATCCCTATTTCTCTACTTTCTCACTCTTCGATGCTATCTTCCCTTCTCCCTCCCCGTCTTCTTTCAATTCCTTTCTCCCCCTCGCCCTTTCTATCCCTCTTCCCCTTCTCCCCTCTCTCTCTGTTATCCTTCTTCCTTCTCTTTCTATCTCTCCCTTTCTCTCTACCACTTCTTCCCCCTCTCTCCTTCTTCCCTCTCTTTCTATCCCTTCCCTTCTCTCTACCACTTCCCTTTCTTCCCCTCCCTCTCCCACTTCTTCCCCTCTCTCCTTCCCTCTTTCTCCTTCTTCCCTCTCTTTCTATCCCTTCCCTTCTCTCTCCCACTTCTTCCCCTCTCTCCTTCCCTCTTTCTCCTTCTTCCCTCTCTTTCTATCCCTCCCCTTCTCTCTCCCACTTCCCTTTCTTCCCCTCCCTCTCCCACTTCTTCCCCTCTCTCCTTCTTCCCCTCTCTCCTTCTTTCCACTCGTTCTATCCCTTCCCTTCTCTCTCCCACTTCTTCCCCCTCTCACCTTTCCACTCGTTCTATCACTGCCTTCTCTCACACTTCCCCTTCTCCTTTCTCCCTCTCCTCTCTATCGCCCCTCCCTCCCCTCATAGCCTCCCCCCCCCCACCCACTCCCTCTCCACTCCTCCTCCACACTCACACAGAGAACAAGTACATACCCATCCCAGCCTAATCCAATACACACACAAACAAACCCTTATATCGTTTAGCATTCTTCTACAACATTCCTCTCCATATAACTCCAATCCTGTGCAACAATAGTATAATTTCCCTTTAACATAACCCTGGCTATTATACTAACAGTCCATTCAGGCGGCTGGGTGGTGGAGTGGACCAAGCTAATTAACCACAACATGAGGTATTGGGAGTCTAGGCCCAAAGATGAGTGAGTCCCTTCAAACTGAGGGAAAGCCTCTCGCCTCTAACCACAAAGTGCCATTCAGTTAGGTCCAGACACCCACATTCCTCGATACCACATCCAGCGATAAGCTTAACCGCAAGGCTAAAACTAAGGCTAAAGTGTTAATGACTCCCTGAGACCAAAACTGCCTTCTGAACCTGACTGCATTATGATTCCGTTAAGACCGCAAAACGTCATTATAATCCCATTAGAACGCCTAGTCCTAGGCGAAAAACCGATTAGCGAAGTAGGCGTCCAATCACAGACATACCATTGTAACGGCCGCGCGAAATCCTTCTATTATCGCTCACGGCATTTCCGAATATTATTGTTTATTTTTACTGCTATAAGGGGTCTTGGTCTGGTCACATGACCTCCCGCTAACCGACGCTCACATTTCGCGCCGAAATTCGAATTCCCCTCATTCACACAACAGAGACAGTAGAGACAGGATGTCTCCAGATCAGCTCCTGCATGATCCTACTTTTGTAACAAAGGAAACTTAATCTACTGCTGGTATGAATAGGCTGACACGGTATGTTACTTTATTATGTAAAACTTTGTTGTATGTTTATTGTATTACAATGATCTGAGGTTGTATGTTTATTGTAACTGAAGTTAGGGAAAGTTAAAGGTTTCTGTATTAAGCATTATAGCTGCCCATTCATTGGAGTGAAGCCACACTCACCAAATCGCATTGTGTTTAAAGGTTTAAACTACAATCTAAGTCAGATTATTTGGTGCAAGTTGTATTGTAAGTTGTATTGTAAGTCATATTTGTGTGCTATTGAAGTTCAGATCTATTATTCTATACATAAGACCTAGTCAGAGTAAAGGGTTTATTATGCAAACTGGTGCTGAGAGTAAGAGACTTCTGATTCAGCTTTAATAGGTCCAGCTAGGTCCAAAGATTTATATTCAGAGATATGGTGCATATTTCCTTATTGGAAATTATATTGATTCAGATATATGTTCTTTATGCTTTAAATGCATCCAAGGAAGTCTTGTTCAATTATTCAATTATTGATGTTCTTATAGAGTTTCATTCACATGTGTTTATGCCCTTTGTTTAAGGGAAATGTTTTTATAGTATTAGACAAAGAACTGTTTCATAAGAGTGCTATGTATTTTATCTAAAGGAAATGTTGACTATATTTTATAGATTTCACGGTGTTTCAAGGTGTAACAAAGAAACCCAAATAAAGACCACTATACCTACACCCGTATGAATCTCAAGTTATTCCCAACCCAGCGTCGATTACAGTGAAATCGTACCTGTGCTAGAGAAGGATGGAAGTAAAATCGTACCTATGCTAAGAGAAGGAAGGAAGTGAAGATCAAAGAAGAGGAGTGGCTGAGAAATGGTAACCATGAGAGAAGGCAACACACAAGGGAAGTGAGTGGATTCAAGTCAACATATGCTGTGCCCCAGTAAGAGTTTCAACCAAGTCAAGAACCGGTAATGTGCTGTACAATCACCCTATCTTCAGACCCCTAGAGAAGTAATTCTGTTGTTAAGGTCCTACCGAGCAGTGCACCCGTTTCCATCTACAGCAGCCAGCGTTGGATCACTCATGAAAAGACTATGTGTTATTTAAAGTGGTTATTATTTTGAAGTCAGCAAGTCATAGGTAAAGAGGTAATTTAATAATTACAAACAGCTGATCTCTAGAGACATTTTAAGGTGAATCCTATCATTTAAAGCTGAAAGAGGTTATTTGAGTGTTATTCTATCTTCTGTTAATTTCAGTATCCCAGAGACTTCTGTGGTGGTTTTAAATTAAGTTGTTTCCTTGTTCCCCATATATTACACCCTTGTAAGTGTATTAGAGGTCAAAATGAGTACCCCTATAGAGTTGGAGGAGCAGGTCAAGGCCCTTGAGATAGACATCGCAGAGAAACAGACCTCATTGGATGCGGAATCCGATGAGGAAAATAAGAAAGTGATAGAAAATGCAATACAAGAGCTCAATGACAAACTTAACGATAGCAAAGACAAGCTTAGTAAACTCGAAGAACAACAACGCAGGCAGGTCGTTGCTGCTCGAACTAGAGAATCAGAAGAAAAGGTGGATAAATTCACCAACTTATATGAAGCGTGGAAGGGCAAGATTCGCCAAGTCCGTCGTAAGCTCAAGACAGAATGCGAAGAGACTGAGTTCTACAACTTGATGGACACCTTAGAAGCTTGGGCGAAAGAGCTGACTGATATGTTTGAAGAAATTAGGCGGCGAGTAGTTCCTTCTCAAGAAGTGCGGCGGAAGGTTGATGCGTGCTCCGCCGTCACTAAAGACCTTCTTGGGATCATGAAATATCGCATGACATTACAGGAGGACGAGATGGACCCAGAGGAGCTGAGACAAAACCTCAGAGAAGTCCGTGGTAGGGCTCACGCTGCCTCAATATATGGATCAACGGTGTCGACAAGTCTGCATTCCTCTGCTAAATCGGAAGCCCACAGTATATCAAGAAAGAGAGCAGACTTAGCTTCTCAAGTGGCTGCCAAGAAAGCAGAGCTATCCATGCAGGCAAGCATCGCCGCTCAGCAACAAGAGCTGAAGCGACTTCAGGACGAGAGAGACCTTAAGGTTCTGGAGGCTCAGATTGCTGCAATAAACGAGGAAGAGACTCGAAATGAAGGATTCCAACATGCAGAAGAATCCTCTGGTGGTAACAGTACGCCACACTCAGCAAGCGACCATTCCTTGGCAAGAGCTCTCCAGGAAACCATGGCTCTGAGCAGACTTCCAGTCCCAGAGCCATCAATCTTCACTGGAGACCCACTTCAATACATTGAGTGGAGCTTGAGCTTCAAAGCCCTGATAGAGCGCCGCTGTGTTAGTGCCTCAGAAAAGCTATTCTACCTCAAGAAATACGTTGGTGGAGAGGCCAAGACAGCATTAGAGGGCAGCTTCTATCGGGAGGATGAAGACGCCTACCAACAGGCTTGGAGCAAGCTTACCAAGCGCTACGGCCACGCATTTATTGTGCAACGCTCCTTCAGAGATCGTCTGAATAAATGGCCCAAAATCGGACCAAAAGAATGCCTGAGACTTCGGGAATTCGCCGATTTTCTCCAAGCCTGCAGCGATGCCATGCCACACGTCAAGGGCCTGCAGGTTCTAGATGATTGCGAAGAGAACCAGAAGATGTTAGCTAAGCTCCCCGACTGGTTAGTTGCTAGATGGAATAGAAGAGTTAACACCGAGCTCGAAGAGAGAGAACAGTATCCAGACTTCGCTAATTTTGCCTCCTTCATCAATAAGGAAGCTAGTATCGCCTGCAATCCAGTGTCATCTCTTTATGCACTGAGGTCAACAGAAGAGAAGCCAATGAGGGAAACAAAACAGAACAAAGCCAGTACCTTCGCAACCACCGCAACACCCTCAAACACTTCATTCAGCCAGTCAGACTCATCAGAAAAGCACAAGGCGACTGACACATCTAACAACTACCAAGAGAAGCCCAGCTACCAATGCATTGTCTGTCAAGAGAACCACTCCATTCACAGTTGCCAAACATTTGCTGAGAAGAACATTACCGAGAAGAAGTCACTTATACAACAGAACAACTTGTGTTTTGGATGTCTGAGGAAAGGCCATCACTCTCGGGATTGTAGGAACAAGGCTACATGTAACAAGTGTAAGAAACGTCACCCTACATCTCTTCACGAAGAAAGGCCCCAGTATCATGCAACTCCTCAGAATGATGCCCATGCTTCTACACTATCTTGCGACACAGGGTACGGAGAAGGCACTTCGATGATTGTTCCAGTGTGGGTTTCCTCAACAAACAACCCTGGCCATGAAACGTTGGTATATGCCTTACTAGATACTCAGAGCAGCTGTACCTTCATTGATGAAGAAATAGGCAGGAGAACTGGAGCTACCATGAATCCTTCCAAGTTGAGACTGTCCACAATAACGAAAAGGGACTCTGTGGTAAAATGCCACAGAGTTAACGGAATACAAGTGAGGGGATACACGTCTAGCTGTATGGTCAATCTCCCTCTGGCATATACAAGAGAGTTCATTCCATTAGATCGGAAGCATGTGCCCACAAAAGAAACTGCCCAACGGTGGGAGCACCTAGCAAACATTGCCCCAGAGATGCCAACATTGATGGATTGTAAGGTGGGTCTCCTAATTGGCTATGACTGTGCCCAAGCTCTTATACCAAGAAGGGTAATAGCCGGAGAGAGTTACGAGCCGTATGCAGTAAAGACCGATCTAGGATGGAGCATCGTCGGCTGTTCATCACAACACCTCAACTCGAAGGATGCCACAGGAGTCTGCCACCGCATCTCCGTCAAGGAGCTTCCTCCTTTCTCACCAGCAGATCTAGTTAAGGTCCTGGAGACTGATTTGGTGGATACAAAGAAAACTGCCCACAGCATATCACAGGATGACAACCGCCTTCTAGAAACCCTGGAAGAAAGTATCAAACAGAAAGAACATGGTCACCTAGAGATGCCCCTACCTTTCAAGGAACGCCCTTGTCTCCCAGATGACAAGCAGCTCACTGAGGCTCAGCCAAGGCAACCCAAATGGAAGCTAGATGAAGACCCAAATTTCGAAGATCACTATGTAAAATTCTTAAAGGAAACGCTGGATGGTGGTCAAGAAAGAGCCGACGACCATGACCCTGGAAGGGCGTGGTGCATACCACATCAATGCATCCACAATCCTAAGAAGCCCAACAAAATTAGTAAGAGTAATTTCTATGTTGACGATGGACTCATCAGCGGGGCATCGGGGGCCAAAGAGACAAAGATGGTCAGAGAGAATCTGCGTCTCAACAAGTTCATCCCCAATGGCGAGGGTGTGATGGAAGGCACCCCACTTGGTGAACGGGCTGATATGAAGCACATGGACCCCCCATCTGGGGAGATATCGACGCAGAGAGCATTAGGGACACATTGGCGTGTAAAAGATGACACACTGTCCTTCAGGAGACTTCCTGAGGACAAACCCACTGCGCCACGGGGGATTCTGTCAATGGTAGCTTCCATCCATGAACCCATAGGGTTTATATCCCCTCTCACTTTAAAGGGAAAACAAATACTCCAGGAAATGAGCCGCAAGGGCACAGGCTGGGATGACCCTCTTCCAGATGACCTAAAACCATGGTGGGAGAGTTGGCTGAAGGATCTCAACCATCTAGATCAAATCTGTATCCCTAGGAGTATGTTGTCAACAGACTTAGGCAACATCGTCAGAGTAGAGCTGCATCACTTCTCAGATGCAAGCACAGAAGAGTATGGTCAATGTACATGCATCAGATATCCCCGAGCGGACAAAATCCACTGTATGTTGATGATGGGGAAAACCAGAGTTGCCCCAACCAAGCTAGTGATGATCCCAAGACTGGAATTGACTACGGCAGTTGTTCCTTTCCCTATAAGCAGCATGCTTGAAAGGGAGCTCAGAATCAACGTGGACCAGGAGTACCTCTGGACTGATTCTCAGGTAGTCTTGGGCTACATTAACCACGATACCAGACAATTCCATATCCTTGCTACGAATCGAATAAAAGGAATATGGGAAACGACCAAGCCAGAAACTGTTCCTCCTGATGGAAAGTGGTTAAAGACCTGCTCCCCCAACTCTTAGTACTCACTCAAATTGATTCTCAAGGTTAAATAACAGCGTATAGGATTATTGTATAATCAATATCCTTAAGGTTTAAGTGGTGCTCAGGTTATTTACGTTTAACCTTATATGGCGTATGATTGACATTGTATTGTTCATAAGGTGATTTCCCGCTACATACATTTAAAAATTACCTGCTATACAGCTGAGTTGTTCAAGTGTTTAGTCATATTTAAGGCTAAGAAATTTAAGGTAATTTGGTGGGAGTGTAACGGCCGCGCGAAATCCTTCTATTATCGCTCACGGCATTTCCGAATATTATTGTTTATTTTTACTGCTATAAGGGGTCTTGGTCTGGTCACATGACCTCCCGCTAACCGACGCTCACATTTCGCGCCGAAATTCGAATTCCCCTCATTCACACAACAGAGACAGTAGAGACAGGATGTCTCCAGATCAGCTCCTGCATGATCCTACTTTTGTAACAAAGGAAACTTAATCTACTGCTGGTATGAATAGGCTGACACGGTATGTTACTTTATTATGTAAAACTTTGTTGTATGTTTATTGTATTACAATGATCTGAGGTTGTATGTTTATTGTAACTGAAGTTAGGGAAAGTTAAAGGTTTCTGTATTAAGCATTATAGCTGCCCATTCATTGGAGTGAAGCCACACTCACCAAATCGCATTGTGTTTAAAGGTTTAAACTACAATCTAAGTCAGATTATTTGGTGCAAGTTGTATTGTAAGTTGTATTGTAAGTCATATTTGTGTGCTATTGAAGTTCAGATCTATTATTCTATACATAAGACCTAGTCAGAGTAAAGGGTTTATTATGCAAACTGGTGCTGAGAGTAAGAGACTTCTGATTCAGCTTTAATAGGTCCAGCTAGGTCCAAAGATTTATATTCAGAGATATGGTGCATATTTCCTTATTGGAAATTATATTGATTCAGATATATGTTCTTTATGCTTTAAATGCATCCAAGGAAGTCTTGTTCAATTATTCAATTATTGATGTTCTTATAGAGTTTCATTCACATGTGTTTATGCCCTTTGTTTAAGGGAAATGTTTTTATAGTATTAGACAAAGAACTGTTTCATAAGAGTGCTATGTATTTTATCTAAAGGAAATGTTGACTATATTTTATAGATTTCACGGTGTTTCAAGGTGTAACAAAGAAACCCAAATAAAGACCACTATACCTACACCCGTATGAATCTCAAGTTATTCCCAACCCAGCGTCGATTACAACCATTGTTATCTGATCTGAGGGTTTGGGCTTAGACTGTGGGTGAAAACATTGGAAAGTATCTGAGAATTACTCCTTCACAGATAAAAACGTTTCCCTGGCAAGTCTCTTAAAGAGTCAGTAAACCAGGCTTGGGTGTAAAAATGTGTAGCCTATATGGGTGAAATCGTCAGAAAATGTATAATTTGTCTTCACCAATCCTATCAAATAACGCAAATTTAAGACAAAAATCAGGTTCAAAATACAGTTCAACATAAGTAGACAGATTTATTGAATGAATACAATACAGGATACACTCAGATATACCTAGTATTTATCATTTTTTACTCTAATTTAGCAGAATTTGAGAGATGTGTAGAACTGTAGATTGTGCATTTTCTGAAAATCTGACCCAAATAATGGCTTATTTTCACACCATTTAAAACTTCATTACCAGGAGATATCGAACCCTAAATAATGATTTACATTTTACTACCCCATGTCCTAGATTGAATGTTTCCCCCTGGTCCTTATGGGATTCTAATGTCATTTTGCGGTTTGGAGCGAGAGGTTTCCTATTAGTTTGAAGGGACTCTTATCAACTTTGAGCCTAGACTTTCAGATGCCCTGACCTAACATAACATACGCAGTTTGATTTGATTCTGATTTGAAAAAAATATTTTATTCAGGTTAAAGACATTTTTATGCATTAAAAGTACAAATATTCTCAGAATAGCCTGATTTTATACCATACATTTAAAGCAAAAAAAACAATAGTTTTAATCAAATATTTGAGTACTATGAGAGACATCCGTTTATGGTTCATTAAATGCGATCTAATAATTATACATATATAGGCTATAATATTACAGACCATTATACCGACATACTCAGTACAGTTAGGTCCAGACACCCACATTCCTCGATACCACATCCAGCGATAAGCTTAACCGCAAGGCTAAAACTAAGGCTAAAGTGTTAATGACTCCCTGAGACTTAGGTGACCGTTTTGGTTTGTGCCTTCTGAACCTGACTGAGTATATATGGGTCAGACGTTCAGAAAATGTACAATTGGCAGATCAACATATATTTTGTACATTCTGCTAAATTGGACTGAAAAATCATCAACACTATAGGTATATATGGGTATATTTGGTATTTCCTTGAATCAAACAGTCTGTTTGATTACCTTGAACAGTATTTTGAAGTCTGATTTTTGTCTTAAATTTGTGTTATTCGAGAGAATTTTTAAAGGTGAATTGTACATTTCTGAAAATCTGACCTACATATAACTTGTATCCCCATCACCAGCGCCGTGCTCTTACACATTGATAGTAGTGGCACATGCAAATTCCCCTATTCCGCCAATTCACAGATCGGAAGGCTTATTTAAATGATCATTATTGGCGAGGGACAACGCCATGTTTTTATACGGCTTCACGACCACCTAGCGCGCATTCCATTGGTCAATCACTTAATCCAGGACAAATAGTTCAACCACAGACTGCTCTACTCTAATGGGATCAGATGTTAAGGTATTTTTGTCCTTACATAAGCAAGATTAATCTTACTTGTTGACCAAAATAAGTTACATAAATAGTGAAAGGTTTATAGGGGTGAATGCACTGGGTCGCATGTTAACGAGGTTGTGTGCTTAAGTATGCGTGAGGTCGACTTCAACATTAGGGACATTTAGCAACGCTAACGCTAACGCTAACGCTAACGCTAACGCTAACGCTAACGCTAACGCTAACGTAAACGCTAGTTTCTCACGATAGGGTGGCCCTCGGGCCGTATGTAATGGCAGAATTCTATCAGTTTTAGTGGTGGAGAGGTGTTTTCAGAGGGCAAAAAAAAACACAATTTCATGAATGTGAGTAGTGTTTTACACCTGTATACAAAGAAAAACACCTCCCGCTCATTTGTACATAAAAATGAAATGATAATTGTCCATTATTTTAGCGTGAAATAGACATACGTTGGGAACGTATTGACACACCTCTTAGCGTAATTGACGTCCGTATCTCAGGTAGCAAGCTAAGAATAGCACACCTAGTGGTGACGTAGTCCTCACAAAAGATACGTTTACGTTAGCGTTAGCGTAGGGGTTGCTAAATGTCCCTAGTATTTTGCACATACGTGTATGCGTATGTGTATACCTAATGTATTTTCATTAAATTGATGCATTGTATGATTATAAGACGTCTAAAGATGAATATAATTTCACATATGTCTGGATATATATAGGAATATGTATCATATTAGCTCATATTCGTACTGGAAAGCAGTATTTAAGGTGTGAATATGCAATGTGAATGAATATGCGCATATATGTATATTCTGCATGAATATGCACATATATATATGTGTGTGTTCCTATGTATGTATGTATGTATGTATGTATGTGTATGTATGTATGTATGTGTATGTATGTATGTATGTATGTGTGTATGTATGTATGTATGTAATGTATGTATGTATGTATGTACGTAAGGTATGTATGTATGTATGTATGTATGTATGTATGTATGTATGTATGTATGCATGCATGTATGTATACATGTATGCATGTATATCTAGGAATGTGTGTATTTATTAAGTATGTATGGATATATTTTTCCTCCAATTTGTCTGATATGCTCTTTCAGAACAGCCACGAGTTTGTATTCCATATTTATGTGAGTCTGCATGTGTGTCTGCATGTGTGTGTTGACTTATACATGTGGGTCAAGTTTTCAGAAATTGTACAATTGACCTTCACCAATCCCCTCAAATAACCCAAATTTAAGGCAAAAATCAGGTTTAAAATACAGTTCAACATAACCAGACAGATTTATTGAATGAATACAATACAGAATACACTCAGATATACTCAGTATTTATCACTTTTCACTCTAATTTAGCAGAATTTGATACATGTGTAGAAATATAGATTGTGCATTTTCTAAAAATCGGACCCATGTATGTATGCATGATAAGGGTGAAGTCGCCAGAGAATGTATAATTCGTCTTTACCAATCCTCTCAAATAACCCCAAATTTCAGACGAAAATAAGGTTCAAAATACAGTTCAACATAACCAAACAGATTGCTAGAATCAATGCAATGCCAAATATACTCGAATTTACCTAGTATTGAGCAAATTGCAGCCTAATTTAGCAGAATTTACTAAATGTGGACAGCTGCCAATTGTACATTTTCAGAAAATCTGACCCATATGTACATGTATGTATGCATACATACATCTATGACTGTCTCAGGTTGACCTAACTCTTAACCAGCATAATGTATAAGGGTCAGATTTTCAGAAGATGTACAATTCGCCTTCACCATTCCTCTCAAATAACCCAATTTTCCGACGAAAATAAAGTTCAAAATACAGTTCAACATAACCAAACCGATAGCTTGAACCAAGGCAATACAAAATATACTCAGATTTACCTAGTATTGACCATTTTTCAGTCTAATTTAGCAGAACTTACTAAATGCGTAATCTGCCAATTGTACATTTTCTGAAAATCTGACCCATAACTGGTCAGATCCTAAGTCACCTACCATTAGAGCTCTATTATTTGCAGGCCTCAGGCTTTGCATAGTTTAACAATTTGTAATGGCGATTTTGAGAGGAGAGGTGGGTGGTGCTAAATGTGTTCTAGCCCACCCTAAAACGTAGCTCCACCTTTAGCCTTCAGTCTTAAGAATTTAAAAGTTGCATGTAATGGAATTTAAATGAAACTTATTATGATTTGCGCCTCAGGTCATACTAAAGTCATGGCGCTAATGTCTCTATGTAAATCCTGTCAAACTTAAGTGAAAATCAAAGCCGTTACTCTATAGCTTTATGGGGAGTTTTCACTACTAACTGGTGAAGTAGAGGGGCCACGTGAATATTTGGTAGACTTCTGAAGAATGACGATTTGTGAATTTTTCGATATTCCTTTTATTGGTACCCAACGTTTCGGGAGCTTTGCTCTCTTCTTCAGGGGTGAAGGTGTTACAATGATTAGGTATTGGTTTGGGGGTCCTTTTATACATGTGCAAAATAGTGCAGAGTGCATTATGGGATATGCGGAGTCCAACAATTGTATGGTACATTTAGTTTGGTATTAAAATTCGCTTGCTTGAAAATGTGAATATTCTCAGGTGTTTGACATTTGATTTTTATGAGATAATTAGAGAGTTCATTTTTTTAACAGTTGCAATAATTTTTAACATGTGAATTTTGGTTGATTTGACATTTTTTCTAAAAAAATAACATTAGCAGTGGGGCTTGGAAAAATTTTAGATATACCTTATGAGCTGGGAATGTTATTCGTATGTGTTCTATAGCTTTATATTCTAATTACTTAGTATACTGTACTTTATTTCACCTCTGAAAGCGTGGAGAAGGGAAAGCGCATTGGTAACATAGGCGAGACTGGTTATCCCTGCTCACATACTCAACGCTGTGTTTTGATTGAATAAGACATCGTGCATGGGTAGTTACGTAAACGAGACACACCTGGACTTAAAACAAAGTAGTTTTGTTTTTTGTTTTTTTAAACATTTTTATTTCAAGAGACAAATTCCAACAAGTTGGTACGTTTCATGCTCATGAATGAAAAATAAAGAGGATTAAATCATTACTAAATACAAGATGATCTGTTACAATAGACTATAATTACATACATGTTTTTTGTGTTTTTTTGCTGCTAATTAAAACAAATACATCGGAGCTATCCGTATCGAATAAAACACTTAGTTCGACATTCCTTTACCAGTTGGCTATAGTAATTCATGTGACATATCAATCCTGTGAAACGAGCAAGTACATATTCCTGTATACAGTTCCATCAGTTTAGGTACGTATTTTTAATCAAGGCATTCAAAATTTACATGTTAATAATTTTTCGATCTAACTGACCAATAATGGCAGGAAACATTTAATATATCTACTGGGCCACACTTGGTTAGTTCTATTTATCTATGTACTGTAAATGTTAGGCTTATATCCACATTATATCCTTATTAATTTTACTTTGTGTAGTTACTCTCTCTTATATCATAGAAAACTCATATTCTTTTATAAAGTTAACACCTGGAAGAGCTGGATCATTTCCAGAAACTTGCCTCCTATATGGACCCTCTTACACTCTATACTCCTCCTGTAGGCAGCGGTGTGCCATAGAGTTAACACTAGAGGGCTTTGATGTTTACTGCCTACAGGACGCGTATAGAGTGTACATATGTAAAACTTTATTTGAAATAAACGATTTTCAATTCAATGATAATGAATATGACTGGGCGTAAGGCAACCACTCCCCGTACACACACACAGCAGCCCAGACCCGCATGGACGGCCTGTGTACAGATGCTATTATGCACCAACAACTAAAGTCCATTTTAGTCTCGTTGGTAGCAATAGACCAGTATATAATGCAGGGGTTCATCGATTAACCACATACTATACACTGATTGAATTAACCCTTATTGTACAACTACACTCACCTATTTAACCCTCCCTCTACAGCCACACTCACCTATTTAACCCTCCCTCTACAACTACACTCACCTATTTAACCCTCCCTCTACAGCCACACTCACCTATTTAACCCTCCCTCTACAGCCACATACACCTGTACGATCTGTGGCACATTTCATGGCTTATAATTAAATTACTGGGAGTTTTTAAGAGTTGAGTTTTGATATAGTTTGTGCCATGACTGAGGTGACGAGTTCATTATGATATGAATCTATGTCTGATATATCATTTTATAACAAATTTCTGTCCTATTGTCGAATTTGATTAGAACGTTGAAAATACAAAGTCTCTCTCCTTAAAACAAAATTGAAATAAATAATTATAAGATCGGGATTTTAATTGCCTCTTCATTATATACAAATATGCAATTTTCATTTTGACAAAATAACCACACTATAGATGGTAACTTGATACCGCCATTGCGGCGACATTTCTTTGATAGGGATGGGTGGAAGACGGAATTCCATTAAACCTCTCGAAATCTGTCACCTCCTCATGAAAACAACAGCTGGGATAGGATAGAGGAACTCAGATTTGGGGGACAGCTCCTCTTGTCTTATCATCACCGTCTGGCCGACAAGCCTGATGGCGATCATGCAGAACACTGTAATGGCTGTGATGGCTGTCATCTATATCAGTATGTATCAGGATGGCGGGCCTCATTACCTAAAGGAGAGGTCCTAGCTGGTCCTCCCTCCCTTCACCTCCAGGCATACTCAGTTAAGAACTATACACACTGATGGAATCAGCCCTCCCTGTACATACACACACTCTCCTGTGTGACCTTTAGGCGGAGAGGACAGGGAGATGAGAGAGAAGGGAGACAGAGGGGAAGAAAGAAGCGGGAGAGAGAAAGAGTGAAGGGAGAGGCAATGAGAGTAAAGAGAGGGGGAGGGGTAGAAAGAGAGAAGGAGTGAGTGAGAGTACAGACAGTGAGAGAGAGAGGGGGAGAGACAGAGAAGGGAGAGATAGAAACAGAGGAGGGCGTAGAGAGAGAAGGGGGAGAGAGTGAGAATACAGAGAGAGGGAGCAGAGAGGGAGCAGAGGGAGAGCAGAGAGAGAGGGGGGAGAGGGGAGAGAGGGGAGAGACACAGAGGGAGAAAGTGAGGAGAGTGAGACACTGAGAGAGGGGAGGAGAGAGGGAGGGAGAGAGAGAGAGAAGGGGGGGGGGGGAGAGAGAGCGAGCCTACACAGTGAAAGTGAGAGAGACAGAAAGAGAGAAACAACAGAGGGGAAAACAACAATTCACCATAAAAGGTAAACAGAGAGAGGATAGAACAGCCACATCGAGAGAAGTGGGCCAAACAGCAGTAGGGCCCTAACGGCTCGGGGCGCTAACATCCAGTCAACTACAAGCAATAAATGCCTCATTATAAACGTCAGACCGCCATTAAATGCAAATTAATCCAAAAGTCATTAATCTTGGTACTACATTATGTTTGGCCTTTAAATGCCACGTGGGGCGAGTAAGGGGAAATGTAAACATTGGATTAAATACCTTGTAAGGTGAGTCCTGAAAATCTATAGATCTCTTGAGCAAAACCGGGTTGGAATTGTAAAAATTGTATTTGGGTAAAAATAGGAAGAATATGTTTTAGTAATGGGATTCTAATGGAATTTTGTGGTTTGTTTCCCTTAGTTTGAAGGGATCTGATAGGCTCTGAGCCTAGACTGAAAACACAAGCATTGCTCTTACTTTGTAGCTTTCAGAATTTAGGGTAAGATTTTGAGAAAATGTACAATTGACAGCTCTACACATTCAGGAAATTCTGCTTCATTATGCTGAAAAATGAAGAATACCGGGTATATCTGAGTATATTTGGTATCACGTTGATTTATGGTATCAGTTCTGTTATGTTAAACTACATTTTGAAGCTCATTTTTGTCTTAAATGGGGGTTATTTGAGAGGATTGGTGAAGGTTGTACATTTTCTGATAACTTGACCCATTAGTAGAGAAACAACTTTAACCTTACTTCTGACGGGATCTTCTTCATGGCCAAGTTTTTAAATGGAAAGTCAACTCACCTGGAAAAATAAAGGGAGAAATTAATTAATGACATAAACACGAGAGAAGGAAACTTGTGTCAAGAGTCACAAAACTACTTTTCTTAATTATTTCTTTTTCTGAACGCACTGTTAGTCTGTAGTATAGAAGATTTACACCCTGAAACAAATGTCCGCTTTCGTGAATTTATGGAGTTTTTTATGAAGATTTCTTTATTTTTGTACTTGATACTTTTGAATACGGATTTCTTTCCTTAATCTTTCTTTCGGGTTCTTCAGAAGACCTGTAATAATTACAGAGATTTTTAATAAAGAGGGATGTAGTGGTAAGAGTAAAAGCAAGAATGCTTTCAACTGGATTTTACTATCAGCCAAAGTGTACATTCATCGTCAGAGAATCTTTAATAACAACAATATCAATTTTACCGCGTTTGTTAATGAAATGAAGGTTAACATAAGAGTGATGGAATATAACAATGTTGTGGCAGGGAAAAAGAAACCTAAGAATATGGTGTGGGGAAAAATCCTTAGAGAACTAGAAGGGGATGGGGAGTAAATGTCTCATTGTAACAAACCTCAGAGTTTATAAGGAAACCTACAGATATGTTTGAGGGTAGTCGAAAGACTCTTTTCTTCTTTCTTATGTTAATTGGAAATGTGTCACAAATCCAATATTGTTAAGGATGTGAAAGAAAATTAAGAAAATAAAAAAAAAATAAAAAAAGACGAAGGTACGACAAAGAAGTCATTTTAGAATTGTAAGAGCCAAGATGGCAGACTATGTTGAATAAAAACCTTTAAAAACAAAAAAAAATAAAGAGGGATATAAATAAGTCTTATTGTTTTTACAACATTGATCCATTTTCGGGAACCTCTACGCCCCCCCCCCCCCCACCTCCACATACACACACACCACACTAGGCTTTCCCAATTTTTTTTTTATTACAAATTGGCCAAACAGTTACATTCGTCATCAATTACAAAAATACGCGTGTCCACCCCGTGGATGTTTTCCTGCGTTGCCTACAACCTTTATCCATTTCCTCTACAATCTAAACCTTAGGCCAAAAAAAAAATAGGTGTGTTTCCGATTTATCGGGCTGAAAACTAGGTAGGGGGGGTGGTAACTTTTTTTTTTTTGTTAATTTTTTTTGTTTGGAAACCACCTCCCAGGAACTGAAAAAAATGTCTTTTTCATAACAATAGTTGTTTTGAACATGGAAAATGTGCTTTTTGACAGTTTTGGGTTAGGAAAACCCGTTTTCCTGCTTTTATAAGCTTTTTTGTCAAAAAATCAAAAAAAAGTAAGATATGATGGGGAAAAAAATCAGGTATGGTGAAAAAACTTTTAGGTAGGGTACAGTCCTATCCAGACTGCCACATTCCTCGATACCACATCCAGCGATAAGCTTAACCGCAAGGCTAAGACTAAGGCTAAAGTGTTAATGACTCCCTGAAACTCAGGGAGTCAAAACTGCCTTCTGAACCTGACTGGGTAAGGTTTTTCTAGGTAGGGGGGGTAAATCGGAAACACACCTATTTTTTTTTGGCCTTATTATAATCATATACGTTCTCCACTACAATTTATGTTTATACAATCATTCCTATATCTTAACCTCAATACAAGTGACCAAACATTCCTAATCATCATATGTCAATACATCCAGTCATATATCATGCAGTTATATATATATGCGACAAGACTATTCCAGGCTTCTTGTCTATGCTGTTCATATTTAATCGCCTAGCCCCAAGCCCAATATTGTTTGTACTTTGAATAATGATATTTTCATTAGTCCTATTAAATGTGGTTATAATGACATTTTGCGGTTTGGAGCAAGAGGCTTTCCTTCATATTGAAGGAACATTTTCAACTCAAAGTCTGGACTTGTTTTTTCATTGTTCCTGTTTGGGGAAGCTCTCACCCCTGCCCCCCCCCCCCCCTCCTACCCCATGTATAGGGGTCCCAGACACACTGACACACTCCCCCAAATATTTGCCCAGGGCGATGACGGAGCCCTCTCGTGGCTTATCTCTACAACAGAAGACGTAACAAAACACCCCGAGCGTCTGGTAGCCATGGTTACAATAAAGATTAGATATCTACCGCCAGAGGGCATTTGACACACTTGAGAGGGCAGTGTTAGCAATGGACACCATTATTGTTATTGGGGCGGGGGGTGGGGGGTGGGGGGGGCACTAGCCGACTAGGCTATAGAATAATGTGGGACATATCTGACTAGATACTTCAGTAGACTTTTCCATATTTTTCTTTCCTTTCAAGGCTAATGATTCTGAAGATTCTTTGTTAAACCTTTCTTTCTTTTTATTTCCATTCTAGGATAAAAACTTTATTTAGCACTTTGCGTCGATTGAGTTGATTGCGTCGGCAACCTTGCGTCGGCAATCTTGCGCCACCAAACTTGCGTCGCCATGACAACGAGCTGGTAATGTACTAGTCCAATACCACGTTACAAGTAATGTGCGGCTGTCGGGGCCTCAGTATTGAATGCGTGTATAATAATATAATTTATAGTTTATCTATATGACAGATAAAGATTTACCTGATTTTTGTGCACGGGGGGGGGGGGGGGGGGGGGGGTTCGCTCATTTTCCCCAGGGTCCTTTATACGAGTGCAGTATATTATGGACAACGTTCATAAGATTCGAACCAAGTACCCTTTGGTGCTTCTGGATCTGCTTTCAACCCCTACAGATCCCCTTCTCCAGTCTACGCTCAAAGAACGAGAGAGTCCCTTCAAACTGAGGGAAAGCCTCTCGCTCCAAACCGCAAAATGACATTATAATCCTATTAGGACGCCTAGTCACTAACAAACCACTCTTATCTGAGCTGAGAGGTTTTTGAGCCTAGAATGTTCTTCAAAATAGCGAGTACCACCCCGTCCCAATAAAATAGCTAGGGTACCCGCACTCCCAATAAAATAGCGAGTACGCCCCCCCCCCCCCCCCCGGCATCAGTACGTGCCCTACAGTAACAAGTGGTACTAGCGGGGTTAAAGCCATTGTTCAAATGTTGTATAAATATTTATTTTTATTCGCGCTCATTATATGACCACCTGTGTCCATTTATTGCCAACGTACAACCCCGCAGCGCTGGCCAATATCAACCAAATCTTGCATTTATTTCTAAATATATACAGAAAGTTCGTACTTCAGACATGATAAACAAGGACTTTTTAAGGACTTCTAGTTCCAATGCCAGGGATTTTAAGAAACGCAAAACCCAGTGGGATTCTGATGTCTTTTACTATAATTCTCCCTTATAGGGGATTTGCATGTCTCACTGCGCATGTCTGTTACGGTGCATCCTGGGATGGATTTTATTGAAATCTGACTTACAAATATTTGGCAACATTTTTACCAAAAATTGCAAGAATGCTGTCATCGATATGTTTCTTGCCTAGGACTAGGCGTTTTAATGGGAATATAATGACATTTTGCAAAATTGCAATTTGTATGGGAATATAATGACATTTTGTCTTAATGGAATTATAATGGCACTTGGCGGTTTGAGGCGAGAGGCTTTCCCTTCGTTTGAAGGGACTCTCTTAACTTTAGACCTAGACTGGTCGTACAAAACACAAGTACTTTCCAGGCCTTTAAAATAAGATTCAAAGATTTTAAAGCCCAGTATTTTGTTCACAGATATATCCAAGCACAGATTTGTATTTCTTGAATCCATTTAAAATCCCACTATTTTACCAAATATTTCTCTTTTCTGAACTAAATGCATCCAGAGTGATTCAGCCACATTGTTCCTATCCTTTTTTTAGTTTTTCTAAATATTTCTAAATATTTTTTCACGGACTTCTCCCGCCAACTTAAGATGTCAACAGGTTGTCCAGAGCAAGGGTGAAAACAATGTCAAACATTGACTGCAGAAAAAGGTGAAGAGAAAAGCACTGACAGCAAGAAGGGGAGTTTTTGACAGGATTTATTAACAGTGCTAACAGGGTATTGACAGATTGACAGCAGGGGAGGGGTTGTGACAGCTGTTTGTGACACCCGCTAAAAAATATACTGATGTACCCAGGCGAACGAGGGCTTGTGTAAATGTATGAGGGGGAAAGAGTTTCGCCCATTATTACACACGTGAGCAGTTAGAAAGGTGCAGTTTGGGGGTGCAGTTCGGTCGATCCGCATCGTTCACCGTGTACAGTTCGGCCAAAGACGCAATTTCATTGGTGCAGCGCAGGCCAGATGACGTCTTCCCGACCGCGTAATGTAGGCCTACAAATTGCGGTGAATCAAGCCTCCTCGAGCTAAACTATAGGCTAAACAAGTTAAATTTACTTTTTAGAGTGTGTAATAAATAGCAAATGGCACTCTGTTCGGGTTCAAACTGATCGAGACCCCTCAGAAAACGGGAACTCACCCCTTCGGGGTTCGTCCCATTTTCTGAGGGGTCTCAATCAGTTTGAACCCTCCATCATGCCATTTGCTATAATTATCGCCTTCCAGCCATCTTTCTCTTTCTCTCCTTTTACATCGTCCTCTGTCTCTTGCCTGTCTGTCTACTCTCCCTTCTCCCCCCCTCTCTCTCTCTCTCTCCCCCCTTTCTCTCTCTCTCCTCTCTCTCTCCCCTTCTCTCTCTCCCCCCCTCTCTCTCTCTCCCTTCTCCCTCCTCTCTCTCTCCTCTCTCTGTCGCTCCTCTCTCTCTCCCCCCTCTCTCTCTCTCTCTCTCTCTCTCTGAGTCTCTCTCCCTCCCCCTCACTCTCTCCCACCCCCTCCCAGAGGGTCTCTCTTCCCTCTTCTCTCTGTGTCTCTCTCTCCCTATGTCTCTCTCCCTCGCCTCTGTCTCTCTCTCTCTCTCCACTCTCCTCTCTCTGAGTCTCTCCCTCTGTCTCTCTCTCCCTCCCCTCTGTCTCTCTCCTCTCTCTCTGAGTCTCTCCCCCTCTCTCTCTCCTCCTGTCTCTCTCCCCCCTCTCCCTATCCTCTCTCTCACCCTCTGTCTCTCTCCCTCCCTCTTTCCACATCCTTGCACAGCCCTACCACACCTGTATAATACCTGTACAATAGTATATATTGTGCTGCTAGCACTGCCTATACTGTCCTGTAACACTCTCTCTTTTACATCAGTAAACCCTACCACCACATGTGTATAATACCTGTACAACAGTACTGTCCTGTAACACTCTACTACATGACACCACAACTAGACACCTATTTACTGAGCAACCACCATATTTCCCTTACAGTATCACATCACTCGGCACAGTATATGTACTGTTTGCTTCACACACTGCGATAAAAGCCCTACAGTACACTCCATCCTACTTGATACAGCAGGGGGGCAATGTTCTACTCTAGTTTTTGTTTTTTTTAAATTTAACATATTTATACAGCCATAAGTGATAAGGATATACAAGGCTCATGGGGGCTATTATTTAGCATTGTCCATGATTTTCCGCCAGGGGCTGTTAGGTGCAGTCCTACTACTATAGAAGGAAAGGAGAGGTGCATGAGTAAAAGTAAATAGTAATTAGTGTAAGAGGAAAGATGATAGTTGTTAATCTACATGATAGGATCAGTTATTCTGTCCATCCATAGCAGTGTGTTTTGATGGTCTGTCGTTATTGATATAGAAATAGGGTCATTATAACTACTTCTATTTTACTCCTCTCTATCACCACCTCTATCATCCCCTCTCTCTCCTCTCTTTATCATCCCCTCTCTCTCCTCTCTTTATCATCCCCTCTCTCTCCTCTCTTTATCATCCCCTCTCTCTCCTCTCTTTATCATCCCCTCTCTCTCCTCTCTTTATCATCCCCTCTATCACCACCTTTATCATCCCCTCTCTCTCCTCTCTTTATCATCCCCTCTCTCTCCTCTCTTTATCATCCCCTCTCACTCCCTCTATCATCTCCCCTCTCCTCTCTTTATCATCACCTTTCTCTCTCTATCTCCTCACTCTCTCTCCTCCTCTCTGTCTTCCTCTATCACCTCTCTTCCTCCCTCTCTATCATCCCCTCTCACTCCCTTTATCATCCCCTCTCTCCTCTTTTCCCTCTATCACCCCTCCCTCTACTCTCTTGCCCCCTCTATCACCTCTCTCTCTCTATCACCCCTCTTCCTCTCACCTCTCTCTCCCTCTATCATCTCTCACTCACTATCGCATGTCTCTCTTTCTCCCTCTATCACCTCTCTTCCTCTCACCTCTCTCTCTCTCTCACTATCGCATCTCTCTCTTTCTCCCTCTATCACCTCTCTTCCTCTCACCTCTCTCTCTCTCTCTCACTATCGCATCTCTCTCTTTCTCCCTCTATCACCTCTCTTCCTCTCACCTCTCTCTCTCTCACTATCGCATCTCTCTCTTTCTCCCTCTATCACCTCTCTTCCTCTCACCTCTCTCTCTCTCTCACTATCGCATCTCTTTCTTTCTCCCTCTATCACCTCTCTTCCTCTCACCTCTCTCTCTCTCTCTCACTATCGCATCTCTCTCTTTCTCCCTCTATCACCTCTCTTCCTCTCACCTCTCTCTCTCTCTCACTATCGCATCTCTTTCTTTCTCCCTCTATCCCCTCTCTTCCTCTCACCTCTCTCTCTCTCTCACTATCGCATCTCTCTCTTTCTCCCTCTATCACCTCTCTTCCTCTCACCTCTCTCTCTCTCTCACTATCACATCTCTTTCTTTCTCCCTCTATCACCTCTCTCCTCTTTTCTCTCTCTCTATTTCTTTCCAGCCTTTAAATGGCTCCTCCCCCTTATATTAACTGTTCAGCAGAACTCTATGAGTAACGTGTTGTTCCACTCACAATAGTAAACCTTCCTATACAAGGGTCAGATTTTCAGAAAATGTACAATTGGCAGCTGTACACATTTAGTAAATTCTGCTAAATTAGGCTGAGAAATGGTCAATACTAGGTATATCTGAATATATTTGGTATCGCATTGATTTAAAGTATCAGTTCTGTTATGTTAAACTGCATTTTGAAGCTCATTTCTGTTTTAATGTGGGTTATTTGAGAGAATTGGTGAAGGCGAATTGTACATTTTCTGAAAATCTGACCCATAAAGTAACAGGTGGTGATGCAATAGTTCCACAGCTGTTCCACGCAAAATTTGTCTTTTTTTATTTCTCTGACACAACAAGTGCATCCTTGCCATCCTTCCCATAAATTGTACAAGACAAAAGTTGAAACAAAGAGAGGAACCATTTTTTTTTATTTTTTTTTTGTTTATTTGAGGCCTATATAATAGAAACTCTTCTCAGTGTATCTTTTTTTGATTTCAACCGATCTTATTTTAAAGCTAGAAACCAAACATGGAAAGATCGTAATACTTAAATGTAATAAAATATTTGTTTGCCATATCTATTAAACCCACATTTATAATGTGCCTTTGTGATTTTGTAATGTAATATAATTTTGGAGAACTTGGTAGGATTTTCTTGAAGCTTCACATGATCCTGGGCTCAAAGGGGAAATAGTTTCTACATTCTACATTGTCTCTACATATCTCTCTCTCTTTCTTATCTCTCTCTTCTATTCTCTTCCTCCCATCCATGTCTCTCCTCATATTTCTCTCTCTCCCTACCTCTCTCTCTCTCAGTCAAAAACAAACGATTTTCTTCTTTTTTTTCGCTTAACTTTTTCCTGCCCATTTAAAAGCGTTTCAAACAAAATTTTGGGGGATTTTTTCTGGTTGTTTTTTTAAAGTCAACATTTTTATTTCGAGAGAAAAAGGATTTCTTATGATTATATGTCTCTCTCCTCTCTCCATCTCCCTCCCTCTCTCTTTATATGTCTCTCTCCTCTCTCTCTCCCTCCTCTCATGTCTCCCCCACTGGAGGTGCCCATGCTATAGGCGAGTGTGTGTGGTCCCCCACTCAGTGTAGTGATGACACATGCTGTAACACAGCTCACTTCCCTGCACCACCCCAGCATGTCTCCCTACACCTGCTTAACATCTCACAACTTCACATCAAACAGAAAAATATGCAAGACAAGATTACAAAAAGTTACCATACATGTAGAATCCAGATTGGCGACGAGTAATGATGAGAAAACAATATAAGGGTCAAATTTTCAGAAAATGTACAATTGGCAGTTGTACACATTGAGTAAATTCTGCTAAATTAGACTGCAATTTGGTCAATACTAGGTAAATTCGGGTATATTCGGCATTGCATTGATTCTAGCAATCTGTTTGGTTAGGTTGAACTGTATTTTGAACTTTATTTTCGTCTGGAATTTATGTTATTTGAGAAGATTGGCGATGTTGAATTGTACATTTTCTAAGAATCTGACCCATGTATGACAATGCTGTGTTTCCATGATCTCCTTCATGGGTTATTATTACATGGTGGAGTCCATGGAGATATTTACAAACGATTTAATAAATCACTGTAATATTTCACATAATATTTTATTATGCAAGGGAATGTGTTATCTTTAGACCCAATAAAGAATTCTCTAGTATTTCAGTCTAGGCTCAGCCTCTCAGATCAGATAAGAATTGTATGTCGGTGTTGAACAAAAAAGAAAGAATGGTATGTCGGTGATTGGACACCTACTGCGCTAATGGCTTTCCTGACCCTGGAGTAGGCGTCCTATTGGGATTTTAATGGCATTCTGCGGTTTGGAGCGAGAGGATTTTCCCTCAGTTTGGAGGGACTTTCTCAACTCTGAGCCTAGACTAATTCAATTCTATCTGCTGAAAGGTGGTCATTTTATATAAAAAAAATATGAATATAAAAGCTATGAATATGTAATTACATTAACTTAAGACGTACCAGATACAATGCACAATGAACATTTCTTATGATTATTTTTCTCAATACTAATTAAAACCTCTTCAATTATCTGCTCTTTGCCAAATGCGAAACTATTAATAAACATTTGGCTAGCCCTACATTCCTGACTGAGGAGACGCAGCTTGAGCCAGTCGTCAGATCAGCTGCAGGGTCAAGGTCAAAAGCTTTTTAATGTTTGGCGTCCGTTGGCTTGATCCAGTGTTTGTGAGGTCTGTCACTCACTCCAACATACAGCTGGGTCAAGTCGCCAGAAAATGTACAATTGGCCTTCACTAATCCCCTCAAATAACCCAAATTTAAGACGAAAATTAGGTTCAGAATACAGTTCAACATATCCAGAGAGATTTTTTGAATAAATACAATACAGAATATACTCAGTATTTATCATTTTTCACTCTAATTTAGCAGAATTTGATAGATGTGTAGAAATGTAGATTGTGCATTTTCTGAAAATCTGACCCAGCTACAGGCTCAGCTACCTCAACATGGGCTCATCTCAGTTTACCTCTATCCAACGAGTTTGGAACAGGAGAGTGAGGACTATGTCCGATGCTATACCCGAGCTTGTTTGACCCTGCTGGGAACCACAGTAAGGGGTCTGGTGGAGAAAATCGGGGAAAGGACCATAAAAGGCCATAGAACCCACATGTTCTGGCAAATTTCAACTCATTAATCTATACAGAGAAATGGAAATATCCCCACATTTAACATTGTTCCGATCTGATTTGAATAATTACCATGAGACCATGGATGGAGAAATCATTAGGCTACACATAAGTCATTGATATGTTTTATGTGCTTCAAATCAAATCGGATCATATGATCAAATGGAAAAAACTGGAAAAAAAATTAGTCACCAAATGAATTACTTCATGATACTGGCTCAGTTTTATTTTATTTTCACAAATCAGGTGTACAGGGCCCGAGCTATAGATGTTCTGAACCTGATTGTCAACTTATAAATCAGATTCATGCAATATTTAAACAATAATGAAAGAAACTTCACTTCCACCTCCAAAACAGAAAATGAGGGGGGAGACTGAAGGCCCTTTAAGAACTTACAAACAACCTCGGATGAAAGGGGTGACCGCCTGGGCCATCAGATTCCAAGATAAGATGGGGAAATTTGTTACATCTTTCTGCCGACTCATGAGTTCACACTCTTTTGAATTTATTCTCGTTGCTCTATCTAACGCCAGCCTAAAGCAAGATCGCCACACTTTTGGTCAGAATGAGTTCAAGGCTTTTCTAGGCCAATTTCAGTGGTTATCTAGGCCCATTTCAGTGGTTATCTAGGCCCTTTTCAGTGGTTTTCAGGCCCATTTCAGTGCATGAGTGGTTTTCTAGGCCCATTTCAGTGGTTTTTCAGCCCCTTTTCAGTAGTTTTCTAGGCCCATTTTGACAGGTTTCCAGGTCCATTTTAGTGGTTTTCCAGCCAATTTTAGTGATTTTAGTTGTATAATACATGTACACAATTCCAAGCTAGTTCACTGAACAGATCTATTATGTGTTTCTAATATCATCAAGAACCTGAATTAAGGGTTCAATTAAAACGTGTCTGCAGTAGAGATCCTTCATAAGCGATTATTTCCAAGGTTTAATAATGTAAAAAAGTGAAAAATCTCAAGATACAAGTAATATAAAGATTATTATTTTATAAAAAAAAGATTAATGAAATCAGAAATATTAATAAATTATTCTGATGATCATATATAGAAAATATTCCATTCCAATAACAACCATAAAAGATTAAGAATGTAGAATATTCTGCTAACTTACGCTGCAATTTGGTCAATACTAGGTAAATTCGAGCATATTCGGCATTGCATTGATTCTAGCAATTTGTCTGGTTAGGTTGAACTGTGTTTTGAACTTTATTTGTGTCTGAAATTTGGGTTATTTGAGAGAATTGGCGAAGGTGAATTGTACACTTGTCACTTTCTGCAAACTTGACCCACATGCTGATGCTGCCTTTTTATAACATTGAGCTGATGTGAACACAGAGGAATGATCGAGAAGGCTTAATCGAATTATGATAGAGAATTATAATCATAATTAATACAATTTTTAAAATGTCAGACATAGTTTTCAATCATTTCTCGGCTCCCGATGGTATTCCGGGCGTGTTGAAAGATCGACAAAATATTCTCAAAACAACGAAACAAAACATGTGAAGGATTCGCAGAAATGTTGAACTTTTAGAGAGAAAAAATAAAATCCGGCCTTGGCCCACCGCTACATAGGTCAGATTTTCAGAAAATGTACAATTCACCTTCACCAATCCTCTCAAATAACCCAGATTTAAGACAAAAATGAGCTTCAAAATGCAGTTTAGCATAACAGAACTGATACTTTGAATTACGGCAATACCAAATCTACTCAGATATACCAGGGTATTCAGCGTTTTTCAGCCTAATTTAGGAGAATTTCATAAATGTGTAGAGCTGTCAATTGTACATTTTCTGAAAATCTGACCCAACCAAATATAGGTAGAGTACAGGGGTATGGGAGCGATGCGGTAGTGGGGAGCGATGCCGCATCATGTTTGCCATGGAAACAAAGCAGATATATTTTGCACTTAGAGTGGCTCGATTCCGTCAGTTAGATTGGAATGTGGATGGAATTGGGTCGGGAAGGTGGGAGGTGCAGGAGGGCGGGGGGGGGGGGGGGGTGGAAGAGAAAAAGAGTAAAGAGATGAAGAAAAATCATTTTGTTATTTTGGGCCTCTCAAAATCAACATGCCGTCCCGGTGTGTCAACGGACAGAATGGCAAATGCCAAATTTCCGTCATCGTCAGTCAAATATAGGAATACAAAAATCGTTTCTTATAAGAAAAAATACAACTAAAAGCATGAAATATGTAATAAAGAAGGAGCACATAAATTATTTAACAATGCATAGACAGTCTAGGTCCAAACCCTCACATCAGATAAGAATGGTATGTCGAGAACGGTTTCGCCTCAGGATTATGCACCAAACAGTGCACCACCCGTCCCTCAATGTCGGTTATTAATCCTTTATATTTAAGTCTTCCAACTGACAGTGCGTAGGTTGCCCACTGTAGGTTTAATATAAAACATGTACGGTATACGGATCTGATCTTCAGAAAATGTACAATTCGCCTTCACCAATCCTCTCAAATAACCCACATTTAAGACAAAAATAAGCTTCAAAATGCAGTTTAACATAACAGAACCGATACTTTGAATCAATGCGATACCAAATATACTCAGATATACGGTACCCAGTATTCATCATTTTTCAGTCTAATTTAGCAGAATTTCCTAGATATGTAGAACTGCCAATTGTACATTTTCTGACGATCTGACCCATACATGCATGTGTGTATGAGTATGTATACATGCATGTGTGTGTGTAACTATGGCTACACCATGGAGGGAGGGAGGGAGGGGGGGGGGGTACACCATGACAACACTGGATTCTCTCACGCTGGTCGTCATGGGTCAGGTACAGGTCTGACCGTCTGTCTATAATGTGTACCACACATGCACATATACCACACCAGTAATTACACACATATATATGGGTCAGTTTTTCAGAAAATGTACAATTGGCAGCTGTACATATTTAGTAAATTCTACTTAATTAGGCTATAATTTGGTCAATACTAGGTAAATTCCAGTATATTCGGCATTGCATTGATTCTAGCAATCTGTTTGGTTAGATTGAACTTGATTTTGAACTTTATTTTCGTCTGAAATTTGGGTTATTTCAGAGAATTTGTGAAAGTGAATTGTACATTATCTGAAAGTCTGAACCATATATATACATGGGTAGAACTTCTCAAGGTATTTTCCGAATTTAAAACATCAAAACTAACACCTACCTCCTCCTCCCCCCCCCCCCCTCTGCCTTCCCCAACCACCCTCTGAGTAGCCTACATCGCAGCCTCGATCCCCATCTCGACATGGGGAGGAGAGATTAATAATTTATCTACCCTCTGAGGTGATACCTAAAATTGCGAAGGATGTATTTTTTCTAATTATTTACTTTTAAATATTCGTCGTGCAAATACTGAATTACTGGAATATAATACCTCCGCCACACACAAATAAAATTAAAAAAGATACGTCAGTATTTTTTCTCACAGTGCAATATGAGACGTCTAATATATTATATGGTATTTTCTGAATAAAACGATTGCAGACCCAACTATCCCCGTGGTCCTGGGTAAGTGCCTGGTCCTGGGTGGGACCTTAAAGTGCCTTTCTGTCTCTTTTCTCTGTCTCTCTCTCCCTTCTTCTCTATCTCTATTTCCTGGGTATGATCATAAACTGCCTTCCTCTCAGCTCTCCCGCCCTTGATATAACACTTCAAAGTGTTGATAAGGGCGTAAAGCCACCAATCTCACTCACTCACCCCCCACCCCACCCCCCTCCACACACAGAGCTCCCCCCCCCCCGCCCCCCCCCACTCACCCCCTCCGCCGCCCACCCCCCACCCCCACCCCGCGGTGCACTAGCAGTACAGTGACAGTCTCTGACTTCTCCTCACGACATGGGGTAAAGTCAGTCCGTTTCACTATATATACCCCCCTCCACACCTACACCGTCTCACTAACAGTAACACCCCCATTAGGTGGACGCAAACCAGTATATGGGTCAGATTTTCAGAAAATGTACAATTGGCAGATCAACACAGTCAATTCTGCTAAATTAGACTAAGAAATCGACAATGGTACCTTCGCTCTATCATATAGACATGTCGACCTTTTTGTCAATCACTTATACTCGCTCATTTGTGGGTCAGATTTTCAGAAAATGTACAATTCAATTTCGCCAATCTTCTCAAATATCCCAAATTTCAGACGAAAATAAAGTTCAAAATACAGTTCAACCTGACCAAACAGATTGCTTGAATCAACGCAATGCCGAATATACTCGAATTCACTTAGCATTGACCAAATTGCAGCCTAACCTAGCAGAATTTACTAAATGTGCACGGCTGACAATTGTACATTTTCTGAAAATCTGACCCTTGTACTCCTCTGTACTCTATGAAAGTGGCAAATAAAAAACAACTTATCTTATCTTATCTTTAACACTAGGTATATATCTGAGTATATTTGGTATTGACTTGATTGTTTGGTTATGTTGACCTGTATTTTCACCCTGACTTTTGTCATAAATTTGGGTTATTTTAAGGATTTGTGAAGGCGAATTGTACATTCTCTGACGATTTAATCCATATCTTAACATGTACCATACCAATAACTATACTATACTATACTATACAATGATGACTAAAACGAATAATGTAGCAGTGATATAAGGGAGAGAGCTATAGAGGACCAGACCCTGGTTAGAGCCAGACTGGAGGTCAAGCGAAGGTCATTCATAGCCATAGCAACTAATCACAATATTGGATATTAGCATTTGATTAGAGAAATTGTTATGTTTAGATATTTTATTTTAATTATTCATCAACTAGTCAGAATATTGATGTTAGCATTTAATCTTAAAGAAATTCAACTTTTTAAAAAAAATATTTGATTTAAGCAGAAATATACGAATGAGTAGCCTTTACCATCTCAGCTTGGCGAGGATGAGGGACACAAAATTTGTTTAAAATTGTGGCCAATGAAAATATTTTTAAAAATAAATTCGTGGTGAAAGTAACATTGATATAACCTGTAAATCATTTCAATGAGAAATGTCAGATTGTCAAGACTGCTCTAACCAATGAGTAGGTCATTATGAACAGTTACTGTATATATCATAATAAAGTTTTCTAAAAAAAAAAAAAAAAAAAATCAAACCGTAATCGTCTTTGTTTTTCTTGGTTGTATTCTAATTCAGTCTAGGCCCAAAGTTGGGAGAATCCCTTCAGACGAAGGGAAAGCCTCTCGCCTCAAACCACAAAGTGCCATAATAATTCCATTAAGACTGCAAAATATCATTATATTCCAAATCCCATTAAAACGCCGAGTCTTAGGCCAGGAAACAGATTAGCGAAGTAGGCTGACATACCATTCTCATTTGATCTGAAGGTTTGGACCTAGAGTGTTCCTTACATATTTATAGTGTACATAAATATTCAACTCCATAGTGAACAACAATATTTTCAACGTAAAGAAATTCAAAGTGTCAGTAATTACAAAGGAAAGAATATGTAATTAATAAGTTTTTGTGATTATCTCTGATATGTTGCAACAATAACATTGCAGGCTACACATGGGTCAGATTTTGAGAAAATGTAAAATTGGCAGTTTTACGCATTTAGTAAATTCTTCTAAATTAGGCTGCACATTGGCCAATAGTAGGTAAATCTGAGTATATTCGGCATTGCATTGATTCTAGCAATCAGTTTGGTTAGGTTGAACTGTGTTTTGAACTTTATTTTCGTCTAAAATGTGGGTTATTTGGAGAAGATTGGCGAAGTTGAATTGTACATTTTCTGAAAATCTGACACATATAACATTATACACCATGCAGAATATTGGGTTCCAGAAAATAAATTTTGAATTTAAAACAAAATTATGACAATTATGAGGGAGGACAGTAAGGGGAGGATCAAAGAAATGTCCATAATTTAATGCCTAAACCGGGTGTAACGTTGTTAGCCTGTAATAAGGGTAAACTGTCCGACTAGAAGAGAAATAGATGACAGAGTTTGGATTCATTTCATGTATATTTAAATACTGGAAAATGTTCCTTTAATGGGTGTTCCCATACGTGTGAGTTGTGTTTTTTCTATTGGCAAGATTGGGCCAGGTTAGGTAAATAAATGTCAATTAAAAACTGCATAGAGACCTGGTCAATTTTAGTATTGGGTCTGGAAATTTGTGATTGATTTCTTTACCAAAACTTAAGTTAAACATTTGCCACAAAGTGCCATTATAATTCCATTAAGACCACGAAATGTCATCATATTCCCATTAAAACGTCCTAGCCCAAGGCCAGGAAACCCCATTAGCGCAGTAGGCTTCCAATCACTGACATACCATTCATTTCTGATTAGAGGATATTGGCCTAGACAGATATAATAAGTCAACCCAAATACAAGTCCCTGATAATAAGCCTATGAGAGAGATGGATACATGGCTGGTAGTCTCTGGGGTAGTTAGTATCTGGGGTAAGAGAGAAGGCCACCTCTGGCCCCTGGATCATCTATACATAGATTTCGCATGACGTCACCCAGTAGGCCGGGGTATCGCAGTGGCTACCATGTCTGGGGTCACTGCTACGCTTGCCGTCTATGGCGGAGGTATCAAAACAAAGTTGATAAACTTCACAAGAGTAGATACTTGGGTAATTCTACACTAAAGGTAGATTATATAACCTATCATGAAGGTATTGTTGTGGCAGATTAAAACTGGTAAAGGTTTAAACAGCCAGAAAACGATATTTTCAAGTATCGCAGCATACGTAGCCATCTAACTGGACCCCAAACATGGCGAGGGCCGTGACGTCAGTGAAATCTATGTATAGTACCCAAGTTATACACCATAACAACATAACACAGCCCTTTTAGGAAAAGCAGGCCTTTCGTTTAAAGGTGAGCGATTGCTTAGGTGCGTGCCTATAAATAGCCTGGATAAGGGTGAAGTCGTCAGAAAATGTACAATTAGCCTTCATTAATTCTCTCAAATAACCCAAATTTCAGACGGAAATAAACTTCAAAATACAGTTCAACCTCACCAAACAGATGGCTAGAATCAATGCAATGCCGAATATACTCGAATTTACCTAGTATTGACCAAATTGCAGCCTAATTTAGCAGAATTGACTAAATGTGTACAGCTACCAATTGTACATTTTCTGAAAATGTATGATTATAATTCTTGTAAGATCATACATACATGTTTATGGTTTAAAACTCGAGGTGACGCATGAAAACAGCTGGTAACCGTACTATGTCCTTACCTCTACTCATACAATGCATTTACAATCAGTAATCCGAACTCGTGTGCAGATTAACTAAATTATGAAACTCTTAATAATATTGATATTACTGTCATTATTAATATTAATTGATGGTGATGTTATTATCTTCATCTATTACTATAATATTGCTTGTATGAATTATCATCCATATGACATTTCTAACACTTTTTGGTATTTTCTAGCATTTTTATGCTCCAGTCTTAAGCAGTAATGTACTTTATCACAACCTTGGTGTAATGAATACCACTATATTTCTATGTCAACCGATATTGTTCTGTGTGGGTACTCACTATATACATATGTCCATTGATATATCTTGGTATATGTTAAATGACACTGTTCTGTGTGCTAACTATACATTTTCTGTACTGAGAGGAAGCGAATGTAAACTCCACACTGTACTGTATGGAGGATTCATTACTCATTTTACCTAAGTCACTTTATATCATGTAAACATCATGCTGTACCGTATGACTGTATGATCGATTTATTACTTATTATATAACTAACTCACTTTTCATTTCATGTAGTAATCAGGTTATGTTATGTAGCATTTTCTTGTAGTTTTATTCTAAATTCATGGTAACTGCCGGAAGAAATGAACTCTTGGCAGTCTCATAATGGTGTGTCGACCAATTTGTCTCTCTCATAAAAATCACAATTACTACTGTACTTGTACCCCTTTAAAGGCAAATAAAAAAACCTCTTATCTTATCTTATATTGCTAATATAACAAATACGTCATGACCGCCCAGTGCATATAGGTCAGATCCTCAGAAAATGTACAAAAGCTCAACACATTTAGTAAATTCTGCTGAATTTGGCTGATAAATGATAAATACTAGTTATATTTGGCATTGCCTTGAGTAACACATCTGCTCGGTTATGTGGAACTGTATTTTCTGTCTGAGATTTGGGATATTTGAGAGGATTGGTGAAGGTGAATTGTATATTTTCTGATGGTCCTTTTATTAGACCAAACCAGCAGAGGTTGAACGTGTAATGAAATGGTTTATAATCCAACAGGTGATTATTAGGATGAGGAAGTAGAGCCGGTATTAAACACACATTAACAAGATGACATTTCCTCCCCGGGCTGTCATAGTGTAGCTTATAACATAGATTTCACTGACGTCACGGCCCTCGCCATGTTTGGGGTCAAGTTAGATGGCTATGTATGCTGCGATACTTGAAAATATCGTTTTCTGGCTGTTTTAACCTTTACCAGTTTTAATCTGCCTCAACAATACCTTCATGATAGGTTAGATAATCTGCCTTTAGTGTAGAATAACCGAAGTATCTACTCTTGTGAGGTTTATCAACTTTGTTTTGATACCCCCGCCATAGACGGCCAGCGTAGCGGTGACCCTGGACATGGCGGACACTGTGATACTCCAGCCTACTGGGTGACGTCATGTGAAATCTATGTATAGTCACTGTTTATTGCTCAACATCCCCTCCTCTCTCTCCCTCCCTCCCCCTTATTTAGTATTTATCTTCCTTTCTTCATCTCTCACTTTCCACAGATTCCTCCCCCAACCACCACCCTCTCTCTTTCTCTCCCTGTCCCCCCCTCTCTCTCTCTCTCTCTCTCTCTCTCTCTCTCTCTCTCTCTCTCTCTAAGAGTCTCTTCCACCCTCCCTACCTCTCAGTCTCTCTCCAATCCTCCCCCTCGCTCTGCCTCTCCTCTCTCTCCTTCTCCCTCCCTCTGCCTCCTCTTTCTCCCCCTCCCTCTCTTTCTATCCCACCCTCTCTCTCCCCTATTATTGTCCCTCCAAGTCCGTCCCTCTTTCTCCCCTCTCTCTCTCTTCATCCTTCACTCTCCTCCCTCTCTCCCCCTTTCTCTCTCCCTCTAGCCCCTCCCCCTCTCCTCTTCTCTCTCTCTCCCTCTCCTGTTTCTCCCTCACTCTCCTCTCTCTATCTCTGTCTTTTTCTCCCTCTCTCTCCGTTCTCTCTCCTCTATTTTCTCCCATCCTCTGGTGCATTATGAAGCACACTAGGCGTAAGGACAGTACATTCAGTCAAAGATGCCCTATTATCTTTGATGCAGTAGTTGACCGCGTAGAACCAGATCACATGACCAGGCTAGTTGAGTATGGTGACTGGGATATAAAGGGATATGGGTCAGATTTTCAGAAAATGTACAATGCAACTTCACCAATCAACTCAAATAACCCAAATTTCAGACGAAAATAAAGTTCAAAATACAGTTCAACATAACCACACAGATTGCTCGAATCAAGGCAATACTAAATATATTCACATATATCTAGTTTTGACGATTTTCCAGCCTAATTTAGCAGAATTTTCTAAATGTGTAGGGCTGCCAATTGTACATTTGCTGAAAGTCTGACCCATATACTGCAGCCGCTGGTGGTATAGTACAAGTAACAGCCAGTTTTTATACATTCAAAAATGTGAGGAATTCTTCTTTGCGAGTCAACCAAGCATAAATATCACAACAGGAGATGAAGACAGCTATCTGAGGGCAGGGGGAGAGGATGTGAGTGCAGAAAGTGGGGTGGGGGTGAGTCAGGGAGTCAGGAATGTACTACTGGCAGCTCTACACATTTAGTACATTCTGCTAAAGGGTCAGATCATCAGAAAATGTACAATTGGATTTGGGAAATTAGAAGGGTAGATATGGATCGAGTGGGACAGAAAGAGTTAGAAACGAAGTCAAATGTTGATATTCAAGATATTTTAAAAGGTTCGGCGTGCCATTTAAAGTGGCTAAGATAGTTAAAACGAGTAGTCACAGAATCACATGAAACTTATTCAGTGTAACCATATAGGATATCTATGACAATATCTAAAGTATGGAGCACCAAAATTGTTTCTTCATTCAATAATCATTGAATAAGTGTAATGAATAGACCAGATTTCAAATCACAGAATAGTAGCCGTCAAGTGGTGCCCCCACTCTCTTAAGTGACTATTGATGTAACTAGATTTAACATAGGAGTCTATCAGTGACCTTTGGTCAAGGCTGGCATTATGTAACTCCAGATGCCAGAACCCAACTGCCACTCTGACATAGCTTGACATTTTGGGTTGGTAAGCCAAAACGATTTTGCTCACTGTTTTACCAAATATCTGATATAATATGAATGTTAGAGTTTTGATATCCACAGGAGTTAGTTAGGTAGGGTAAGGTGAATCAAATACTAGAAAAGGAAGTAGAAATTCCGTTACTCGATAATCTGGCCCTCAACAGTGAGAAGTGTCACTTTAAAGTGACACCATATCCTCATATATATGAATGAATTATTTAAAATTTTGATTTTGATCATTGTAATTTGTGAACATAATTTTGATTTTGATCATTGTAATTTGTGAACATTTCAACATTTTCGAGTTTAAAAAAAAACTTCGGTTATACATGATGGAGATTCGGAGGCAGATTTGACAATGTTTACTATAATAAATACTGAAGACTTGCATACCTGCTAATATAACTCTCTCCCTTTAAGTACAGGAATGAAAGGAGAACGAGAAGTGTTGATCATAAACAAATCCAATTTATGGTATTTGTATTTAGATTATCAGCTGTTATCAGAGGGATTACCACTTAGGAGGTTATCAGTATATCACACCTGTTGAACAGGTGCTTATCCCTCGTGTAGCTACCGGGCCGGAGGGTTGCTGGCTTATCTATAATGATACTTATATGGGTCAGATTTTCAGAAAATGTACAATTGGCAGCTCTACATATTTAGGAAATTCTGCTAAATAAGGCTGAAATTTGGTCAATACTAGGTAAATTCCAGTATATTCGGCATTGCATTGATTCTAGCAATCCTTTGGTTAGGTTGAACTGTATTTTGAACTTTATTTTCGTCTGAAATTAGGGTTATTTGAGAGGATTGGTGAAGGTGAATTGTACATTTTCTGATAATCTGACCCATATGTGGGAGATATGGGCGGACAGAGGTGAGAGAGAAGTGGTGGGTGAAGTGGTGAGGGTCCTCAGGCAAGGATAACTCATACTCATAGTTCTATGGATAGCTATAGAGGGGTGGGGAGGGAGAGGGAACTGGGGTGGAAAGGGCAGATAAGAGGGATCCAGGGAGAGGGAGGCATAGAGCGAGAGGCAGAGAGAGAGAGAGAGAAGAGAGAGGGGAGATACAAGGAGAGAAAGAGAAAGGGAGAGAGAGAAGAGAGTGGAGATACAGGGGGAAGGAGAGAAAGAGAAAGAAAGGGGAGAGAGAAGAGATACAGGGGGAAGGATAGAGGGAGAGAAAGAGAAGGAGAGAGAAGAGATAGGGAGATACAGGGAGAAGGAGGGAGAGAAAGAGAAAGAGAGAGAGAGGAGATACAGGGGGAAGGAGGGAGAGAAGGAGGGGAGAGAAGAGAGCAGGAGAGAGGGGAGGGAGGAAACTGGACAGGGGGAGAGGGAAAGAGGTAAAGAGATGATATGGGGGAGAGGTTGGGGAAGAGAGGGAGAGATGGGGAGACGTAAAGAGACAGTGAGAGACAGAGGAAGAAATAGACAAACAGAGATCTGGAATAGCGAGGCGTCCGGATTACAGAGGTCTCACTCTAATATCAATATTGTCTATATTAATTATTATATTTAGTGAATATTGCTAAAGGCATTAGACTGTCAGTAAAATATTGGGCCTGGCTATATATACCCTGTCCATATTACTGAGGTGTCCGCACTGGTGAGGTATCCTCAAATAGGGAGTTTACTGTACTACACAAACAACCCAGTCCACTCTAGGCCCAAAGTTGAGAAAGTCCCTTCAAACGAAGCGAAAGCCTCCCGCCTCAAACCGCAAAGTGCAATTATAATTCAATTAATACCGCAAAATGTCATTATAATCCCATTAAAACGCCTAGTTAGGCCAGGAAACTGATTAGCGCAGTAGTCGTCCAATCACTGACATACCATTATTATCTGATCTGAGGGTTTGGACCTAGTGTGAGTCAGTCAGTGCAATCCTCTATAGTCTGTCCGAAAAGTAGTTGACACGTGATTCCTTAGTCCCTTTAAGGGGAGGGAAAAGTGGGAGATTTTTTAATTCTATTTATGACAAGGACCTGTCAACCCTTTGCCAGGCAAGTCGCACATAGCAATCAACCATGGAGAAACAGGGCCAGTATAATCAGCTCTCCCTTCCATCTAAGCAACACAACAGCTGCTGAACATGGAGCAGGGACAGTGCAATACAATACAGCTGTATATTTGGCCATGGTTGGTCGCAAACGGCCATGGTCAGTCGCAAACGTCAATTCAGGGGGCAAAGGTTTGAAGTCAAAACTCCCCCACTTTTCCCTCCCCTTAAAGGAACCAAGGAATCACGTGTCAACTACTTTTCGGACAGACTATAGACCCCTTTATTCCACCCAGCCAGCCAGTCTAACATCTAAACCCTTGTTCTGCCTCTAATCTACCTAATAGAAAACAATAACAGGCTCTTGACCGTATTAACGAGCTTTTCTTCTCTACATGAGTGGGATGAACAAGGGGAGGTTGTTGGGCAAGCTCTCTGGGTACAAGTACCGCCATGAATGTATCCCTTTGATGGGCCAGATCGTCAGAAATTGTACAATTGGCAGCTCTACACATTTAGGAAATTCTGCTATTTTAGACTGAAAAATGGTGAATACCAGGTATATCTGAGTATATTTGGTGTCGCGTTGATTCAAAGTATCTGTTCTGTTATGTTAAACTGCATTTTGAAGCTGATTTCTGTCTTAAATGTGGGTTATTTGAGAGGATTGGTGAAGGCGAATTGTACATTTTCTGAAGATCTGACCCATGTGGCATTTGGTGCTAGTGACAGACGGTTTAGTGGGGAAGAAGTGGGTGGGGAAGTGGGTGGGTTCGGGGTTGAAGTTTCAGTCTCTCAGATCAGATAAGAAAGGTATGTCAGTGATTGGACGCCTACTGCGCTAATGGAATTTTTCTTTCAATAATCAAAATATGTCTAGCAATTGTCTAGCACTGCCAGATATACAGGTAACAGGAATATACCAATGCTGGCACCCAAAAAATACCCCTCTCCCCACCCCCTACCACTGACCCCACTCCTCCTCTGACCACCCCCCACCCCCCCTCAGGTGTGACATTCCTACCTAGAGGTCTAGTCTTCAGAAAATGTACAATTGACCTTCACCAATCTCCTCAAATAACCCAAATTTAAGACGAAAATCAGGTCCAAAATATAGTTCAACATAACCAGACAGATTTATTGAATGAATACAATACAGAAAACACTCAGATATACTCAGTATTTATCATTTTTCACTCTCTAGCAGAATTTGAGAGATGTATAGAACTGTAGATTGTGCATTTTCTGAAAATCTGACCCCTACACCCCCTCTTTACGGGCTACCAGACAAACTAAGGTTAATGTTTTCCTCCTAAGGTCATTTTACCGGTTAATTTTATTCATAAGAGGGTTTTCGGGGTAAAATACACATACAGCCCACCCCTTTCCACCTCACCCTCCTCTCTCCCCACCCCCACCCCTCAACCCCCTTTCCACCACTCCCCCTTCCTAACACCCTCCCCCTGACCCCACCCCTCTCAGGTGTGACATTCCTACCCTTCAGTCTTTATGAGGTCCCCTACCATCTGGTCTCTCTCAGACGCAGCCAAGCTAATTGGTTTGTGATGGCACCACAATGGCACAGAGTCTCTTATATGCAGATGTGCTAAGGAGCAATTATCTCAGCTATGCAGCCGCAGTAAATGAAGATATCTGAATAAGGCAACGCAAAAAATAGGTGTGTTTCCGATTTACCCCACCCTTTATTTAGAAAACCTTCCCCCACCTAAATAAATGATTGAACATGCCTGATTTTTTGATTTTTTTATTTACAAAAAAAGCTAATAAAAGCAGGAAAATAGGTTTTCCTAACCAGGAACTATCAAAGAGCACATTTCCCTTGTTTAAAACAACTATCATTATGAAATAGATATTTTTGCCAGTCCTATGAAGGTGGTTTCCTAGAAAAGTTACCATCCTCCTACCTAGTTTTCGGCCAGATAAATCAACTTTTTTGGCCTAATTATAGGCCAGTGGAAATAGGGGTTCGTTTCATCTCCCTCAAATTGCTAGTGGCGGAGAATGAAAGGGGGAAAAACTGGGATAGAATGAATAAAGAATAAATTAGAAGATATCTGACTACATTATAGGCCAATGGAAATGGGGGGTTTGTTTCATCAAATTGTTTTAGGGGAGGAGGATGAAAAAGGAGAAGAAACTGTTTTTAGCCTTGGCCTCGGAAGGTATAAGAGGAATAAAGATTAAATTAATATAAATCAAATTAAAATCCCTATCGTTTCTCTAATATTTTTCTATCGTTTCTCTAATATTTTTCTATCTTTAGCCTTAAATCATCGGGTTTTTTGGGTTTTTTAAAGCGTAGCCTCTTAAGAATTTATGGGAAGAAAAGGAAAAGGAGCAACAAGCGCAAACCTCCAGCCAGCACATATACCGTAGGTCAGATTTTCGGAAAATGTACAATTGGCAGCTCTACAAATTTAGGGAATTTTGCTAAATTAGGCTGAAAAATGATCATAAATACCGGGTATATTTGAGTATATTTGGTGTCGCATTGATTTATAGTATCTGTTTTGCTATGTTAAACTGCATTTTGAAGCTCATTTCTGCCTTAAATGTGAGTTATTTGAGAGAATTATTGAGGGCGAATTGTACATTTTCTGAAGTTCTGACCCACATATAGGTATAGAGAGAATGGAACTAGACCCACCAATGGAATAATGATAATAGACACAACCCATGAACCTCATTGCCTAGGCCTATGCTAATCTAAATATAGATTCATGTTCAACTCCCATTTTCAGAATATATGGGTCAGATTTTCCGAAAATGTACAATTGGCAGCAGTACACATTTAGTAAATTCTGCTAAATTAGGCTGCAATTTGGTCAATACTAGGTAAATTTGAGTATATTCGGCATTGCATTGATTCTAGCAATCTGTTTGGTTAGGTTGAACTGTATTTTGAACTTTATTTTCGTCTGACATTTGGGTTATTTGAGAAGATTGGTGAAGTTGGATTGTACATTTTCTGAAGATCTGACCCATATACATTATTTATTAACTAAACTAGACCTGTAAGCTTACTTTCTTGACGAAGAGTACAGAGCACTCGAAACGTAGAAGTAATATGTGTAAGCTTTGCATAAATACATATATATAAAGTAAATAAATTGATGTAACAACTTGGTATTTGGTATAGCACTGAGTATAAAATCGATCCTCAAAATCTTGGTAACTAAATTATAATCAAACGGCCACATATAAATGAATGCTCAACCAATTTAGAGCGCACTCCCCCACCCAGTTAGGTCCAGACACCCACATTCCTCGATACCACATCCAGCGATAAGCTTAACCGCAAGGCTAAAACTAAGGCTAAAGTGTTAATGACTCCCTGAGACTTAGGTGACCAAAACTGCCTTCTGACCTGACTGCACCATATTCATTAATAGATAATTAATCTATCTGAAATTGTTTATTAGACATAAAAATATGCCTTTAATATAGACAGGGAAACTATTCAAAACAGGGTAGACAGTCTAGGCTCAGAACCTCTCAGATCAGAAGAATATGATATGGGTCAGATTTTCAGAAAATGTACAATTCGCCTTCACCAATCCTCTCAAATAACTCACATTTAAGACAAAAATGAGCTTCAAAACGCAGTTTAACATAACACAACTGATACTTTAAATCAATGTGATACCAAACATACTCAGATATACCTGATAATCTCCATTTTTCAGCCAAATTTAGCAGAATTTTCTAAATGTGTAGGGCTACCAAGTGTACATTTTCTGAAAATCTGACCCATATGTCAGTGATTTGAAGTGCTAATGGCTCCCGGTCCTGGAGTATAGGCGTCCTAATTGGATTATCATAGCATTTTGCCGTTTTGAGGGAGAGATTTCCCCTCTATTTGGAGGGACCGTCTCAACTCTGAGCCTAGATTCTAACGGACACCGTTTGTCCAGTGCTAGTGGGTTACAATACCGTCATGCAACGTTACAGGGCAGAATAATTATAACTGTAGCTGTATTTCTACAAGGTAGAATAATTATAACTGTATTTTCACATCCATTTGTTTCCCTTAGTTGTAACCGTTACACCCAATTCAGCCGTATTTATTTACAAATCAACCTACACAGTCTAGGCCCAGAGTTTGGAGACTCCCTTCAAACGAAGGGAAAGCCTCTCGCCTCAAACCGCAAAGTGCCATAACAATTTCATTGAGACCACAAAAAGTCATTATATTCCCAGTAGAACGCCGAGTCCTAGGCCAGGAAACCGATTAGCGAAGTAGGCGTCTAATCACTGACATAGGCCCCTACCATTCTTATATGATCTGAGGGTTTGGACCTAGAGTGTACAGGGATTCATATTAGATCAAACATAATTATGAGAAACAATTCAAAGTATTCAAAACAGGGCCCCTGGACTGACACCCCTCTATCTAGTAGGCCTACTTTAGCAGTGGGTCAGCAAGGCAGAATAATTAATAACTGTATTTTACAGCATCACATGCACTTGATTCGCTTAATAAATTAATAAACAATTCACAGTAAACAATCATTCAGTCACTTATAATATTTTGCAGGGGTGAATTCGTATAGCTTGAGGTCAGTTCACTATAGGCCTAGGCCTACCTGAGCCGAGGTAAAGCAAATAAATATATGAGGCGACTCTGTGACAACTGTGACTGAATTACCCTTCAGTCACCCCCCTTTTCTAGTGAGTTCTACTACTCGTTCCCCCCATACATTCATTGTCTTTCCCATAATTGGTATTGGTATAAATCCTGTGTTATAGAATACGGTAGGTGTCTTTCATTCCCGTTTCCTTTATTTATCCGCATAAATGTGTAGACAAATTGAAGGTATACTCTGCGGAGGATACTTAAACAATGTGAGAACAGACCGAGTCACATTGTACATCGCACTGGTGTCAACTGCATTTCAGCAACCAAGCCGAGCGAGTACATACACCTCTCTCTCTCTCTCTCTCTCTCTCTGTCTGCCTACCAAAAACCTTGTTGTGCATTCGAACTCTACCAAATCAAACTTTCTCGTCAACTCACCTGTCCACTGAATCCACCACTCGGTCGGCTGCCGCTCACCTTCTCTATCGACGCCATCATAAACTTACTCCATCCTCCACGTTATCCCTATTAGTTGGTGAAACTAACTCGAAGCAAATCGTACTCCAAACACAACAAGTTTCATTGTAATCTAAGCAGGTAGTTCACGCGTAAGCGGTTCCAGCAGCAATGACCTGCACCTTGCGATCGAATGGTAATTCCGCCATCTTAGAAATTCCTTTGGCTGTTCCGATGACTTCTGGTTCTCCCTCTGTCACCAGTGCGATGACACGCGCGGCGTTTTGGGATAGAACACATTTTGCGTTATGAAAGCGACAAAATGAAGTTTGGATGCGTTTGATATGAGTTTTAAATGCTGTAACTGAAGTTGTTTTGGTGGAGGTTTGTGTGACATTGGAGGGAGGAAACTATTTCACGCGTGACTGCACAGAGCGAGAGGGAGGCGGTTGGTGAAAGGAACAGCCAAAACAAACTGACGTTGTAGGGTGTAGCGTCTAGATGACGCAGTAGTAGAGAAGTAACTGACTGGAACCACTCAAGTGAGAGAGTTATGCCGTTTTCTATAGGTCGCTCCTTCACAAAGGGGAATAAAGTAAACTACTTTTTCTCTTTCAAGAGCACCCGCGAAGTCCGTCAGTTGATATCCTTATGGGCCTACCATTTAGGCTATTACTATAAGTTTGTCATCGGAATTATCAAATCTTCCTCATATTAAAGCAACATATTTGCGTACATCTTTAAAGACAAATAGGCCTAAAAACTCTTATTTTATCTTATAACTCTTTAAATGGGAAGCTATTTATTAAAGGATTAGCCTAGGCCTAACTGTTTAGTGTTTAAATCTAAATTTAATGGCCGACATTTTTGGTGATTAATAGTATATAGCCTAGCATACACATATAAATGGGTAAGAAAAGGTTGTGAAGGAAAACGGAGACGGGGAAGAGAACAAAATTAAATCAACAGATATGGGATACAAATAGGCCTATTTTATTACTATTTACATACAAAGAATGTGAAAACCACAATTCAGTGGGTCAGGGACATTGAGTAATTGATTTGAAAACGTTTATTTAAAAAATAATAAATTGGGAAGGCTTACATCTTTTGCAATTAATCCATGTTCTCAGCAGTTGGCCTATCCCCTCTTAATTTGACTTTCCGTTTTAGAATGACTTTTACATGAGTTGGAAAAGAATGGGGGGAAACAATAGAAAATCATTTGTCTTTGACCGACGTTAGCTGAAAGTGAAGCTTTGAATTCTAGTCCGGCCTCCAATTTACACTTTGAAGCTTAGAACAAAAATGACTTGCTTTCCAGAACCGTTTTCTCTTTCTTTCTTTTCTTTTTTTTTTAACTTTGAATTACAATTTCCGTATTCAGTTGAACTACAACAGGTGTGTGAATGAGATTGGTTGCTTAACGCCCTTATCAACACATTGAAGGTTATATCAAGGGCTGGAGAGCTGAGAGGGAGGCAGTTTATGATCATACCCAGGATATAGATATAGAGATAAAGGAAGAAAGTGACAGACAAAGAGACAGAAGTTTGCCGGGGCTCGCGATCGTCAAAGGTAAAGTGGGTTTTATATGAAGTGATTTACATTCGTTCCAATTTAATACAATTATAGAGCTATGTAGGCCTATACCCGGCATATCTAATCTTTGTCCCATAAAAGGTCTATATTACCATTTTCATCCGATATTATAGATCGATTCATCCATCATTTTAATTCACTTTTTATTCAGGTTTCGAGCTATCCTATAGCTTCCTATTTAGAAAAGATATTAATATTCATTTCATAAAAAGAGGTTATTCCCCAAGTGGGAGGTTTGTGTATACATGTACATGTTAAAATCGAAGAGGAATCGTTTTTAATTTTATCGATATACATGCTGATGAGCACATTCCAGGCGGAACAGCCAGAAGAAATTGACAACATTCTCAGCGAGAGCGAAGAGAATGAAGCTACTACTACTAGATACTAAAATATTTTATCACAAGTATTTCATGTTTATATCATTTTGGGTGATACAATCTTATGCCATAAATATGTTAAATAAACGTCGTGACAAAATGAACTATCAGAGTATTCGCTCTTAACGATTGCACAGAAGGTATCCATAAAGAACATTGCACCCTTGAAGAGAAAATCACCAGACTCCAATCGTTCCTGGTTTTACCACTCGCGGCATGTGCTGGCATCTGGCGGCTACTGGAAACACTACATTTCTTGCTCGTTACTACAGTTTGGCGCCGGATTCCTTTAGGGGAAAAGGGGAAGGGGGAAGGGGGAAGGGGGAAGGGGGAAGGGGGAAGAGGGAAGAGGGGGAGGCCAGATGCTTTGGTCATTTAAGTGTCATTAAAGTCGCCTACTTGATATGGGCTACTATGGCCTGGCTTGGAGGGGAGAGGATTAAATCTAAGACAGGAGAAACTTCCCCCCAAATTGGATCAAGGGGGGCGAGCCGATGCCATGGGCCAGCTGTTTTTTTTTTATGAGGATGTGAACTGATTAACAGGGACTAATGGTATTCCTTCTTCCACACATCAATATCAGAGTGAAATCACAGCATTTTAATTACCCTGCCATAAACCATATACGCACAGTTTGAGGACCAGTTTTTCTAAAAGTTTTCTAATATTTGCTACATAAAAGTTTTGGAGGATTTTGTCTGGTTCATTTTTGACTCTGTAGGGGATTAATACCAAGGCCATTTCAATGATGGTCGGCCGTTCCTGTGAGATATTCGGCAGAGTCTATATACAAAACCCCTTCTCAGACATTTCCCATCCCACAATAGGGCCGTTTCCTTATACTACTTACATACTCGATGGGTTGACATATTGGGTTGGATGGTGGGGTGATCTTTCTTTAAAGGTCTAACCGATTTACTGCTATACTATACGATGTAACATTGCTCAAATCTTAAAGACGAAGTTTACGATTATTTATTGAAACCCCGTCATTATAGATTGTACGAAAAATAGATTAATTACCAGGGACCTGTTGTAATATAACCGACAGTGATGTAAAGGTCTTAAAGTACAATAGGATCTAAATATTACCATATTACCTAAGTACCTCTCTATAAAAATTGTAACACTGAGCCTAAATCATCGATGAATTACTATGTAAATCAAGATATATGTTCGTTTTTCACTTTATTTAGGACACATTCGAAGACCTGCACTGTAGAATTGTATGCCCTTTTCATGACTATGTAATTGTTAAAAATTCATGAATAAAAATTCAATATATATATATGTCTTAGGTTGTAAAAGCCCAGATGGCAGGATACAATAAATAAAAGTAAAAAAAACAAAAAAACAACAAAACCATAAATATTTTGAGAGAAGAGGACTGTATAAGCTAAGTATTACGTTAGGTCTTTTGTTTTATGTCAAGTAGAGATGATGTAATATGTGTAATGAAGAGAAATTAATTTTATCTGGTTTGTTAGTATATGTAATTTTATGGTAACGCTTGAAAACATTTGCGGTGAATAATCCGTTTTTACTTGTAACTGTTTAAATTATGATATTGACCTTAAATGAAAAAAACTCTCTTGGTTTGAAGCGAGGGTACAATAACATAAAACACAACAGCAATAAAATAAAATAATTATTTCGTCGACCGCTACTAGGAAACGTAAATTATAACACTACACGGCTCACATGGCTGTGCAGAAGGAGAAGTGACATTATAATAGTGAAAAGATCTTTTTGATACGCCAAAAATTAGGATTGAAATGGGTTGCCTAACAGAGTACCACGATTAGTCTTACGATTAGTCGTTAAATCCAACATAAATATTTTCTTTGTCAGTATTTGATATCCAAATAGAAAACATTTTACTGTTTTACGCTTTTATATTGCAGAAAGACGAACCTTTGAATCTTTCCATAAAGTCTTCAAATGCAGATTCGTCAACAGGAGAAAAAGGGGAGTTTAAACGCCCTAAAAATTGAACAATATGTGTGGAAAATATTTGACCAAATGACCAGAAAACCTTACCCCGACATAGGCAGGCCCCCCCCCCCGACTTAGGCACCCCTGGTGGCAGCAAGTTGACTCTATATATTTTATTAATATAAGTCCTGATAAGATACATATGATTCTCAGTGTGATGACTTCAAGATGTATAGACAAATACCGTTTTTTGTGAATGATTGGAATTGGTGCCTACGTCAGGGCATTTTCTTTAAGTTTTTCAAATCTCCACACACTACAGACCCTCTCAAAACTCATTAAATCATCCAATATGTTGGGAAGGGTATAATGATAAATGCGAATACTTATTGGGCAGTAATTCCGCATGGTTTTAGTTCATAAATCAACAACACTTACCCCAACGTAGGCACCTACGAAAAGTGAGTTTAAAATTCAAATCAAATCAAATCCTGTAGCGATTTTCAGGTAGAATTACCCGACTACCGGATTTTTTACAACGCACAAAAGATTCATGAATTTTGAGAAGATTGAAAAAATGACTTTTGGAAACCCCCACTGCCCACATTTCGCGAGAGTAGACCAAGCACATTTCACTTTAGGAGTGTGATCCAGGGGTTGCGATAACAATATGGGATGTGTTTCAGGAAAATGAGTCACAATTCGCAAAAAAATGGATTTTGAGATATTATATTTGAAAAGATGAGATCAAGCCGATTCTAATGGTAGTAAACAGTCTAATAATCTAATAAGGATTTCCAGATCTTAAGTTTATTTTTATTTTTGAAAAAAAAAGTTTGCAATATTTCTGGGGGGCAATAACCAGTAAAGTAGCCAAATATACGCCATATGACGAAAGGGGCGAACGTTTAGGTACCTGCGATATAGGTGATGCAATATAGGTCATTGACCTGATAAGGTCACTAATTGGCAAAATGGCAAAATTGGCACATTAAGTGTGAAAATAAAACCGATTAAACATCAACACTGGGTTTATTTCCATCCCAATAAGAACATCACTTATAAACCCAAACCGAATTTTGCCATTTTCATATGCATATCATAGTTACCTCAATTGTGAGTTAGTTTCTTATATTATTTACCTTCAGTTAATGTCTTGCAACCCTCTGACTCGGCAAAAGCAGGCGTCTACAACTTTGCGTCATGAAATGAGCGTCATTTATTGGCGCAGCTAGATTTACGCAACCAATCAAAATAGCGGAGTAAATCGGGTGCAATCGAAAAGCAGATTCCACTAGTGAAATCTATGAATGCATATACCGTAGTAGCCAGTTCATAAGCCCGGGCTTGTATTTGTTTCGACCCCTCTCTAGCCCCGGCTTGCAATTGAGATTGAATTGAGATTTTAATCGAGAATTAAATTTTAGAGGATTTTATTTTTTCATGACCCCCACACCCCTGGTCTGTATTCAAGATGGGCTTTTAAACAGGTCCCGGTTTATAAGCGGCCACAACAGTATGCAATAGTCTAATCTGACCATGGTTTCAATTCAATTCGATAATTCTTTATTGCTGTATTTTTTTATTTTTTTTACAAATAACAGGTTGGCCAGATCTGGCGTGCCATGCAGCTCTTCCCATTGAATGCCACAACTCATATATATATATATATAGGATTTTTATTCTGAATAGACATACATATAATCAGAAATGAATACACCATCTGCGTGCCCACCGACATGCAGGTCTTCCAGGCAAACCAAAAATTATTAATAAACTAAATGTATAATATATCACACAGCTAATAATCAATCAATCAATACAGTAATGTCTATTCATACTTCAAGTTCCCATAACAACAAGCAGGCACATCTTGTACTAGTTGCCTAATCAATCAATTATTCATCAATCAATCAATCATTATTTGGCATATGCAACAATATCATCAAACTATCGAATTAACAGGAATGCTATTATAAAGTATGGAGATCATATGATCACTCTACGGAGAGGATAGTAAGTAGGCCTAATCTAATTTACTAAACTGTAATGTCAACAACAATAGGGGACTTGCATGTGCTACTGTGCATGTTTGGTACAGTGCATCATGGGATGGATTTTGATGAAATCTGACATGTATACGAATATTTGGCAACATTTTTGTAAAAAAAAATGCAAGAATTCTTCACGAATATCACAGCTTTTATAAATGTTCTATGAAAACCAAATGCATGATGGGAAAGATGGAGACTTGTGTTATGGAAACATGTATAACACATGGATATTGACATTAGAGCATTGATAAATATCCCATACCGAACATATGGCATGATTTCTGTAGATTTTATACTGTACTTGTCCCATAATGCCATGCGAGTCAGGATTCAAAATGGCGGTTATGCAACTCCCCTATTGTGAGTGAGTGAGTGAGATTGGTTGCTTTACGCCCTTATCAACACTTTGAAGTGTTATATCAAGGGCGGGAGAGCTGAGAGGGAGGCAGTTTATGATCATACCCAGGAAAGAGATAGAGAAGAAGGGAGAGAGACAGAGAAAAGAGACAGAAAGGCACTTTAAGGTCTTACCCAGGACCATCTCCCCTATTGTACAAAGCCGATTATAGGCAGTTTGTAGCTCGAGACAACGGTAGCACAACATTATGGGTATGAGATGAAATTAAATGAGTAAGATGATTTCTTAATTCGCAGTTTTTGTTTAATATTTTTGTGGATATGCATACCTATCATGGCATAAAACATATTCTTTTCTCCTCCATGCCACGGAGACGAAAGATAATTAAAAACAATGTTAAAAAATGTGTAACAAATATATATTTATTTCATAACGAATATTTACATATCAACAAAGTAACCAGCCATTCCAGAACTTGCGCGTGGGCCATCGAATTGGAGGCTATGAAGAAGAAAATTCCTTTAAAATATCTTATCCATCTATCACATATATTAACAACCATAAAATCAGTACATATGATCACATCAACTTCTATTTGGGTCGGATTTTTGGAAAATGTACAATTGGCAGCTCTACAAACTAAGGATATTTGGCATAAATTAGGCAGAAAAACGATGAATACTGGGTATATTTGAGTATATTTGGTGTCGCGTTGATTTATTATATCTGTTTTGCTATGTTAAACTGCATTTTGAAGCTTATTTCTGTCTTAAATGTGGGTTATTTATGGAGAATAAGTGAAGGCGAATTGTACATTTTCTGACCTATTTACACCTTTCCTTATGCAGATAACCCACTATAGGAGATATGTTATCAATCAACTATATACAAACGATATATTCACAGCCAGTTTTACATTCTCTTTTTTAAAGATAAGATTTTGTGTATTTCACAACAGAGACCACAGGCATTCTTCCCTTCTTCCTCAGCCCTGCCAGGATCATATAGGCATTATTACTGAACTTGGGGCTGAGGAGTGCCACACCACACGGAGATATGAAATCCAAGTGCTTTTTGTTGGTATCAATTAACTTCCTGCACTTGCCATCCTGCCAGCTGAGTACTACTAGCCTGGCGTTACCTGAATCAGCCACAATGAGGTTGCCAGTGTCATCTAAACATAGTCCCTGTGGATTGTCGAAATCCCCGACAGACGAACCCTTTTTACCAGACTCCCAAATAAATGCCCCGCGTAGGGTGAAAGCCTGGACCCTATGATTACCTGAATCTGTCACATAGATCCGATCGTGATCTGAATCGACACAGAGATGCGAAGGCTCGAAAAACTGTCCGGGCAGGATCCCATCGCTGCCGAATGTCACCACATGTCTGAAAACACAGCCTTTCTTCAGGGTTTCTGTGTGGGAGTATATCGCAACGAGACACTTACGCCTGTCTAAAATAACCCATTTATCGTCTTTAGAGATCGAAATCGCTTGCGGCGAGCGAACTGTGTACGGGAAGAAGACGCTACTGGAAATGGTGGATCTCAGTGAATCAGTGATGCCTGGAGTGTAACCTCGGGGCTGGAAATGGATGTGGGTGCTGCTCGCAGCGGCTATTGAATCGTCTTTAGGTGACACAGCGAGCGCTGTCGCTTGCACATTGTTCATTACCAACTGCGGCACATGCAATTGCAAATCTGAGGGGAAGTCAAAGCGAGTGACATCCTTGGACTCTTTGTTTAGAAGATATAAGTAGCCCTTGTTACTGTCAGCTGCGATGTCTATAGGACATTGTAGACCTGAGGTCTGCTTGCCGCTGACCCAGGACAGGAAGTTGACAGCGGCGTGGGCAACAGATGAAGCGAAACTTTCCTCGAGAGAAGGATACTTTCGCATCGGTCCAATCGTCGTCCAGAATATTGAAGCCTTGAAATAAAGAGAAAATGGAACACATGTGTTAGTACTTTTGTCTTTGTCTGATTCCAGTAATAAAAGATTTAACTAAAAAAAGTATGATTATGACCACATGTTACGGTATACTTATCAGTCATCCACTTTCGACGGAGATCTGTTATAATTGTGCACAACATTTTTAAAGATTGGTCTAAAGGTATGGCTATTATGGCACAGCATGATATTTCTCATAAAATGGAGAAACAATATACTTACTGTATTCCAAAGCGCCTATACTGAAGGAAGGGCTGGCCTCTATGGGAGGCGCTGAAGCAGCAATGGGAGACGCTACAGCCGAATGATCAGATCCACTATAACCAGAATCAGCATCAGGACTGGGGGCTGCTGGTGATTCATCGAATAGAATTGAACAATTGTTTATTAGCCAAAACTATACATGGGTCAGATTTTCAGAAAATGTACAATTCACCTTCACCAATCCTCTCAAATAACCCAAATTTCAGACGTAAATAAATTTCAAAATACAGTTCAACCTAACCAAACAGATTGCTAGAATCAATGCAATGCTGAATATACTCAGATTTACCTAGTATTGGCCAAATTGCAGCCTTATTTAGCAGAATTTACTAAATGTGTACAGCTGCCAATTGTACATTTTCTGAAAATCTGACCCACATATGTGATCCGTTTTAGGAAAATGAGTCATAAGTCGCAAAATATAGATTTTAGGATATCACCATATTTGAAACGAGGAGATCAAGCTGATTCTAATGATAGTAAATACTAGAACACCTAATAAGTATTTCTATATTTTAAGTTTTTATTTTTGGCAGTTTTTGGTCAGATATACTTGTTACCACTGACTCAACTAATATAATAAAATTAAAAATAAAGCGATATACTTTATGTTATGACATACTTCCTATTTATGGTAAAATACATATGGGTCAGATCTAGCCTTCACCAATTTTCTCAAATAACCCAAATTTTAGACAGAAATGAGGTTCAAAACACAATTCACCATTGCGAAAAACATATTCATAACCAAAATAATACCACAATTATCCTCCCTTTTCAGTCTAATTTAGCAGAATTTACTAAATGTGTACAATTGCCAATTTTCTGATGATCTGACCCCCCCAAAAAAGAGCAAAACTGTTAAATTGTGATCTAGATGTTATGTTTGAACCAAACTATTTATACTTTTCAATTTGGCAAATGAGATGTATCACCGTTGTGAATATTTGTCTAGATAAAATTATCCAAAAACAAAATGTACCTCCATTCTCCTCTTTCCCGGTTAACTGAGGATATAAAGGTGGGCAGTTGCCTGGCGATCTGGGACTGTTGAGGGGATGTTTAGGCCCACTAGAAGTGCTAGGCTTCGGCTCAAACGAACCACCAGAGCTACTACTGGCTTTAGGCGGAGAAGGCGACGAACGCCTACTGGGTTCTGGTGAAACAAAGGCACTAGGCTGTGCACAAGCAGCCTCAACGAACTGGAATGTATCATCTCCATTAGTGGTAGCCAACATAGTATAATCTGAAGGGGATGGAGAGGGTTTCTGACCACCGAGTGTTCCGAAGGTTGACGGCCAAGGCTCCGGGAGAAAGTGAGCGTCGTGAGCTGTCTCTGATTGAGGTTTAGTTAGAGGTCGTTCTATGTCCTTCATCGCTTGCTGTAAGCCATCTCTAAGCGAAACGAACTCTTCTACAATCTGAATATTTAAAAGCGTTTTGGGGAAATGAGTTGGAAAAAAAAATGTTTTTTGAGATATCATCAAATTTGAGAAGATGATATCGAGGGGATCCTAATGATAGTAAACATATGCCCCCGTTGCATAACAATCTACGAGTAGCTTTTTCAGTGTTAATATTGCGCTCGCAGATTGTTATGCAACGGGGGCATTAAGGTCATCTAGGTGTTTCTATATTTTATATCTGATATATTTCTGTTTTTTGAGCTATCATCAAATTTGAAAAGATGAGATCGAGGGCATTCCAATGAATATAAACATTAAGGTCATCTAGGTGTTTCTATATTGTATATCTGATATATTTCTGTTTTTTGGGATATCATCAAATTTGAAAAGATGAGATCAAGGGGATTCCAATGAATATAAACATTAAGGTCATCTAAGTGTTTCTATATTGTATATCTGATATATTTCTGTTTGTAAAAAAAGTTATTTCTGGGTGTGCAAGTACCAGTAAAGTAACTTAATGTACTCCATAGGATGACCTTTGAAGCGCAAGGATATATTTAATTTAATACCCTTAAAGTTTGGTACATGCATTTAGTGTGACTTGCAAACCACATATGTCCCTCGCGTACTTTAGAATCTATAGTACGCGAGGGACATATGTGGTTTGTAAGTATTTATTATTATTATGAAGTATTTATTATTATTTATTATTATCATTCCTTTGTATCTAATAGATACAAAGGAATAATAATACATAAATGCATTGTAAATGAAAGTGTAAAGTATGTGCTGACTTACCTCGTAATCTGGTCCCTGTAACTTGTTCTCAGCATAGAGGACGAGACTCTCACTGATGGCGTACTGACTTTCATAATCTGATGCCTGGAAATGGGAACGTGTTTAGGGATTATATGGGTCAGATTTTCAGGAAATGTACAATTCGCCTTCACCAATCCTCTCAAATAAACCGAATTTCAGACAAAAATAAAGTTCAAAATACAGTTCAACCTAACCAAACTGATTGCTAGAATCAATGCAGTGCCGAATTAACCTAGTATTGACCAAATTGTAGCAGAATTTACTTAATGTGTACAGCTGCCAATTGTACATTTTCTGAAAATCTGACCCATATGAAGAAAGTTCGTTGATGCAATAGGGGAGTTGCATGTGCCACTGCGCATGTCTGTTACAGTGCATCCTGGGAAATAATAATCAACTGGTTGGGAATAGTGGGACTTTCACTGTGTATCTCTAATGCAAAGATTGTATTGTATTGTATAGTGTTTATTTCCAGATTCGACATAATAAGTACAGATAAGAATAATAGTAACAATAATTCTGGAAATGGGTCTCCCTTTCTATGGTAGCCTTAGCTCTTCCAAGGGGTCCCTTGTGCATTAGTTAATTAATTACAGTAAGTTTCCATGTAGAGTATGCATATCTAGTGACATTAGAATTAGGTAAATTATTGTAGGGACATTTCCCTATGGTTTTATATAATAAAGTTGTTGCATTACATTTGTTGTTCATTGTCTTATTTTCTAGAACCCTCAGTAGGTGGTTGCATTCTAAGATGTTTACATTGTAGTTAGATACCATATTGTACTGTCCGAGTACGCTATAGGGTCAATTGGAAGACCTGCAGTTTGCAGAAAGGGTATTTCTAATTTCAATGTACATGTACTATGAAATAAAATCTACCTATATAAATATAAGAAAGTTTGTTGATGCAATTAATTAGTTTAGACACGAGTTAATCGTCCATTGTGTCCTCATCAATCTTAAAGTGCCACTTGCCGCTGAGTTCCTGATTTTGGCGAAATTTGCTTAAATTTCAACCATGTTCTAGATTAGTATATATTAGTAATGGATACTAAGGAGCATTAATGTATAAAATACATGTATTTGGAGTATTTAAGAGTTTACCCAGTCTAGGCCTAAAGATGAGAGAGTCCATCGTCCCTTCAAACGGAGTAATAATTACATTAAGACCAAAAAATGTCATTATAATCCCAATAGCGGACTTTACTAATTCCGTCACCAGTGCGTACCAGTGACTGCGGGATTAACTTTCACCACTGTGCACATGCCCAGTCCAGCTGACCTACCTGGCTATGCGGGCAGCCTCCACCCGGGCTCCCGGTGGATGGCAGGGGTGTGTGTGTGCCCCTGACCACACGGCCGCTGACCCCCTGCAGCCCGTACACCCTATGCTTACTTGTTTTTGTTGATACACTGTTGCGAAAGTTGCCATATACTAAAATCTAGCAGATAAAATGTCCTGGTATCAAGCATGACTAATCTTAACATGTTGTTTCATAATATTGGATAGCTTACATTATTATACAATAACTCAAATTCTGGGAGACAAAGGACAAAGTTAGAAGCCTATGGTTAATACATAAGGCTTCTGTGACCTGCCCGCGTAGCTCATAGTTCAGGCCGTTTTCCGCCGCTCTTGGTATGGCGCTGCTGTCATTAGTAAAGTCCGCTATTGAATTAGAACGCCTAGTCCTAGGCCAGGACAACAATTAGCGAAGTAGGTGTCCAATCACTGACATATCTTTCTTATCTGATCTGAGGGTTTGGGCCTAGACTGTACCCTACTGTTGAGGTTATCTCTGATAAACAAGTCCATTACAAAGTATCTGATGTGGAAATTACCTGATCTAAAGCAACTGCTCTCTTCCTCCGCACCTCCTGCAGCAGATTCTCCTTCCATTTACTGATCAGTTCAATTCCCTTCTGCGCATGCGCCTCAATAGCCTGTGAAGTGTCATGGTACATGACCTCAATGGTTCCCGTGTTCACTTGGCTACTATAGATCTGAGTGTGCGACAGGTTCTTACCAAGATTTCGCACCAACTGACAAAGGGTGTCACGGTTGTACTTGGCAATGTCCTTCAGTGACCTGATTTAATTTGAAAAAGTTTTTAATATAGGAAGTGATATTACATCATATAAGGTGCTATTCTTAGACATGCCTGATTTGGAGGGAAAACAGTAGGACATTTATTATGTATTTCTATATTTAAAAACAAATGTTTTCAATATTTCTGTGTGTACATTTTCTAGTAAAGTAGCTAAATATACTCTATAAGATGACCTTAGAAATGTATGAATATATTCAATAGGGCCTACACCGTCTCGAAATATAGTAAATGTATTAATACGAGTGAAAGATTGAGAGCGGTAGGTACCCCAAGAATGAGAGCATTCCTCCAAAGAGATCTTGTGAATAAACCACTTTGAAAAATATCATTTTTACGACGTGCGACGCATTGCCCTGTAACACATCACACATATGGGTCAAATCTTCAGAAAATTTACAATTCGCCTTCACTAATTCTCTCAAATAAGCCACATTTAAAGCTATTTAAGGCAGAAAAGAGCTTCAAAATGCAGTTTAACATAGCAACACAGATACTATGAATCAACGCGACACCAAATATACTCAGATATACCCGGTATTCATCATTTTCCAGCCTAATTTAGGAAAGATTTCCTAAAATTGAAGAGCTGCCAATTGTACATTTTCCAAAAATCTGACCCATCATCCCAATATAGCAAAATAACTGTACCTCAAATGATGCTTTCGATGAGCATGTTCCTTGCACACCGTACACGCAAACCCTTTACACGTCAGACAAAAAACAGTGACCGCCATTCCAGGATGGATCTTACACGTCCTCTTCAGCGTCTCCACGTTATGTTTGGTCGTAGTTTCCTGATGTTTCTGGAAACACACTGTGCACAAATCTTCCTTACACGTCGAGCAATGATAACAAGCAGCGGTACCATGCTCCTCACACATTACCCTTGCACCACCATTCAGCGGTCCCATTTCGTGAAGAAGATCTAAAATCCGATTAACATTTATATCAGTAGGTAAACTGCCCACACCCTTAGGTAATGGTGTGGTCTGGCGGCACACTGGGCAGCAGATGTGGTCTTTAGGGGTGTCCGGTTGCTTGACCCAATCGTCCAAGCAGGTGAGGCAAAAAGCGTGCTGACATTGTAGGTGTTTAGCGTCTTGCATGCGTTCCATGCAAATAGGGCAGTTCACCAGCTCCTCAAAGGAAGCCTGTTGATCTTGGATGCTACTAGAGGCCATTTTCTTATCCTTGGTTTTCATCTGAAATGATAAGACAATAGAAGGTTATCAGACGTTTAAAAATGCAATGGCTGGCTACTTTAAGAAACGAAACGTTTTTATTTGGTTAATCGCTTAAATGCTGATAGTTTAAGCTCTTTAGAAACACAATTTTATTAATTTTAAACCTTAGATAATGTTTTAGGGACATTATATTAGTTTTTTATTGCGATTTCATGCCAAGACATTTACAATGATTTAACGCTTGTCCACAATGTGAATATGTTGTAGTGTTGCCATATTTGGAAAACAATAGCAATATAGGGATTAATTGATAAAGCTATTACCACAGATCGACTTTTGTATTGAGACAATAATTAGCGGTATACATAGATTTCACATGACGTCACCCAGTAGGCTGGGGTATCACAGTGTCTACCATGTCTGGGGTCACTGCTACGCTTGCCGTCTATGGCGGGGGTATCAAAACAAAGTTGATAAAACTCACAAGAGTAGATACTTGGGTAATTCTACACTAAAGGCAGATTATCTAACCTATCATGAAGATATTGTTGAGGAAGATGAAAATTAGTAAAGGTTAAAACAGCCAGAAAACGGTATTTTCAAGTATCGCAGCATACATAGGCATTTAACTTGACCCCAAACATGGCCAGGGCCAGTGAAATCTATGTATATATGTAATACACAAGACACTATTTCCTATAGATGCTGTTCCATAACTGCTGAATATCTAGCGACTCACAGGTTAGTAAGGACGAGGAAAATTAAGAGGACTTAATAATTTACAAAGATACAAATATCAATTGTCTTTTATTCGCGAACTCATATATGTATTGTTTTTAATAGGCCAAAAAAAAAATTACAAAAATTAGTGATCATGATTGTGATTGAAATATGATGTATTTGTAACATAAGCATGTCTTAGAATAACATATTGAGCTGATTTATTAGTTGAAATGACTCGGTGTAATATGAACTATTCAACAGAAGATCGATGACTGCTTAAATTATAGATAGTGTGATTAATCAAATTAAAATGGTAATAATAATGACCGTATGACCAACTAAGGTCCTAATGATTATCAAAGTATTATGAAAAGTTATGAGTTAGAAATAGTAATTTAAATGCTTTTGTTTTGAACTTGGCGAATGAGAATTATCATTGAATGAAACTTTGTCCAATAAAATTAAAAAAAAAAAAAAAATCAATATAATGGATTAAACGTTGAAGGACTACCAGTGAGATACTGCTCTACTATTGCCGAATAGGGGATTTGCATGTGCCACTGCGCATGTCTCTTACAGTGCATCATGGGATGGATTCTGTTGAAATCTGACATACAGATATTTGGCAACATTTTTTATCGAATCATACATAGATATTGGCATTAGAGCATTGATAAATATTCCATGCTGAACATGGCATGTTTCCTACAGATTTTACACTATACCATTAGTCCCATAATTCCATGCAAATCAAGATTCAAAATAGCGGCTATGCAACTCCCCTATTGTGACAAAAGGTATCACAGCTCTAGAAAAGTAAGTGTACCAGCATCCCATGTTATGAAGGCAATGCATACACACAGGGTCACCATGCATTTGAAGCATTTAAAGGGTCAGATTTTCAGAAAATGCACAATCTAAAATTCGACACATCTCTCAAATTCTGCTAAATTAGAGTGAGAAATGATAAATAATGAAAATATCTGAGTGTATTCCGTATTGTATTCATTCAATAAATCGGTCTGGTTATGTTATTGAACTGTATATCGAACCTATAATTTTCGTCCTAAATTGGGTTTATTTGAGGGGATTGGTGAAGGTCAATTGTACATTTTCTGAAGACTTGACCCTAAAGCCCTTGTATAAATATACGTAGCAAAACCAGTTGGTTTACGTAGGTTTAGCAGCAAAGGTCAGATCAAATCACACAACAGCAACTAAATATAAAAACTAAGCAGAATAAAATGACAAATTAATGCAAGTGAGTGTCAACATCTACAAAGAATTAAAACACGCAATAGTTAGAGTGAAACGAAGAAGTAGTAAACCGGTGAAGGAAACATGCTAAATGTTTTTCGGGAAAATGAGTCACAAAGTTGATATTTTCCAAAGTGATTTATTCGCAGGATATCTTTGTTGGAATATTCTGGTTCCGGGCCGGATTAGTGCTTAGGGTCATATCAATACATGTACCAAATTTCAAGACGGTGTATTAGATATATCCTTGCGTTTAGAAGGAGATCCTATGGAGTATATATGTAGTTACTTTACTGGTATTTGTCCACCCAGAAATATTGCAAACTTTTTTTCAAACATAAAATATGGAAACACTTCTTAGATGTCCTAATGTTTACTATCATTAGAATCGGCTTGATCTTATCTTTTCAAATATGATGATATCTCAAAATTCGTTTTTTTGACTTGTGACTCATTTTCCTTTAACACATCCTATTAATACAGTAGTAATCAGGCCCGTTAATGGGGTCTGAGTGTGGGTTGAGTCTAGTGCCACCTTGTATAAGAGAACTGCTACATCTATTCTTGCTTTTCTCTTGCGCTCTGATCGCCGACGCTGAGGAGTTGTATCCTGCGACGGGCTTGCGTCTTGGGTTAGCCCTGCAGTGGGGGCAGCAGGGCTATTCTCCTGGGAAGGGCCTGCAGTGGGAGTAGGGCTTTTTTCCGCCATGTAATGTACTTAATGCAAATTATCTTGGCTTGGAACAGTTTGATTCTGAAATATTTAGTGCACGAATGTCATATTAAACTGGGCTAATAATCCGTTACCATTTTATACCTAATTTGTGATGTGTCTCAGGAAAATGGTTCATAAGTCGCAAAATTGATATTTTTCAAATCGTTTTTTTCACAAGATCACATTATTGGAATCTTCTGATTTTTGGAGAGTGTGTCACTTATAGTTATGTCAATCGATGTATCAAATTACAAGACAATCTATGTAATATATCCATTCATTTTAAAGGTCCTCATATGGACTTAATTTAGTTACTTTACTGTTTAATGACCCCCAGAAATATTGGAAACTTTTTTTTTCAAAAACGAAAATATCAAACTTAAAATCTAGAAATACTTATTATTTTATTAAACTGTTTACTATCATTGGAATCGGCTTGATCTCGTCGTTTCAAATATAATGGTATCTCAAAATCTATTTTTTGCGACTTATGACTCATTTTCCTGAAACACATCACATTTATCCTTTATATGTCGCTTACAATTGTCATGTATAATCACTGGACTCAGATCTTTTTACTCAACTTAACCTGCCTTTTAAAATACTAGACATTTACAGAATTATTGGGTCAGCAAAAATAGAAGATATACAAACATTGATGTTTTATATTTATTCTCCAAATGTTTAGTATTTTAAAAGCCCCAAAGGCAGGTTATGTTAAATGAAAGGGTTTTGTAAAATAAAAATAATAATAAAAAAAAACTTATCTCTATGAGAGAATCGAGAAAAGGACTGTACTTCTGTGCACCGCAAACAAACCGACCGACCAACAGATACGTGGGTCAGATTTTCAGAAAATGTACAATTGCCAGCTCTACACATTTAGGAAATTCTGCTAAATAAGGCTGAAAAATGATGAATACCGGGTATATCTGAGTATATTTGGTATCGTGTTGATTTAAAGTATTTGTTTTGTTAGGTTAAACTGCATTTTGAAGCTTATTTTTGTCTTAAATGTGGGTTATTTGAGAAGATTGGTGAAGGCGAATTGTACATTTTCTGAAAATCTGACCCACATACTAAACATTACTGTGGATTATTTATGACATCTAATAAAATCACTAAACTAATTAGGATTTTTTTTTACTAAAAATTGTCAATATCATAGATACCCCTTTGAGAGCATTGCATGTATTTCTATTATAAGTATTGGACACAATATGCAATTATCTCCAGGAATTAGGCCTACCCAGATATTTCTGTACGGATCAAGCTTATAAATACCTAACAGGGAACTAGAACGAGTTGTGCACCTAATCCCACAATGATAGGCCTACATATGCGTGTATAACATGTTAAAAGATTCAGATTTCGCGTTGTATTTACATAACAAAAGCAATCATCTATAGAGCATGTCCAATTATATTAGGATTTTAGCCATTCAAAGGTACTGGGGAGAATGACCTGGCCTCAACGTTAAAAAATGCAGGCTAGCAAGATGCATACAATTAGTCAAAGGAATTAAATGAAATCGTGCATTAAAAAAATCATGCGTTAATTAATGTCGTTCATGAACGCACAATGTAGTTGTACATGAATTTTAAGCAAGGTTAGCCATACGACAGGGCAATTGAAATCCCATGTTTATATATTTAGTGATTTGTATGCATCTGGTGCTGCCACCTCTTGCTTTGTTCTGTAAACACACGTCATATCAAATCTCACATGAGACAATATTTGCACAGTATGGCATCATGTTGGTTGGCGATTGCGTCATTCTTGCAATTGGTATTTAAGTGATGATTTATCAGACTAAATACAAAATATAATTGTCCCCGATTCCTGGGATGATGTTGTATATAAACGTCCTATTTAGTTAGGGAAATTGGGTTAATTAATGTGAAATTTGTCAATAAAATTTGTTTAAATTTTTTAAAAATAATTTGGATACGTCTAATACACAGACACACGTACACTCATAAATAACACATATATATATGGGTCAGATTTTTAGAAAATGTACAATTGGCAGCTCTACACATTTAGGAAATTCTGCTAAATTAGGCTGCAATTTGGTCAATACTGGGTGTATTCGAGTATATTCGGCAATGCATTGGTTAGGTTGAACTTTATTTTGAACTTTATTTTTGTCTGAAATTTGGGTTATTTCAGAGAATTGGTGAAGGCGAATTGTACATTTTCTGGCGACTTCACCCATATATGCATGAAAATAATGATGGTTCATACATACATAATACATAATTCAACTATATATGGGTCAGAATTTCAGAAAATGCACAACTTACAGTTCTACACATCTATCAAATTCTGCTAAATTAGAGTGAAAAATTATAAATACTGTGTATATCTGAGTATATTCTGTATTGTATTCATTCAATAAATCTCTCTGGCTATGTTGAACTGTATTTTGAACCTGATTTTCGTCTTTAATTTGGGTTATTTGAGAGGATTGGTGAAGGTCAATTGTACATTTTCTGGAAATTTCACCCATATATAGATACAGGCGTTCAACACTGTTGTGAACCTAAATAGTAATGGAATCAATATTAAATTCACACCGTTACAGTACTTTTTCCTTTGTAAATCAACCTTCACAAACAAATCTTAAATTATTAATAACGCATAGGAAAACCTCGAACCGAATTTAGTCATATCCAAAATACTTTTATAGGGATTAAATCGTCTTGGGGTACAGAAGAAACCCATCAGCAATATCCCTGGTAAACTCAAATGAGAAGTCGCTTAAAAATGTAAATTTGCCTTCACCAATCCTCTCAAATAACCCACATTTTCAAAAGACAAGGATGAGGTTCTAAATAAAATTTTGTTGTTCTGATTAGACGCACCGGTTGGTGTCCCGTCTATACCGTCTACACCGCCCCCCCCCCCCCCCCCCCATCGATAGCAGAAGGGGCCAATTAACGGCCTGTGTCTCAGTAGCCCCAATTAAATAATACATATGCATAGTCACCAAACAATAAATATACTACAATGAATACTCTGGGAGGTACTTTTTAAATGAGTTGATTTATTCCTATCACCTTTAATATATACATATAAAACATGCTTTCATGCATGTATACATACATGGAAACCTTCAAACATTATGCATACATGTACACCATGCATGCATATATGCGCCCACATACATGTATACTTTCCTAAAGCATATTATTTCTGTCCTGAGTAGGGTATGGGGTAAAGATAAGCTCTCAACGGTATCGAATCCTCACATTTGGGAAATAACCTGATTCTCAACCGAAACCGAAACCTCTACACCCTCAATCTGCTGCACTCTCTATCTTAGGCCAAAGGAAATAGGTGTGTTTCCGATTTATCTAGCTGAAAACTAGTAGGTAAGGGGGGGAGGGGGGATAAATCTTTTTCTAGGCAACCACTATCCAGGAATCTGAAATTTTTAAGAATAATTTCTATTTCATAACAGTTAGGGAAATTGCGGGAAGGTCAAAACACTTCTGTAACCGGCTTGTAATTTCTTTTTTTAGGTAGTGGGGTAAATAAAAAAAACACCTATTAAATTTATTTTGCCTGATCTATATCTGCTGAAGCTATATCTCTTCACACATTAAACAAGAATTCAGAGATAACAAATTAAATGAAAATATAAATCTTTTCGTGAACATTAAATTGTGACAGTTTTAGTCTTTTAGATATTAGCCATTTAATTAAATGAGAAAATTTAATACATAAAAAGTGTGTAAATATTAATTAAGTAGATATAATTAACTTAGCGAAGTTAAGATTTCACACCTGTAGTTTTGTTATCCGCAGCCTAGGCTAGCCAGTGACTGAGTGACGTCACACCTCACAGTTTGTAGGCTACCGCATATGCTATCTAAGCCAGGTAGAGGCACACACCACAATACACACAATATTGCATAATGCCGTGAATAATACTGCATATCATTGATCTACCTGCGATACAAATCAACGTTTAATACGCAGAGGGAACCTCAAATTGATTTTGATTGATGGTGGAAGTTTATAATACCATCATGGTGTCATTTAAATTCACAGAAAATTGCCATATGATCACCATTTTTTGATTTAGCGAAGCCAATATCAACACCGTTCAGGTCCGCGTTCAGGTGACAACAATCTAGGCCCAAAGATGAGAGAGTCCCTTCAAACGGAGGGAAAGCCTCTCGTCTTTGACCACAAAGTACCATTATAATTCCATTAAGACCGCAAAATGTCATTATATTCCTAGTCATGGGCCAGGAAACCGATTAGCGAAGTAGGCGTCCAATCACTGACATAGATCTACCATTCTTATGTGAAGGGAGGTTTTGGACCTAGGCCTATAGATTGACAAGCCTATAGGCCTATATAAATTATAATACAAGCACAAAACCGGCTTGTAATCTATACATATGGTATATATGTAATAAATAAAAGCACTGTCAACATGATATACGGTATAGCACAAGCACTGTTAGTGTAGCTACCTGACACAGTGACAGGGCAGTCGGAAGTAGGTGAACCTGACAGCGCACAACTCTAACAACAATAACACTGTACTCACCCAGTTAATCACACTGACAGCACCGATACACCATGTGGCATGCTCGTGGCAATCTATACATTCTTCATATTCTTCGCGAAAACAGTTGAAAATAAGCTAAAATAGCTGTTGTTGTGAGACTGACCGAGTGTCGGGGGAGAAGGTGAATGGACTTCTCTATCTGACGGTTGATCCCATAGTTATGACGCGGTGCGTTCCCTTCCTCTCCCCGGTTGCATTCGTGTACTACCGACAGTAAGGCTACGTCATCACTGTGCGGTGCGATTGTTATACCCGTAAAACCACCATGTGATTGTGAGACTAGAGTGTGAGTCATGTATGTATTTTTACCCGAGCCCTTGATAAGTTTTTTTTAAAGAAATGTTATCGAGACCAATTTCATCTTACAAATTCACACGGAGCTCAATTGAAAACGATTAGGCTACAAATCAAAAACATATTGATAATAATATTAGGCTATCCATGTCCTTAAACCATAAATCTTCGATATTATATTGACATTCTTATAAATCATACACACATGACAATTTAAATGTGAGGTCAAATGACTAAATTTCATATTTATGTATTTTGTTTGCTGCCACAATAATTGATAAACAATTAGTCTATAATTTATTTTGCCGGCTATATTAAAGTTTGAGTATGGTGAGGGATTGAGGAAAATGGTGTGGTTGATTAATTATGAGAAACTAAAGGCAATTTGCCCAGATATTCGGTCTTCTAGTATAATGAAGGAGTCAGAGAGAAGTCGGATGCTGATGCAGGGTAGGACCGGTGTTGATGATCGGCACAAGCCCAGCAACGGAGTACCAATGACTTGGCTAGCGCCTTTATTTTTACTTCAACATGGTAATTAATTAGTTAGAGACAAAACAGGGGTGGATCTAGGGTCTAAAATGAGGAGGGGGGGGGGTCCAAGATGAAAAGGACACATCAGACCATCCCCAAACGGAGCCAGAGGGGCACAAAAGTAAACTAGGGGGTTCCGGGGCATGCTCCCCCGGGAAATTTTGAAATCTAAGGTGCCATTTGGAGGCATTTGGCGCTTTTTGAAGCACAAAATACAGTATTTAAAAATGCACTCCCAGCTATGCATGCGCAAATCTGCGCAATTTTTCCTTTTGCCACATACACCAAGTATATGATAAACCCAAACATGTCCCTGAATATCTAAGAATTCAGAATCCATTAAAAGCATGTAAATAAAAAAAGAAGTGGTGCATTATTCAATCGGTGCGCACCGAATGGACGTGATTTGGATCCCCTCTCAACCAGAGATTTCACAGGGATTTCCCCCTTATTGGCATAGTCATAATTTGGAAATGAGGGCGCTCCAGATGACGTTTTCTGGAATTCCGCACCACTCTGATTGTTGGTTGTGTATATTTCCAAACTTCAAAACGTCAAACAAGTGCAGTCCGACTACATGTTGTTGGTGGGAAGGGAAAGGGCAATCAAATGTATCTGGCGTACCAATTATGGATGGCAAGTCTTTCACAATTAGGTAGCCTATGCAGGGGTCGTAGTAAGCCTTGGGTCAGTCCTAGTATTGTAGACAAGTGGACTGATGGAGGTACTCATCCACAACCAATCAGCCCTTGTCCACATATTATACAATTGTAGAAGTAAAAACAAGTTCAACTGGTGATTCATTGCTAAGTGAAGCAAAATGCCAACTGATCGGTATGTTTGTTTGTTTCTAAATGTGACCAATAACTTGATTGCCTATTAAGAACTGTAAAGCCTATTTTTATAAACCTTATTTTAAGTAACACTTGTCTGATCAGAGTCATTTATACATGTCTATAATAATGCCTCTACTGGTGATTCATTGCTTATTGAAGCACAAACCTGATGGGTCTGTTTGTTTGTTTCTAAATAATAATAGACCCTGCGCACATGCATGCATGTGACTAGGGGTTCCCCACTACCCCTCCTGTCTTGAATGGGCACTTACAGGCCAGTCATGCACTGGTATACAGAGCAAAAACCGATACCGAATTTGTTACTTTTAATCAGTTTTTCTTCATTTAAATTGTTTCTCCAGGACATATGATAGGTTTAGAGGATTTATCTCAAGGATAGTCATTTCATTTCATGATCTTAAACAGCTGGTAATGCATCTTTAATCACTCATGAAAAGTGATCATTTTATTTCTATTATTCTATTTCTATTATTTTGACTTTCGAAAACCAGGGATGACGTTTGCAAGGACCTAAGAAACAAAACATCCAACACACACACCAAATTGTAAGATGTGGAATTATTTAAAAAAATCAGTTGTGTCTACTGTTGCAAGTGCTATAGGGGTGAAGTAGGGTCTGGGGGCAAATTTGCCGCAAACAATTGTATTTTTTGGATCATAATCAGCCAGTTTCGTTTGTATTTAAAGATACAACAAAAGTTATTAGGGGGAAAATCCAAAGGCAAATTTAACTTTTTGACATTGAATCCAAATCTTCCTCAAATGATGAAATCACATATATCCAATGTCACATTGGATTACCTGATCAATGGGGTATGTCTGTACTTCCTGCAGGCAGGCCTGCCAACAATAGGACAAATGTAAGGCAGCATAATTGCCCCCAAGTGATTTTCCATATGTTGTGTAAATGTAAAACAAACATGAGAGGGGGAACTAATGTCAGCACAAACATATGTGAGGCACATACACTTAAATTAGTGAGTCATGGAAACAGCATTTATAAGTTCTTTTAACAGCCTTTTACAGCAGTTACCACAAGGCACTTTTGGTTGTAAAAGCAATTAAGGCACTTTTGGTTCTTAAAATGGTTTTGGGTCTTCAAAAAAGGGCGCTTTTGGTTGTAACAAAGACGATTTTGGTTGCTACACTTACAACAGAAAAAGGGCACTTTGGGCTGTAAAAAAGGGCACTTTGGGTTATTCAAAAGGGCACTTGTGGAAATTTTGAGGGGGATCAGGATGTCACCTACCCCGCCTTGGATCCGCCCATGACAAAGGATTCCTAGCACTGCTTCCCCTGCGCTGTCCCCTTCTAATTGGCTGAGAGGAATCCCTCTACCCAGCACACTGACCCCAGCCCTCCTCCATACCAGGATAATGCATTGTTCACATGATAGTTGATCCTTGACTCTCCACAACTACCGCTTTTAAATAAACCGCCATCGGCTAATTCCTAAAACTCAGAGCCGTCATACCGGTTATCACGGTTGGGCGCTATAGAAGGAGAAACGATAATAATAATCGCTGATTGTTCCTTTGTTATCAATTTTAAAGATGTGGATCAGTATTAAAAAAGTGTGGTCATTAAAGGGGGTCATGCATTTTGCACAAACTTTGAAGGGGGGTCAAGCAATTTTGCACAAGACTTTAAGGGGGGGTCATACAATTTTGCGCAAGAATTTTTCACCAATTCTCCCTCCCCCCCAGTGGTTAATTATGAATCCCTAAACAAATATAATTCACTTAGATCAGTGAATACAGCTTATGCCTGATGAGGGTCCTAACCACGAAACCATGTGGTGCCAAACACACTCAGCCAGGGTGTGGAAGTGTTAATGTTACAGATCTAACCCATTCTGAGGAGTAATGTTCAACAGTGTCATGCCCCAGGCAACCTTGTTGCCTATGACATAACTCCTAGCAACGAGATTAAATTCAAAAGAGTGTGAACTCATGAGTCGGCAGAAAGATGTAACAAATTTCCCCATCTTATCTTGGAATCTGATGGCCCAGGCGGTCATCCCTTTCATCCGAGGTTGTTTGTAACTTCTTAAAGGGACTTCAGCCTCCCCTCTCATTTTCCGTTTTGGAAGTGCAAGTGAAGTTTCTTTCATTATTGTTTAAATATTGCATAAATCTGATTTATAACTTCACAATCAGGTTCAGAACATCTATAGCTCTGGACCTGTACACCTGATTTGTGAAAATAAAATAAAACTGAGCAAGTATCATGAAGTAATTCATTTGTTGACTAATTTTCAATCAGTTTTTTCCATTTGATCATATGATCCGATTTGATTTGGAGCACATAAAACATATCAATGTGTAGCTAATGATCTCTCCATCCATAGGTCTCATGGTAATTCTGCAAATCAGATCGGAACAATGTTAAATGTGGTGATATTTCCATTTCTCTGTATAAATTAATGAGTTGAAATGTGCCAGAACATGTGGGTTTTATGGCATTTTATGGCCTTTTATGGTCCTTTCCCCGATTTTCTCCACCAGACCCCTTACTGTGGTTCCCAGCAGGGTCAAACAAGCTCGGGTATAGCATCGGACATAGTCCTCACTCTCCTGTTCCAAACTCGTTGCTCCTAGCAACTTGTTGCTAAAACCAGCGCACCTCCCAGGTAACAATTTATGTTACCTGGGTGAGGACCGATTGGGATAGAAGCCAGTCGTGACGTCACAATCTGTTGGGTTAGGTTGGACTGTATTTTGAACTTTATTCTCGTCTGAAATTTGGGTTATTTGAGAAGATTGACGAAGTTGAATTGTACATTTTCTGAAAATCTGACCCATCTAGGAAATGAGGACATCGTGGTTTCACTACATTGTGAACAGCGGTTGCAATAGGGGAGTTGCATATCTCACTGCGCATGTCTACTGCAGTGCATTCTGGGATGGATTCTGTTGAACTTTGACATGCAAATATTTGCAACATTTTTATCAAAAATTGCAAGAATGTTTTCGTCAATATCATAGATTGTATGAATGATCAATGGAAGGCAAATGCATGATGGGAAAGATGGGGATTTGTGTCAGGGAAACATGTATAACACATGGATATTGACATTAAACCATTGATAAATAGTCCATGCTGAACATGGCATGTTTTCTATTGATTTTATACTGTACCATTAGTCCCATAATAGACATGAATATTTGGCAATATTTTTATCAAAAATTGCAAAATTGTTTTCACCAATATCAGAGCTTGTATAGATGATCTCTGAAAACCAAATGCATGATGGGGAAGATGAAGTCAAGTGTTATGTAAACATGTAAAACACATGGATATTGACATTAGAGCACTGATAAATAGTCCATGCTGAACATGGCATGTTTTCCATAGATTTTATACTGTACCATTAGTCCCATAATTCCATGCGAATCAAGATTCAAAATGGCAGCTATGCAACTCCCCTATATATAGAGGTCATTTATTAATGAGTTAGAATTAGTTAATAGAATGATAATGATAATAACAGGTGTCCATAAAATCGCCTTAGATCTACCGCGAGGCCATGAAATTGAATGTACTGTCGTATATAAAAAAAAAATCACTGACCCCTCTATCTCTAAATCACTGCATATCAGCAGCATAAATAAATTCTAGAAATAGGGGAGTTGCATGTGTCATTGCGCATGTCTGTCATAGTGCATGCTGGGATGGATTCATTTCAAATCTGACTTCCAAATATTTGGTAACAATTGTATCAAAAATTGCAAAAATGTTTTCACCAATATCATAGCTTATATACATGATCAATAAAAAAACAAATGCATGATGGGAACGATGGAGGCTTGTGTTATGTAAACATGTATAACACATGGATATTGACATCAGAGTATTGATAAATAGTCCATGCTGAACACAGCATGTTTTCCATAGATTTTATACTGTACCATTACTCCCATAATTACATGCGAATCAAGATTCAAAATGGCAGCTATGCAACTCCCCTATATATAGAGGTCATTTAGTAATGAGTTAGAATTAGTTGATAGAATGATAATGATAATAACAGGTGTCCATAAAATCGCCTTAGATCTACCGCGAGGCCATGAAATTGAATGTACTGTTGTATATACAAAAAAAATCACTGACCCCTCTATCTCTAAATCACTGCATATCAGCAGCATAAATAAATTCTAGCAATTAGTTGATTACATGTCTGTCATAGTGCATGCTGGGATGGATTCAGTTCAAATCTGACTTCCAAATATTTGGTAACAATTGTATCAAAAATTGCAAAAATGTTTTCACCAATATCATAGCTTATATACATGATCAATAAAAAAACAAATGCATGATGGGAACGATGGAGGCTTGTGTTATGGAAACATGTATAACACATGGATATTGACATTAGAGCATTGATAAATATTCCATGCTGAACTTGGCATGTTTTCTTTAGATTTTATACTGTACCATTACTCCCATAATTCCATGCGAATCAAGATTCAAAATGGCAGCTATGCAACTCCCCTATATATAGAGGTCATTTATTAATGAGTTAGAATTAGTTAATAGAATGATAATCACTGACCCCTCTATCTCTAAATCACCAATAGATGCATATTTGTGATGTGTTTCAGGAAAATGAGTCATAAGTCGCAAAATAGATATTTTTCAAAGTGTTTTTTTCACAAGATCACATCATTGAAATGTTCTGATTTTTGAAGAGTTGATCACTTGTAGCTATAAATGTATCGATTAATGTATCAAATTTCAGGCCAATCTATTTAATATATCTTTTAGTTTTACAGGTCCTCATATGGACTACATTTAGTTACTTTACTGTTTATTGACCCCCAGAAATATTGGAAACTTTTTTTTCAATAACGAAAATATCAAACTTAAAATGTAGAAATACTTATTAGATTATTAGACTGTTTAGTATCATTGGAATCAGCTTGATCTAATCTTTTCAAATATAATGATATATCAAAATTTATTTTTTGCGACTTATGACTCATTTTCCTGAAACACATCACATTTAGTTGATAGTTGATTACAAGAGATAAGTGAATCAAGACATTGGCATTCATGAGTAACATTTCCATTTCCAAGATTAAATTATCATATTATTTCGGACGACAACATTAATATTGCATTAAAAGTTGTTTGATTTAGACTCATTTACAATTCCATTTGATATAAAAATTTAATTATTAATCATTTATCGAGTATTTAATATTCATGTTCATACCAATACATTATCATATTATTTCGGACGACAACATTAATATTGCATTTACAATTCCATTTGATATAAAAATTTAATTACTAATCATTTATCGAGTATTTAATATTCATGTTTATAGCATATGGAGGACGATGGCCCCTGCCCCACACTTGTAACAAAATACGAGGGTCATGTGCAGGCGCACCGGGTCGGGAATGCATCATAACTAGGTTTATGCAACACCATATGAGTCAGATGTTTAGAAAATGCACAATCTGCAGTGCTACACATCTCACAAATTCTGCTAAAATAGCGTGAAAAATGATAAATACTGAGTATATCTGAGTGTATTCTGTATGTATCCATTCAATAAATCTGTCTGGTTATGTTGAACTGTATTTTGAACCTGATTGTCGTCCTAAATGTGGGTTATTTGATAGGTTGGTGAAACGTCAATTGTACACTTTTTGACGATCTAACCCATATATATATATATATATGCAGGAGCTAGACCGGGAGATGAGAAATGACCCAGGGGTGTAGGATGAGTATTATATAAATTAACAAGGGCTTCATCTCAGTAAACCTGGGTGTAATCCCGAGGGCTGGACATCATCAACACTTCCCTTTTCCCGGAACGAAACCTCCAGTAGTATCCGACAGGGCTTCGACAACTGATCTGGAGTTATGGAGAGAGGAAACAATTTCTTTTTTTCGCTATTGATTCTAGGAATACTATCTACAAGTATTGCAAAGGCAAACAGGCAAGTACCCTAGATACATTATACTTAGCAATTCTTTCTTCAACTTTCTTTATAACATTATATGCGCTGAATATACATGTATATATGTAGGTGCATATTTGGATTTGGGAAATAAAAAGTACCAGTGACAGCAATTTTATTGATTTCGAGCTGTGCTGTTTGCAGTTTTAGTTGAGTATTTTTATTTGTTCAAATTTCTTTATTCAGGAAGTTAACACATTTACAGCATTCTCATCCAGAGATGATTTTCGTTGTGCTGTATTGCTGTCTTGTATACAGTTTGTGCATTTGAAGATTTTGGGTTATTTCTTATGACTGTGGCTAATGATTATATAATATTATTATAGAAGACAGTAGGAAGTTTTAATTTTTCCACTTAAATGTTACCACCCTCATTCTGCCCCTCCCCTCCGATAGCTACTCCTTTCTCCCTACCTATCTGTCCCTCCCACCTCCTCTCTCTCTCGCACGCATGTCCACTAGTTTAGAACGAGATAATTTTCAGACGGCGATATTTCTTTGATGTCAATGTGTGGAAGAAGGAATGCCATTTATTATTATTATTATACAACTTTTATTCAGTAAACATATACATAGTATAAAATAAAGAATAGGGCTAGTACTCCCTCTCCACTGGAGGTCTACCGGGTAGCCCTTTAACAAAAGATTTAAGTACATAGAATGAAGATTATAAATAACAAACTGTTGTCGGAAATTAATTATGATCCATGTCCATTTACTGTCTATATGTGTGTTTTACAGTTCGATGTTGTATTTTCTATGTGTTGTATGGTGTTCCTGAGTCTTCAGTGCTGTTTGCTATCAATAAAAATCTCTCACCTCCTTATAAAATAACAGCTGGTTTATGACTTGTGGCAAGTTGTGCTCGGTGGAGAGACTCATTTGCAGGACAGCTTGTCTTATCTTTAACAAATTCTTTACTTTACAAATTCTTTACTAACCACAGAGGCGTCCAGCCATATCAGTGTGGCCTAGGGTGGCGCGGTTAATTACCATAACAACTGGCCTTTCCCTCCCCCTCCCTTTTAACTTATCCTGTTCTAAACTTTATTACCATAACAACTGGCCTTTCCCTCCCCCTCCCTTTTAACTTATCCTGTTCTAAACTTTATTACCATAACAACTGGCCTTTCCCTCCCCCTCCCTTTTAACTTATCCTGTTCTAAACTTTATTACCATAACAACTGGCCTTTCCCTCCCCCTCCCTTTTAACTTATCCTGTTCTAAACTTTATTACCATAACAACTGGCCTTTCCCCTCCCCCTCCCTTTTAACTTATCCTGTTCTAAACTTTATTACCATAACAACTGGCCTTTCCCCTCCCCCTCCCTTTTAACTTATCCTGTTCTAAACTTTATTACCATAACAACTGGCCTTTCCCCTCCCCCTCCCTTTTAACTTATCCTGTTCTAAACTTTATTACCATAACAACTGGCCTTTCCCTCCCCCTCCCTTTTAACTTATCCTGTTCTAAACTTTATTACCATAACAACTGGCCTTTCCCCTCCCCCTCCCTTTTAACTTATCCTGTTCTAAACTTTATTACCATAACAACTGGCCTTTCCCCTCCCCCTCCCTTTTAACTTATCCTGTTCTAAACTTTATTACCATAACAACTGGCCTTTCCCCTCCCCCTCCCTTTTAACTTATCCTGTTCTAAACTTTATTACCAAAACAACTGGCCTTTCCCCTCCCCCTCCCTTTTAACTTATCCTGTTCTAAACTTTATTACCAAAACAACTGGCCTTTCCCTCCCCCTCCCTTTTAACTTATCCTGTTCTAAACTTTATAGCTGGGCCTTGTTTCATAATCAGGGACATAGGAATTAAGTAGAAAAACATACCATTTGGAACAAATTCCGTTTCATAATCAAAGTTGAAACATTGCACATTCACAAGCAACTTTGAGGATATTCGCAGCCCATGTCGCCTCCCTGTCTGCTATTACAGATATTACGTAATAAGACAAACACTCACGGCCAGTCCCATTGTCAACCCTCGCCTGGTCATGGCTGGGTGCACATTGTTATGCTGCAAAGTGCTGCGAATATGGGCATGTGCACGGGTGGGACGGTGACGGTGATCCATGTAACGCGCGTTATCTTATCACATATGACGAATACAATTAAAAGTGGTCATTATTTACATTTGAGTTTAGGTATTTATAAAGTTTGGATATGTATGTGGATCATCATTAAAGATTGTATTTGATATTTTATCATGAAAGTTGTTTTGTTATGGTCATCACAACAGTAGTTTTTCTATAATATGTGTTAACAATTCTGATGGTGATGAGGTAATGTCAACCAGTATTGATTGTGGTGATGCATGTGAAGCAACTGGTTGATGCCTGTAAAGTGGATTTCTTAAATCGGTTACTGAATTTTGTGTAGTAGGAGCATCATCCTCAGAACGCATTTCAACAGCCTATAAATAAGGAACAAATTGCACTCAAACTGCACTCAAAAGTGCTGTGCAGCACAGTGCTGCACTCAAAAGTGCTGCACAGCACAGTGCTGCACTCTAATCTGCACTCTAATGTGCTGCTGAACTTGATCCAAAGTGCTGCACTCTAAAGCTCCGTCCAACACAGTACTGCACTCTAATATGCTGCACTGCTCGCTGCTGCTTTGTGCTGTTCTCTGCTGCACTGTGCTGCTGGACAGTTATGTGCTGCACAACACATGCAGTGCTGCTCTGTGTTGTGCTATGATTGATGGACATACCATATTCAAAGCACCATTATTGAAGCCATAAGCCCATAAATCGAAGGTTATTACAGTGTTTTTAAAGACAGTTCATGAGAAATTACAGTCATATGGTACTAAGAAATAAATAACAGTTTACAGCCATCACTTCTCACATAATACACTTTACAGGCATCCTTTACAAACAGTGTTTCTGCTTTACAGGCATCAACAATTTACATTACGCGGATCACCCATGAAAATAAAAAAACAGCTTTTACACATTTTCTACTTATATATAGCTTAAGTTAAAGTAAATGTGGTATTCCTCATTGTATTATGCCTCAAACAGTGTATGAAATAATAACTTTTATGAATAACAAAAGGTGCTAAAACTTAGCAAACAGTTTTGGATGGGGGCCTCAAAATCGCCATATGTGATGAGGTAACGCGTGTCCCACCCGTGATGGGAATGTGCGAATGTCACACATTATGAAACACCAGGCTGTGACATTCTTTGTAACATTTAATCACCATTCGCAAATTTTCCAAATAAATCTGTCCATGTCTCCTTCATTATGAAACAACACCTGGGACCTGTCAGTGTCAACCCGCGCATCCTCCATCTCCTTAGTGGACACTGGGTCTAAGATGTGAAGTCCAGCTGTATGTGGGTCAGATTTTCAGAAAATGTACAGTTGACCTTCACCAATCCTCTCAAATAACCCACAATTAAGAAAGGAATGAGCTTCAAAGTGCAGTTTAACATAACAGAACTTATACCTTGAATCAATGCGATACCAAATATACTCAGCTATACCCGGTATTCATCATTGTTCAGCCTAATTTAGCAGAATTTCCTAACTAAGTAGAGTTGCCAATTGTACATTTTCTAAGAATCTGACCCATGTGTGGCCACAGCCTAAAATGAGGGCAGTTCATTTCTTAATCGTGGCACATCTTGCAAGGAAGGACTTGCTTATTTTGAGGCATACTATTTTATATGATTTATAACACATACTTCCTTCTTCCTTTTCATCAAGAATTTGGAACCCTCCTGGCTATGGCAACAACCTGGTAAGAGCAAATGAACAGCAGGCAAAGCCTCAAGATTACATTTTGTCACAGCTGCTGATGCCCAAACCCTCGGTCAGGCAGGTTTACTACCACGTTCCGTCTGCAGAGCTTCCATCAGCTATGTATCCGAGGCCAGCCTACTATCTGCAAGTTGGACAAGAACCTCAATTGAAGGCCTCGGGGCAAGAATTGCAGCTACAGCAACTTCACTATATACCAGTACCACAGAACCAATTAAACTCTTTCAGAGGGCAACACCAGTTATATTACATGCAACGTCAGTCGGTAAAAACAGGACAAGCACCCAGGCGTAGAATAAAAGGACAATATGAATCCCAAAACAACTTCAATGGCCACCATATGAAAGATCTGAGGTATCCACATGATCATCTCCACAAATTGATTCATTCACCAGAGCATATATTTTACACACCTCAAGAGATGGAGTGGTTGGATCCTATTCCTGAACCTACACCTCCCACCCCAGCTGCACCACCTCCAAGTGCAGCACCTCCCAGTCCACCACCTCCCAGTCCGCCACCTTCCTATGCAGATTGAATCAACAACTATGGACCTTCACATTTTAACCTCTTATGGTGGTTAATTTTGAAAGTAGAAGATGAGTTTATTCAATTGATTTTTGATGGATTATGAATAATGAATAATCTGGCTGTTTACATTCATGTTTTACTTTATAATAATATTCTCCTTTTAGACATATATTACTTCGTCAATAAAGTATATCTTCATTAAAAACACTGTAGGACATTTGTATTTCTAATTATTACAAGTTAATATGCTTAAATTAATGGACTTATTTATGGATAAGTTCAGTTATAACCCATTTTATTCCCCGTCTTTACACTTCATGAATTCTATGAGAAATTAGTCTCGAATTGTTGGGATCTTGGTGAGTCACATGATTGGGAGTGGGAGTGGGAGTAGTAGTGTTCAGGTAGCAATAAATAGTCGTTGTCTGCCGTAAGTATCTTATTTGTAACAACTGTTCGCAATATTGTTGGTGGTTGGAAAGTGTCTGAGGATCCCAACAATGTGAGACTAAAGCAATTAGATCCTTCCGTTGTAGCGGGGGCTGGGTGTATGCGTTCTTATGGACAAACCTCGGCCTTCGGCCTTGGTTTGTCCCTAAGAACACATACACCCAGCCCCACTACAACGTCATGTTCTAATCGACCAATATTCACCAAATAAGTATCCATAGCATGCCTAGGTGGAATCAGAGAACAAAAAAAGGTAAAATTAAAATATGAATTGGCATACATGAATTGGCATACATATAAAGTTTTAGTCTCTCAACCTGCTCAGATAGAAAGGGATAAGCGAGACGAATAGGCAAAACTACCCCTCCAGGCAATCTCGACAGATTTCTATAGATGTTTTTCAGCATGAAAATATGTTAGCTGTCAAAATGTGCGGTATAACAAAAAGCTAGGCGGGAAAAGTCACTTATGGTTCTCCATTTTACTTCATTGTTAATAAAAAAGTAATGATTATGGCCACTGGCAATTAGTCTGAATTTTCATGAATTCTCGCATTTGCGACACTGTACATGATGTGGTTTGCAGCAAAAAATATGCCATCATTTGTAATCCAAATTGATCCTTACACATTACTAGTGTCAGTAATGATTCTGTAACTTTAGCATGAATAAATCGTTCATAAATGCTTGAATACCTAACGGTAAAAACGCAATAGTCAACACTTAGACAAAGGATTCTAGACATGTAAGTAAGTAATAATGAGTTATTTTAATATTTCACACAAGGATACCACAATATCATATATTCGACACTGTAGACCATCCTAAATTATTAGAAAAATTTGAAAAAATAGGAATTAGACACAATGAGAATGAATGGTTTAAGATCTATTTGTCAGATAGATTTCAAAGTGTAAGAGCAAATGGAGACCTCTCAACCCAAGGCAACATCACTCATGGAGTTCCTCAGGGAACAATTTTAAGACCGATTTTATTCACAATCTACATCAATGATCTTCACCAAGTAATCAAAAATACGACCATTCAACACTATATGCAGATGATACTGTCCTTTTCTACAGTAATAACAAGATGCACGGCTATGACTAACGTCATATAGAATTGCAATGGGCTACATGTATACATAAATAAGTACATGTACACATACATACATGTACATACATACATACATTAAATTATACATAAATTATTCAAATTATACATTTGTTAAAACAGATGCAAACTTCTCATGTTTAAATGATTGTAACCATACTACAATGTAAGGTGTAACTATGTTTGTATGTACATGTACATTCATACCTACATTAGTACATACACCCACTGTCACCGCCACCACTGCCACCACTGCTCACGACCACTGCCACCACTACCACCACTAACACTAAGCTCCCACTCAGCTGGCCAACCAACCGTGACGTAGCTTGACCAGCACCAGCACCACTATACTACCACTGCGCTCCCACTCAGACTAAGACGGTGGTGCTCATGACGAAGGACGACGATTTTCTTCACAAATGTAGAATTCCAATGGTAACATTATACTTAAACACATTTAACTGCCCATTGCAATTAAAAAAGAAATAAAAATATTCCAAAAAATGCTATGTTGATGAGATGTTGAGATATAGCGTAACATAAGAGGGATGGATTTGATATGGATAATTATCATACTTTCCCAAACACTCCTCGCCTACCACATCCATGGCCACCCAATAAGGTTGGTATCTTGAATTCCATTTTGACTCATAAATATTCATTTCCATTGAACAGAATTTTAACTGGGCTTTTATGACTATAATACTTCAATTTCTATTCACAAGGTAAGTAGTGGTGATGTTTTTTACTACTCTTGGGCACAATAAAACAATATTAAAACGTTTAACTAGGTAAGACTCTCATGCATATTATCAGACATTGGGTCTTAACCAAAAAGGCCTGGGGTGACAGATGTTGGCCTATATAATTATTATATAGGCATATATCTGAACCGGCAGTTTCATGTTATGCCTCCCTGAGGTAGATGCTCCAGGTGCAAGTTCGTGCATGCACCTCCGTTTGGTGTACGTTGTAAGTTTGTAGTCATAAAGTTCAAGTCAGGCAAGTCTGGAACGATTAAGAAGTCTGGGAAATTACCAGTTACTACCTGTAGCCGATTATACAGATAGGGCCGATCCCGCCTACCTGGAGTTTCTTGAGGCTCACTTCAAGGGTACCAAGGATGCACAAGAGTCAAAAAAGCGTGATCCTTTGGAATCTTAGCCAGACTGGAGAGAATAGAGAATCGGAGCTCTTCCCCTAGATGTTCGGCTGCCGAGTCGGCCTCAATGGTGGATCTGGTCAGCTCGATAAACCAGTTGTCTTTAAATGTCAACGACAGATTACCTCCTAAAAAAGGTTTTAGACTGGGAACCCAGGTAACAATTCACGTTAAATCAACGTTGATTCACGTCAATCAAAGGTCAATTCATTAACGTCAACAATTTGAGGTTAATTTAACCTCAATTTCACGTTATTCTTGTTAGCGTTAAAATATTTACCTCAATTTAACATTAACTGAACGTGAATTTCCTTAACATTAACTTCTCAACGTTAAGTCAATGGTGACTTAACATTAACACTCTTTACGTCAATTCTTTAACATTAACTTACTGATATATCAACGTTGATAAATTTTACGACAATCCTTTAACATTAACTTACTGATAAATCAACGTTGATATTTTTTACGTCAATCTTTTAACATTAACTTACTGATAAGTCAACGTTGATATATTTTATGTCAATGTTTTACCATTAACTTAATGGTGAATCAACGTTGACATTTTTTACATCAATTATTTAGCATTAACTTCCTGGTAAATCAACATCAATATTTTGACGTCAATCTTTTAACATTTACTTACTGATAAATCAACGTTAATATTTCCACCCAGACCCCTGTTACAGCATGCATGGACGTCATCATTAGACCCCCATTAGTTTCATGTATGTTTTACATAATATAACACTTGCAGAAAATGATTCATGCTGATATTAGTTTATTTATCAATGAAAAGCTAGAACCGTTATGGCAATATTTCTAATTAGTGGTTTTTTTCCCTTGATTCAAAACTCCCCAACGAAAATAATAATATTTTACCATTTCGATGACTGAATGAAATTTGCTCTACTGAAATAATCGATTTTCGTCAATTGCTCATATCTTAGAGTAGAATAAGGCATGTTACTCTAAGCTTATATATCTAGTTTCTTTAGAGAATAATCATGTTGACAACTTTCAATGTTATTTTGAATGTTTATTAAGCTTAGGTCGTTTTTGATCATATGCATATCTAATAGAGAGGAGGGAATATTTCTATTTTGATCCTAATTATCAGGAACAATCATTTAAGTTTCAAATAGACGAAGAGTTTTAAGTAAGGACAACTGGTACTGAACTAAATCAAGTGCAAATACTGAGTGGTCATAATTTGGTGCAAACTGATGAGTCACATGGTGGGACATCTCCCTCGAGGGTAACATTAGACTTGTTCTATACTCTGTATATTACGGTCGTTTCATTTCTATCTCTTGAATCATAGTAACAAGGGTGGTTTAACATTGAATAGTTATATACCGGCAATGTGCATGCATATATCCCTTTAATGTAGAGACTACATAATTATCATAATGCAAATGTTATAACTATACTTTGAGCAACAATAGAGGAGACAACACATTGACCAATTATCATCAACTCAGATTTAAAATTGGAATATGTAGGGCCATTCTCAGAAAGGTCTTGCATTTCAGGGTTGGAAATTGGGAAAGACATGTAATTAAGAGAAAATGCAAAATTGGGCTAAAATATTTAGGAATCTAGAGCTCAAGACATATGATGCCCAAATATATGTACATTTTGATATAAAAGATTTTTACTAGCCCACAATGTTCCTGAAACCTTTTATTCCCTTACATAAAATTCCTTGAACAGATAAGGTAATACTTAATGTAGCATTACGACATGTGATATATCTCCAATATTTTTTCTAAAAATCATTTATGCAATACCTACCTTCCTGATAATTGTTTAGGCTTGCTTGAATTTTGTGAAAAATATAAATATGTTTAAATATTGATGTATTTAGATTGAAGTTAGGTTGTGTAGTGATGTCGCCGTTACACCATAACTATATTACACATAAAGAGACAATCTCATTTAAACTGTCATTGTATATATAGTAATAAAATGGATAACTTACAAAATCAAGCCAGACTTCTGCTTAAAACAAGGCCCCCTTTTGCCGGCCAACATCCATTCTCTGTCTCTGACTTTTTATTTAATTAATTTTGCCAGCCGAATTACTGGGCAATTTACTACAATCTTACATTAAATGATTCAATTAGACGGGTTTAACATGGCCGAAATAAGGGAAAATAATAGGGAAAATATAGGTATCTGAAACATAGCTATAGGAATCGAAATATTTGCCCTAGTCTTTCCAAACTTCATCTGCATTATACTGATATTCCCTGCTAATTGTACACCAACGATTGTAGAGATTCAATGAGTTTTATCTTTTCTAAAAGAAAGACCTCCTGAAATCAAATGCTGTTAGAGAATTTTAGAGAATTACATATATATGGTATATCATGAAAGACTTATTATTATTGATGAACTTTTGTAGAGTTTGCCTGGAACACCAAGCAAATTATCGATATGATAAAATGCTACAAATGAAAATCATAAACATACAACAATTAATATTTGAATGCCATAATAATTGTAAATCAATAATATAACCTGACATGTGAGGTGATGTTTATACTTAAATAGTTGATATATCATATAAAGGTCTGGGCAAGACTAGTTATGTATGTCTCTTTCCCGCCTATTCCTCCAAATACGAGACAGATCCGGGTTTGGTAACCACAACTTCCTGTATAGTTCAAACGTCTATCTATGGCTAAACGTGTGTTGCATTGGAGGATAATTTCCCTCGCTCATCTTGTTATTTTACTGGATTAACAAGATCAAGATTCATTACATGGAAGTTAAGAACGTTTACTCATTCGCCAAGGTAAGCAAATCCTTTTTAAGTTTCCTGGCATGTTGGTTTTTGAAGTGAGGTGTAGCATTAATGTACTACAGATACTGACTGAAACCTAATGTACAGATACTGACTTTCTGATCTTTTTTTACCATATACAACTTTAATAAGAGAATTCTCAGACGGCCTGCCTAAACCAGCCAAAGACTGATTTAAACAATGTTACTACTTTATTGGTACCTTCATTGTGGTCGATTTATTGGTTTGAAATATCATTTGCATGCTATAAACGGTTTCCATTCTTTGCTAAAGGATTAATGAGATTCTGAGTATAAGAGTGCCTCTTTCAATGAGAGGGTTTGACCTAAGTACTTTTTAAAAGTAGTCGAGTGGATTTCTGTTCTCAGCACATTCACCCTCTTCTCTCCTCTCTCACTTTCTTCATGTTTCTTGACTCTATGTCTCTGTATGGCGGGTAGGGAAGACCCCCTCTTGAATCCCGTTTCTCATTTTTTATAAGCCCCATTTCCCAAATCCCGCAGGTTTTCAATTTGCAATCCCGTTTTCCTATTTGCAATCCCTACCTGGAAAAATTAAATCTGGCTCTGAATCCCTTTCCCGAATCTCGTAGGCCCTTGTGGCCTTGTGAATCCCGAATCCTGACCTAAGATAAGCCCAAATCCCAGTTCCCGAAAAGGTATTCCCTACCCTGTGTATGTTCTCTCTCTCCATTTCGTGATTTTCGAATAATATCTGTTATAGCTGTATTTTATCTTTTACAGGAGCTGGTATGAAAAAGTACACCAGGAAAATGATGAACGAAATGATGAACCCTATGAACCAAATAAAATGTTAATAAAACTTACAGAATTGACACATTAATATTTTGCCCACAGTTAGCATTAATTAAATGGACATTAAACTGTATAGAAGTAGGAAGGTTAAGTTAATGTGAATAGGCTTCACCTATATTTTACATCAAAATTCTATAAACTGTAAGATGTTAAGTAAACATTAATTTCAACGTTAATCTAAACGTTAATCCTAACATTAAAATGAGGTTAATATTAACATCAATATTACATTAATTTTAACGTTAATCTAAACATTAATCCTAACGTTAAAATGAGGTTAATATTAACGGCAATATTAACATCAATATTATGTTAAGGTTAACGTTAAGATTAACGTTAATACTGACGTTAAGTTGAGTCCACACATTTACGTAAATATTAACGTAAACCATTGACGTAAAGTTGCCCTTTATATTGACGTGAATTGAGGTAAAGTTAACCTCAATTTGTTACCTGGGAAACAGATGAGAAATTCTCAATCCTAGGGGCATTTTTGAGTACGAAGGTCCACCAGCACTTTTCTGGCTAATTTGGGTGTGCTGAACATGAAAATCACGGTTGGACCAAAGAGCTTAGATACTAATAAGAGGTGACACTCCGCCCATTTCGTGTAATTGGGTCAAAGATCGAGCCCTAGCGGGGGGCATGTAAAACAAATGACCTAATTACACTGGCCGCTAGTAGGCGCATGGTAAGGCCTATGCGCTACGATCTCCGATCTCCGATCTCCGATCTCAGGTGCCGCCGATCGCCGAAACGGACGTCGTATTGCCTTTTACATTGAGAAAACATTAAAATCAAGTACAAAATATGAAAGAGCACCCACTTTTACCCCTAGATAAATAGTTTCATCTTTTTTCTGTGGATAATAAGGGAGAAGTGAAGGAAAGTTTACTTGTGAAATGACTTGTGAAATGACCACAAAATCCGCCGGCTTTCAGTGTTGCAGCAACAATTTCCCCTGACATTTATATGATGTTCAAAGCCAGAGTGTCTATATTTTTTGTCATGATTCACTTAATATATTATAATTTTACATGAGTGTGAATAGGAATGTTATTTTGAAAAACTTCTCATGAGAGAAGTTTGGGGGAATCTACAACTGAGACAGCAGCTGCGCCATCATTCACTTGGACGTCAATGACATTTAGACAACGTGTGGTAAGTCACTTTTATTATAAGTCCTGTAGAAACTAGTTAATATCCTATAAGACATATGTATTGCATCTATAGGCTCCTGTGATATGTGCCGATTTATTGCATACATGCACTCCCTATGTATAAGTCATTTTAGACGGGATCCAAATACATAGTCTTTCGTTCAAAATTCGTTCAGATTATAGTGACACTGACAGAGTCAGAGATAGCGCAGAAGACGTCAACGTCACGTCATGAACAAATTGGCTCGGTCCCTGTGCATTCCTAGGGACTGTTCATTATTAGCCACTGAGGAAGGAGGGGGGGATTTAAAAAAAGAGTAATAAACAGAGTAACTTATTCCTGGAATGCACTGCCCACGGTGGCTCATAGAATAATAAATAAAAAGATCTTTAAAAAACATGTCATGAAAGAGCTTATTTGGGCAGACAACAACTTTATAGAAGAACTGTGTTGTCTTTTGTTGCAAGTGAACAATACATGCTTATAACCAAAAAATGTAAAATTCTCAGTTATAAGAGTAAAAGAAATATTGTACAAAAAGCGGTGAACCACTCCTCACTACCTCAGTCAATGACGAGGATGGTATTGATCACCAGCTAACACCAAATGTAAGAAATGGTTGGGGGCTTGGAAACCTCCTGATAGAAATGTCCCCTAACTTCCCACAATAAACTTTTCTCAATCTCAATCTCAATATTTTATGTGTGTTTCGACTTAAACTTAGTTTTATTGCTTTAATGATTAATTAGCAGTGAATTTCTGTTGTATTTGTAATATTTATGGAACTTGATCATCTTCTAGACATGAAGACAAAAGCTATATTGCATTGGTACAAACAAATGATGATATTTCATAATGTAAATTTGTGTGAATGATTTCACTTGAACTTGCAGAAAAGAAGTAATCTGAGGGCGGGTAAATTTCTGTGTGGGTGGGTAAATCTCTGCCAAGTTGGTGGGTGAGGAACATAGTTAATTTTACACACTGAATTATATCTACTCCCCTCCGACCCCCCCTCCCACTCCCCTCCCCCGCACGCTGCCAACCATGACCGCATTAATGAACAGCCCCTGTGGAAGGCATGGTCAGGCGAGGCAAGGCAGTTCTTCAACTGGTTGAACTATGATGTTATAGCCAGAAATGTATGGACTTTTTATTCAGATTGTTTTGTATGATATGCTCTAATATCCTATGACATGTCCTTACAACAATGATAATATCAGAAATGGATTCCCCCCTGCATTACCAACATTTTGAGGTATCACATGACCATATATGTGTTTTTTTATGATTTTTCTCAGAAATGAGTGAAAAACACATATTATGTGTGGATATTTGGTTGTCATGGTAACCACATTGCTGTGACATCCAGGTAAGTGTGTAAAATGGATTGTCCTCTCCATTTCCATCATTTTGAGGTATCACACGACTATATATGTGTGTTTATGATTTTTCTAAAAAATGAATGGCAGCCATTTTTGTTTTTAATTTTTGACAAGGAAGGAGTCGGATTTCAGCTGTCCAACAGTGATTTTCATGTTCAGCACACCCAAATTAGCAAGAAAAGTGCTGGTGGACCTTTGTACTCAAAAATGCCCCTAGGAGTATTAAGAGTGATGTTTAGGTGGATTTTGCCTAGTCTAAGTTGTTCGGAGACTGGATGGAGGTATGTTTGGGAAAGTCAGATGCTTCACTCTGCCTACTACTGCCGGCTGTATAGCGAGAGTGACCCTGCAAAACTGGACCTGTTCCCAATTGCCGAAACGCAGAAATGAACCAACTGCAGCAGCATGATGATAACCCTGCTTAGTTCTTAGACTCGGTAAATGCTGTTAAAATGAACCAAGAATGTAATTTAAACCAGGAATATAAGTAGGAACATGTGTGACCAGCCAAGCAGAAATCCAGGGCCAATTTTAATTTGGGTTTATTATAGATTCTGAATCTGCGTGTCCTCAATAATCAAAAAAAAAATAGTTGAATATTTCCTGTGACACGTCATATGTACAAAAAATAAATATAAAAAAAAATTCAAAGACTGACGGGGATGTACAGAAGGGGAAATGAGCATTATAAAAGTGGAAGAATTTTGTTGATACTCCAAAAATTAGTGAAGTTACTGACTTTCAAAGTTCAGAACTACTAATGTAAACATTTGTGACAGTGACGTCATGAATATGATGCGACTCCTAGCGGGAATTCCTAGGAACTATAACTACCGCGGGAAGGTACCTTTCTGCTTGGTGGGTAATATGTATCTCTGTATATGCATACTTACATAGCCGTCACTGACACCGGTAAACGAAGCGGTGGTTCACACCCCATACATACAACCCTCGAGACACAAACCAAAATGCCATTTTTTACTGACTTTACATAAATTTAGCCCAGCAAACGTGAATAAAAAATATTAAATAAATAATGACACCACAACCTCAAACTTAAGTTTTTGTAATTTATTCAGGCATATGTGGGTACTTTGAGGCACAACGTTTCGACCTGGTGTTGGTGGTCTTCTTCAGGTGAATACAAAATGCCAGAAACCCTTGTAGTAGGCCTACATGATAAAAATTATTTTTTTGAAATCACCATATAATTTGAGCTGATCCAAATCGTACGACCTAGACTCACGATCTCAAACCAAATCGTGCTTCAAATCCAATGTGTGCGGGTAAAAACCAGCCGATTTCAGCTAAAATCATCACGATCTGAGCCCATGATTTGTCGTAGAACATCAAATCACGATTTGCAAAATTGTGAATATGAATCTGCCGCTTAAAGGGTCGGTTCCATTGAGACGTTACTTCTCCTGTAATGGCTGACGCACACATCGCCGATTTGGCTCTCAATCGCCCCACGATTTGGGTCTTCTGATGAATCTTAGGATTTCATTTCAAATCCTGGTTTATGTTTTTGAATTAACATTAACCATGGTTTAAAATAAAATCTTAGGATTCAGCAGGAGCCCCAAATCGTGGGGCAATAGGGAGCCAAATCGGCTATGTGTGCGTCGGCCTTTACTGCTCCTATTACTCAATTATGGGTCATTTAGGCTCCTGTTCCTGCCATTTCTAATGGCCGCTAGTTGGATGCTGGAGTAACAAGAAGTAACGGGGAGTAGTGGGAGCTGAGGGGCATTGGCACCACTCTTCATTACTACTCCTGTTTCTTGACACATCCTTTGTTAAGTGAAAAGAAAAAGATGTCTGCTACACGTCTCAGAGTAAAGGCTAGACTAATGTCACACGTCTCAGAGTAAAGGCTAGACTAATGTCACATGTCTCAGAGTAAAGGCTAGACTAATGTCACATGTCTCAGAGTAAAGGCTAGACTAATGTCACACGTCTCGGAGTAAAGGCTAGACTAATGTCACACGTCTCGGAGTAAAGGCTAGACTAATGTCACACGTCTCGGAGTAAAGGCTAGACTAATGTCACACGTCTCGGAGTAAAGGCTAGACTAATGTCACACGTCTCGGAGTAAAGGCTAGACTAATGTCACACGTCTCGGAGTAAAGGCTAGACTAATGTCACACGTCTCGGAGTAAAGGCTAGACTAATGTCACACGTCTCGGAGTAAAGGCTAGACTAATGTCACACGTCTCGGAGTAAAGGCTAGACTAATGTCACACGTCTCGGAGTAAAGGCTAGACTAATGTCACACGTCTCGGAGTAAAGGCTAGACTAATGTCACACGTCTCGGAGTAATGGCTAGACTAATGTACTCCATCAATATTCTTTTCATTACCATCCTTTATAAATTCAAGAATGATGTGAAGCCAACTCCTAAAGGCCCATTCACATTAACACGACCAGCCGGCCGATCCTTGCCGGCTGTAATACTTTAACATTGTGTATTTTGCCGTGCGGCAGCCGTACACCAATCGGCCGTTGTAATGTGAATGGGCCTTTACACATTAGGGACACTGAAAGTTTGTTTTGAGTAGGTTTATTCAATAAGGTGGGATCAACGTTTCGGGCGACATGTGCCCTTCTTCAGGATCCTTTATAAATATTCATCTACATTTCATCTCATTATATCATCATTAATCTAATAGTGTAGATTTTTCGTTCTGTATTTGTTCATAACATGTCACCCAGTAATAAAACTGCACCTGAAATTCAATAAATTCAGGGTGTGATGGGCGATAGGGACCTACCCTAGTCACAACACCGTATTTCTCGGCACATGCCAGCAATGCTTCCGGAATAAAGAAATACTATGGAAAGCCATTTATGTACATATCGCCATAACTCTAACACGGGAAGATTGGGATGCTGATCAGCAATAATGAAGTAAGAATCATGGAAACATGGTTTATATGTTGTAACTTTTTGGAAGAATAGGGAGAATGCAGGTTGAGGGCTATCCCGCAGCTGAACAGGAAATAAAATTCCCAGTCCGCACGCTTTTTCTATGGCTATTCTTTCTTCTGCATTCCTGACTAGCATGCTAGTCTTCCCGTTTTAGAGTAATGGGGATATGTACATAAATAGCTTTTTGCTGATCAGCAGAGAAGAAGCCTAATCCGGCCGGAGTGGGCTCCTACTGCGGCCCTGTGTACTGCTGAACAGGAACTGTATAATGCTGAACAGGATTTCTGCTAGTCATTTTTCACGGATTGGTGATATGTACATAAATGGCTTTCCATAAAATACAAAAAATAAAAATGGGAGGAGTAACAGGAGAAGTAACGTCCTAATGGCACGGATTTGAATTCCAGTTATTTTTAGTTACGGTACTTGCTCTTGCTTCTAAAGAAACAGGAGCAAAGCAATGACACAGTAACAGGAGGAGTAATGGGGGTGTCTTAATGAATATAATTTATAAATGAATATAATATAATCCTAAGAGGCTTATTTTTAACTATGCAAAAAGCTACCTATTTGGACTAATACTTTGTTATTATATACAAATGTTAATCTAGCACCACTGCAAAGACTTGTGATTTGGGACTATTTTTAGAAGATGTTCCGTCCTAAAAAACTTAATAACTACTAAATAATTCCAAATGTACATGGTATCTTTCTGTCCAATACAACAGCCTAAAAACTCATATCTCACATCTGTGAAGAATTGTGTCAACAGTACAAGCTACACATCTTGACACAGTTAACAGGACAACATGAATCCTGAACATTGTAAAGTAAATAAAATTAATTTACAGAAATGTAGGGTGGACACACCAAAAAGGTACTTGTGATATGATAAAGGATTGTATAGTAGTACAACTAATGGAAATCTCAATATATAATTATGTTTAAATGTATAGCTTAACTTGATTCGATCTTGATTCACTATGCAATGTACGTAAATAAGATGACAATGTATAATAATACTGTTATGCGATTAACGTCAGAGACGGTCTAGGGCCAGATGGAAGAACTAACTTTAGCATCCATAATCTTAGAGTCACATGTCCTTCTCTTGTAACTGACAAACTTGAATAAAAGATCTATAATAATAATGAATGTGCAAGAAATGGGACAGCAGGCCTCTCCATTCGAGTATATTTGGTGGCCGTCCATATAAACATTACTATTTCTCAAGGAATTACTGACTACTTGTGTTGAAACAATGCCAGAATAGTACATAAATATATAAAAGTATACATAAACACCATTAAGGACTTTTGGTCGGATCTCATCCTTTTCTGCCCTAGCCAGGGCAGGAAAGCCAGGGACGAATGCAAAATCTTTTCACCACTTGTAAAAATACTGATATAATCATCAACATATCGATCAACATATAGACATAACAATATATTCTTACTCTTAGGCCTCTATTGAACCTGAGACAGATTGACAGAAGTCATTTTCTATCACACTATTGTATTCAAATTGTCAGTTCAGGGGTAAAAGTAAAAGATAATTGTTCAATAGCTGGGATTTTTACCTCCTATGATACATGAGAGAGTATATACACAGGTTTAACACACCAGATACTATTCACAATGTTTCTACTTCATGTTTCTATTACAAGATGCTTTGCCAATATACGGGTCAGATGTTCAGAAAATGCACAATTCACCTTCACCAATAATCTCAAACAACCCAAATTGCAGACGACAATAAAGTTCAACCTAACCAAATAGATTGCTAGAATCACTGCAATGCCGAATATTCTCGAATTTACCTAGTATTAACCAAATTGTAGCCTATTTGAGCAGAATTTACTAAATGTGTACAGCTGCTAATTGTACATTTTCTAAAAATATGACCCCCTAATCATCCCCCCACCCCTGCACATGTATAATAGTCATACATACCTACTTGTACTGAGGTTCATGACAGAGCCCAGTTTTCTCAATGAGTTGTTTCACCCTGCTTAGCTGCTGTTTACTGGTGTAGTTGATGGTTATCTCCAGCAGCTTCACCTCCCACCCTTCCACCTGCACCACCATACATCTCTCTCCATATCTACCCACCTCTCTCTCTCTACCTACCCTCCCTTTTTCTGTTATCTGCCTGTAGATGTCCTGCAGCTCTGCATCATTCACAACACCACCTAAAAACACTATCTCTCTAACTCCACATGGGGGCCAGCTCCCCATGACCTCCACTACCTCCTCTAGAGTGGTGCTGATGCTGGTATCCTTGGAGTACTCATAACTAAACACCAGCCTGGCCCTTCCCTCCAGGTGTAGAGAGTGAGTCAGGGCCTGCACCAGCTGCACCTCCTCCTCACCTGTACACCTGGCCCGCCTCCCCCCATGCAGCTTGGCATCATCCCGACTGAGGAATAGCTTTAATACCTCCAGCTGCCTGCCCCTAGACAGGGCAGCAGCACCAGAGGCTGTCACGTCTGCAGGATGGCTGTAGTGGAGGGCCAGCCAGGACCCTCTATCCTCAATATGTACTTTACGTGTGGTAAGGGGTACACCCAGATACAGGTCAGCTCCCTCCTTATACCTGAAACAGTTAATAATGGCAGTAATGAGTCTGTGTAGTATTACTGGGTTTGTATTGTAGTGATGTATCATAGATTCATTCCCACCTCTTCCCTTATACCTGAAACGGTACATAATGGCAGTAATGGGTCTGTGTAGTATTACTGGGTTTGTATTGTAACAATGTATCATAGATTCATTCCCAGCTCCCTCCTTATACCTCGGTTATACCTGAAACAGTAAATAATGGCAGTAATGGGTCTGTGTAGTATTACTGGGTTTGTATTGTAGTGATGTATCATTCCCAACTCCCTCCTTATACCTGAAACAGTATAAAATGGCAGCATTCCCAGAGGGAGCAGGTTACAAATGCTATTGTTTACCTCATCTTGAGTGTTAGGTTCCCGTCAGGTGACTTCATGACAAAACTAGCGTCTTTAAGCATGGCCGTCCATCCTTTTCCCAGACACAGGTCAACTTTCCCAACATCTCCAACATCAGTCTGCTTTACACCATGGTCAGACAGCTTCTGATGACATTCCAATACTGTGAGGATAAAGGCATCTATGGTGGCCTGTACAGGTGTAGACAAGACCAGCATTCCTTTGTCTAGTGCTGGGGTGTTCTGTATCAGCTTGTTCACCACCTGTACCCATTCTGCAGGTGTTGTCATGTGCTCTTCTTTGGTGTACACCTTGTCCCTCAGGTCAGTTTCAATGGCTAGTGATGATATCATTTTGTCAGAGAGTGCTGTGAAACCTTGGCTGATACAAAGTCAATGGCACGGTTTCCATAAAGGCTAATAGAGCCTGGTTTGTTCTCAGTAATTCTCACAGATCTTTCAGAGCCCGGAACCTTGAACGTCATACCATTTTGACCAAACCTATAAGATAAAATGACTCAATTATAATAGGAATAAGCATTAAAGAGTTATGCATATATGGGCCATTCTCACAAAAATTATCCATATTTAAACCATTCCTGGAGGGGGCAGTTCAGTAGATCTGAACTGCACATATGGTCAGTTTAGGGTTCCATATAGTTTCATGGTTCCATGTGACTAAATGCAATCTGGCTGGTATAGCATAACTTACAAATGGCATTTTTCCCTAGGCACATAACTTACAAATTGAGGAGACTCAAGCCTTCTTATGCAAGAGTTTAGGTCAAACTTTTTACTCTTTTACAATAAAATCATGATCATTCCAGTGTGTAATAAATAGCAAATGACACTCTGTTTGGGTTCAAACCAATCTAAAAAAGATTGTCAAATCAGACTCCCACATATTCTGATGTAATTTGATTGGTTTAAACCCTCTATCATGCCATTTGTTATATTCAATATCAAAGACTATGAATTGTCTTAAAAGGGCCTTAAAAATCAAGTAACTTACATAGGTGGCAATATTTTGGAGATTGTTCCCTGGTATACAATCTTCCGTTCCTCCACAAATGAACAGACGTTGACACAGCTAAAGGCATTGTTTATTGCTGCTTGTCCCTGGGCAGTTGAGGCAAACCCTGTCTTGTGCCAGCATCTGGGGCATGGGGTTAAAGGTCTTTCCCATTTATGTGTATCTTTAAGAGTAGATATCTCAAATAGTTGTTCTAAATCAAGTCCAGAAATCAAGACTAAAAGTTTTCTGATGTTTTTACCAGTGCATGACCAGAGGTGCCGTGGAGGGGCAAAATATGATTGCAAGGCCAGAACTCCACTAACTATATCACACATTTTGTTTGTGTCAGGGTTCATCATCTCAAGGAGAAAAACTAAAGTATTGTTCAATTCAGGTTTGCTGCTTAGAAATCTAAGAACCTTTTTCATGTATGAATCTCCACTTTCCTTCAGATATTGGGCTGCACCATATTCCATGAAGGAGATATGTGGCCATGTAATTCTGCAGCCTCTATCTGGGTTTGATATATCTGCTTTACCTATAATTATAAAAGGCATGTTGTACGGCTTCTCTATGCCTTTCTTCACCATATCATTTTCAAACATATCCCCGCCTTCAAGCATGTGCAACAAGCAGAACTTGTGAAATTTATCAAGCTGATCTTTTGTTGGTGTGAGCTTGTCCCTTTTACAAACTAATTTTTCTACCAGTTCGTAGATTCTAAGCTTTGTAAGACCTCTGAGGTTTTCAGAGGCAAGTTCACCTTCCTTGATTAACAAGCAAACCATAGCTAGAACCAGTGGAATAGTAAACAATCCACATAGCCTTCGGTCTGAAGCAATTGAGGACTCAAAATCAATTTTTATTTTCTCAGATTCTTGTTGTGTAAAAGCATTAGAGCTTGAAACACAGAACTTGTCAACATACTCCAGGATTCCTGCCCTGTCGAAACCTTGTACTTCTATGGTTCTTTGTTTCCAGTTACCTTGGAGTTCATGCAACACTGGGTGATTTGTTCTTACACCGGCTAATATAACTCTCTTTCCCTCTCTCATTTCACCCTTTATGTCCTCAATTAACCTTGCAGCAAGATAGATCTCATCGAAGGAGTCATAGACCATAGCCGTCTGCTCAGGGAAATCATTGAAGTGCTTAATAGCATCTTGACTCTGGGATTTGCCACATCTCTGAGTTAACACTTTCTGTATTGTCTCGGCTAAATTTGATTTACAGTCCTCGGGCCTTATATACAACAGGCTTTTGATATTTTTAAGAATATGGTAAGGCACCTCTTTATTTTCTACCATTGCCTTTCCCCACACATTTGCCGTGTTGAGCATGGAACAGGATTTGCCTGCCCCAGGAACAGCTTGAAATAGAACAACTTTAGCCCCATCACTGTAGTCAAGTGCCTCCTCCATCTGTATCTCTGGGGCCTTTCTGCTATAAGGAAATTTGTAATGGTGGTACATAATTTACAAAACATTTACCTTTAGATTAGTTTTGGTGATGGCAGTGCATATTTCATCATTATTGAACCACTTATTACTATGTTCTTAAAATTTTGTCATCATTTTTAATATATTTCTGGTTCACATCTTCATATGCCAAATGTCCTTGTTGCATTGTAAACTGGGACATGGTACTTTCAAGCAATTGAAATTGAGAATGTAAAAGCATACTGGACCCAATAACTCAAAGTGTTCTCAAATAGAGACACCTAGCCGCAAATGAAATCATTGGAAATGCTTGTGTTCCTTAGTTTTATGTTTGATCTAAGTTTGTATATGAAAATAATAATTCAAACATCTTGGTAATCACCTTATGACATTTTGCTAGGCCCATCAGTTGTGGTTTATAGAGTTATATTTATTTTACCCCTAAAAGTGATTAATAAAACTTACCTCTGCGGAGATGCAGGATCCCCCGCCATCAATCTTAATTTTGTAAAGGTTTTCACCATGTTGTCTTTGTAGTGATCATAACCAACATCTTTCTTGAAAATTTGCAAGTTCCGAGAGAAATGCAAATTCTCATCCACTAAAGCCTTCACCCATGGCATGTCTACAATATGCACAAAATTGTTGTACTGATTATTGACATCATTTATATTGGATAGCCAATTACTAGACTACCTAATCTGAGAAAACTTGCTTTTAAAATTGCATTGAAATTAAAGTATAAAACAGACATTTCAAATTATTGTATGTAATTCAGTTAAGATTATCTCAATATTGGTAGATCATATTTCTTAGCTTTTCAACTTTGCTTTGATTTCTGTTTATTCTGATCTAATAGTATGAACAGAATTAAGTTCAAGCAAATGAGTCATAGCACAAGACCAGACTCTCATTATTACCTGTTGGCTGAGTTATATCGGGTGGGATGTGACCACCACACATTGTTTTCTATCAATATCAACCTGAGGTACCATCATGAGGTTAAAATATATGAGTTGTTAAACTTATAATGCAGGAAATCTAATTACCATCGGACTGAGTTGCAATTTTGGTGACGTGACCACCACTGTATGCTCCTGTATGGGCAGGATAGTAGTTATAATTCACTGTGGTGACAAAATCTCGCCCCACGTTACCGATGGTGGAGTCACAAATGATCTTGGCTGTGTCAACCATATTCTCATTGTAGTCATCAAGACCAACATCTCTCTTGATCCACAAGTTCCGAGAGGAATGCAAATTTTCAGCCGCTAAGTCCTCCACCCATGGCATGTCTACAAGGTGCACATTTAATGGAATTAGAATATTTACCTCTTGGTCTTACTATGATCCAGAATGCAAGACTGGTGATACCTTTCTATGTAGGTTAATATATGAACCAGAAAACTATTGAAAGTCATTATAATATGTAAAGGACTGAACTTATTAACTTCTGATGATACTAACATAAACATTTAAGTTATATATGTAGGTTACAAGACTGAAATTTGACTGTTACCATTTGTCGGAGCTACACTGGGGGAGATGTGACCACCACAAGCCCCTAAGGCACTGGAGAGGAGGTGAGCAGCTCTATGCTGACCATCCTGATACAGGGAGTCCACCAATGGAGGATAGCGTTCCACCGCGTTAGTTCTGACCCAATCCAGCAGTAAGCAAACCTTCTCATCAGGTGTGTTTACTGGCAACTGTATAAGAAACCATATAGGATATGAGCAAGGGATCTAAAGGCACCAAATATTATAGCCTAGTGAACTAGGTTTTATTGGTAATAACAGTATGCAGATGCCTAGGATTGACAAACAGGTAGACATGCTTCTGGAGTGATTTCCAGGCCTTCCAGCTGTTACCAGAGAAAGTTGATAGTTGATCTAATCTAACAGGACGTAAGATACAGTAAAATAAAGTAGTACAGCTGTATCAATGTGCACAATATAGTCCTTTGTTATATGCACATTCCATATGAGAGGTGCTATAAGTGGGGTGCTATAAAAATATTCATATATTACACATACTTTACAACTACTTCGTCACTGAGTCAGCCATTTTTAATCACTTTTATGCACCAAGTTTTATGCCCATATGATAAATATAGAATGGAATTCGCCTGCAATAATCGAAAAATTTATTGGACTTGATTCGTCCACATAAGCACTCTGCCTACAGCATCATGCTTATGTGGACGAATCTCGTCCAATAAATTTTCGATTATTGCTGGTTCGTTCCATTCTCTCTATATACTTAGGGCTTTACAAATGTTTGTGGATATATAAGATCTGGTAGAGTGTACTTTCTACCTGGATATAATATAACTACAGGATGTTCGCTGCAGGTGCTTACCGTTAAGTAGAATTAAATTCAAGATATAATGATGAATGAAGTGACATAACATAGAGTATATATATAATCAACTCGATTTAAAGCATGTTGTATACCTAGGCTGTTTAACATTGTTTGCAATAATTATTTATTTTTAAGATAGCAAGTTTAGCTAACATAGAATATATATACTTTCTACTTTACTGAGATTCAGATGATTTCTGAATACTATAGATTAATTTTATTTGAGGCGTTGTATGTTGTGTCATTACCGAAAATAAATTATTTTGGTACAAAGAAAGTATAATCTTTCATAATTTACTTTTGTGATCGAAATCATGCTGGGTTCTCATTAAAAGAGTCAATCTATGAATTGAGAGAGAGCCTAGTTCTGGAATGTGTTTAATTACATCCAGATGTCTAGTCTTCTTTCCCTCACTCCTTCTCAGTCTCATTAGGAGAAAACAGATGCTAGATCCTTAATAACCATTTGTTTCCTAATGATAAGTGTGGAATTAGTCTGAGTTTGTTTGAACTTAGATGGATTAATATGAAGTCTGTGCAGTCATGTAAACTTTGTTTTTATCTGAGTGATGCTTTGTTGAGTGATCCGCATATGGTTGTTTTGGATTTTTTCCTGTATGTCTCCCGTTTTCAGCCAAATATATATATAGTTCAACCACCTTAGATATCCAAAAATAAATTGAATGTCTAAGTATAAGTTTTCCTGGTTCCATTGGAGCTTTTATTCTAATCTGTGAGAAATGACTGGGCTGTTGAGTGCCATTTTGGTATGGCCTATCATTTTCAACCTAGACCTACTTGAATGACTTGTTAGTTTCCAATTGTTACATTGGCAAGGTGTGCTAGAAAAACCTTGACTCACCTGAATCTTGTCTCTGGTGTTTCGTGTAATGCCAACCCTCTCCTTCAGCAGCGCTAGCAGGCGACTGCTGACCTTCATATGGTCCATCAACTTGGCTTCAACAGAATCCAGGTGTTTAAGTAAGGCTCTTTCCTCCTGCAATCATGAAGAAGTATCTAGACAAGATTTCACAAGAACTTAGGCCTATATGGGCCACCATATAGGGCGTATGTATACCGTAGTGGCCCGTTCATAAGCCCGGGCTTTTAATTCTTTCAAGGTCCCTTTTGGCCCGGCTTGTAATTGAGATATATAGGCTTCTATTCAAGATAGGCTTGTATTATTTTCGTGATGCATGCATTTTCATTTTCAAGAGTACTAGAGAGTAAAACTATATATTATATACATGACTCAATAACAATTAAGCATAAACCATGCCATTACCCATTTTAAATTAAATTAATATTTCAAAGGGAAATTGACTTCTTGACGACGAGGCGCCAGTGGCCATCCAAGAGATTGCCTAATTCTCCCCTTTGACCACAGGACGCGCCACCGGTACTCGGAGCGGCGAAATTAGACTAGGAAAGTTGGCTACTTCACCCGATTTCGTATGTTTTCGCAGTCGACGGGAAAAAAGAATTACAGATTTGTCATCCTTAACATGTTTGAGACGGAAAAAATCAGGGTTCATAGTGTCTATATTGTACTGGTAATGCACATAGGCTGATTTCCCAATGCATGTCTACCAGCTCCCAATGCTTAAGCCTTCTTCCACGCACTCGGCCGTACTCGTGTAAACCTGCACTACAAGCGCTGGGTACTGCTGCACTATAGGAGCAGCAGTACCCAGCTTTTAACAGTAGGGTGTGTGTGGGGGGGGGGGGGGGAGGGGGGGGGGGTAGCGTTATATACTATAAAGCCATTCCCATTCTCATTCCCATCAAATTGTGACGATAGTCCTACTTGCCACACACACATCTGGACTTTAATTGTTATTAGACATAGAAAAACCAGACAGACCCGGCTTATATTTGAGACCCCCAGGTTATATTTGAGGGAGGCTTTTGTTGTTTTAATGGGCCCCAAATACCCGGCCTGTATTTGAGATAAGTTTTAAACAGGTCCCGGCTTATAAACGGGCCACTACGGCTACCGTTCACCCGTTCCACTGGGTTAATCTTATTTTGTACCACTTCCGGGACAGGAAGTGACTAACGGCCGTAGACTTTGCATTGGCAAAATAAATTTCCTCTCTATCCATCGGCCCATCCTCCCTAGGCAGGCCCCACACTCCACAACCAGTTTCTATGTACGACCACACTGCAAATGGGAGGATGCATCACCCCACCAATGTCCCGAAGTTTCTGGTCACTATATATGGAATAATCTGACGCTATATATGGCTATTCAATGGTCAGAACTTCAAATAAATCTTCGAAAAATCTAAAAACAGTGAAAACTTTTCATTGCAATGCTATTTCAATGCGTGTGATGTCACTTCCTGTCCCAGAAGTAGAAGTAAGTGCGTGATGAACCGGCTGGTGGCCATCTTATACTGAAGCGCGATATCCACTTAGCCGACAACCGATGACCAACAAAAGTGTTTTGCTTGTGTTGATTGTGTTGAGTTTAGGTTCATAGTCGCCTAAATTATCGATATGTTACATTTAAAAAAAAACCTTTTTCAGAAGGAATACAAGATAGCGATGCCTATTCTTGTGACATCCGCTCTCGGTTAAGTCTTGTTCATGCTCATCATCTTATCTAATTTGTTTTGGAATTCTCTTCATCATTAAATAACTATTTGTTCATATCTTATTAATATTTTTTATATTGTTTTTAAAAGTTAAGTGAACATTCTGGCCTTCCATAATACACAATAGACAAAATAGAGACAATACAATGACTCACCATGTTGATGTGTGTGAGGTAGGCTGCAAATCCTCAGTGAGGAAGTACCTGCTTGGTAGAGACCTGGAATATGGCAAACACAGTTATAATCTATAGTTGTGAAGACATGGAAGAGGCTTGGAATATATGGCGGCATTTGGTGAATACTTATTATGCAAAGGGCATAGCTATGTATATAGGCCAGTAAGATCTTTTCCTGAAATCGCTAAAATTATTAATCTCCAATCTATTTAGTGTATTTTTTTCAGTGAAAATATTAGCATTAGGGTTTTTTCTTTCTTATCCACCTCATTTAAAGAGAAACCCTCATAAGTTCTGGGAATTAATAAAACTGTTAATATTAACCACCATGCCTTCAACCAACCTCCAAATTCATTACATACCACAACAGCTCCTCTGTAGGAATCAATCAATAGAACAATACAGAATTATAAAATATAATTCAGTCAAAAAATTGAGTGGAAAAGTCTGTCAGGTGTATAGTCGAAAAAGTCAGTCATAAGTCTGTTGTAAAAAGGCGAAAAAGTCAGTGGAAAAGTTGAAAAAGTCAGTTGTAAAGTTGAAAAAATCAGTGAAAAATCGAGAAAGTCTGTAGTAGTTGAAAAATCAGTCATAAAGACAAAAAAGTCAGTGGAAAAGTTGAAAAAGTCTGTTATAAAGTAAAAAAGGTCAGTGGAAAGTCAGAGAAGTCAGTTGTAGAGTGGAAAAAGTCAGTTGAAAATCCAAAGAGGCAGTGGAAAATCGAAAACGTCAGTCAAAATAGTCAGGTGTGAAGTGGAAAAATCGAAAAAATCAGTCGTAGTAAAAAAGCCATGAAAGTAAAAGTCAGTCGTTAAGTAGAAAAAGTAAGTTGAAAAGATGAAAAGTTGAAAAAGTCCTAAACTTGAAAGTCAGTGAAAAGTAAAAAAAGTCAGTCATATACCGTAGTTAAAGTTAGTTGTAAAGTTGTAAAGTCAGTCATATTTGAAAAATCAGTCATAAAGTCGAAAAAGTCAATGGAAAACCACCATGCCTTCAATCAACCTCCAAATTCAGTTCATACCACAACAGCTCCTCTGCAGGAATCAATTAATAGAATAATACAGAATTATAAAATATAATTCTATCTCAAATAATAATCATTCAGAGGAGAACACTACAAATCTATATAGTGTTATACCTTATGGTTGCATATAGGGTACAACAGTAATGAAGTATATATGTATAGAACCCCTTTGTCTGGGGAACCCGGTGAGGAGGGTTGGGGAGGGAGTCTAGGTATGTATAACCCTGGAGAAAAGGTCATTAATCATTTCTATTTTTGCCTAAAATCAACAGTATTTTTGTTGACATATAAGTGGATTTTAATTTTGATTATCATATTTAATTAATAGATGTTAAAACAAACACAAACCAAAGTTGACTCCACAACCCATATTGGTATCATGTAAGAATCACACTTTGAATATACTACTTCCATGTGTATAATTCCATATATGTAGGTACATGTGCCAGGGTCAGAAGGTTGGAATATCCCCTAGGCATGACGTCAGTCTATGGGAAACTCCACCATTTGACTGGTACCACACCTGGCTGCACATGTAGACTCAGACTCAGACATACAGGGAGGTTTAGGAGCAGGAGCAGACAATGTCCTGTATGTGGGTCAGATTTTCAGAAAATGTACAATTGGCAGCTGTACACATTTAGCAAATTCTGCTAAATTAGGCTGCAATTTGGTCAATACTAAGTAAACTCGAGTATATTCGGGATTGCATTGATTCTAGCAATCAGTTTGGTTAGGTTGAACTGTATTTTGAACTTTATTTTCGTCTGAAATTTGGGTTATTCGAGAAGATTGGTGAAGGTGAATTGTACATTTTCTGAACATGTGACCTATGTTTGTTACAATTCATGGTGAAATTCCTCCCAGGTGGACTATTGGTTATTTTGATATGATGTTCCCAGGTGGAGCAGGTGGAAGAGGTGGCCGGTGGAAGAGGTCGGAGAGGCAGAAGAGTTGGATGAGGGGAAAGAGGTGGGGGAGGTGGAAGGGAAGCGGGGAAAGAGGTTAGAGAGGTAGAAGAGGGGAAAGAGGTTGGAGAGGTAGAAGAGGGGAAAGAGGGGAAAGAGGTGGGAGAGGTGGGAGATGTGGAAGAGGGGAAAGAGGGGAAAGAGGTGGGAGATGTGGAAGAGGGGAAAGAGGGGAAGGAGTTGGGAGAGGGGAAAGAGGGGAAAGAGGGGAAAGAGGGGAAAGAGGGGAAAGAGGGGAAAGAGGGGAAAGAGGGGAAAGAGGGGAAAGAGGGGAAAGAGGGGAAAGAGGGGAAAGAGGGGAAAGAGGGGAAAGAGGGGAAAGAGGGGAAAGAGGGGAAAGAGGGGAAAGAGGGGAAAGAGGGGAAAGAGGGGAAAGAGGTAGGAGAGGTAGGAGAGGTAGGAGAGGTAGGAGAGGTAGGAGAGGTAGGAGATGTGGAGCTGGAAGAGGTGGAAGGGTAGGAGAGGTAGGAGAGGTGACCGGTGGAAGAGGGGAAAGAGGGGAAAGAGGTGGCTGGTGGAAGAGGTAGGAAAGGTAGGAGAAGGGAAAGAGGTGGAAGAGGGGAAGAGGGGAAAGAGGTGGAGGGTATTTGTATTGCAGGATAGTACAGGAAGAGGGAGATGAAGGGAATGGAGAAGGTGAATGTCAGGTAATAGGGGAAGGGGAACAATCATGGAGGAGACGTAGTAGAGGACAGGATCTGGTTGAGGATATCGGGTCAGATTTTCAGAAAAATTGCAATTGGCAGCTGTACACATTTAGTAAATTCTGCTAAATTAGACTGAAAAATGGCCAATACTAGGTAAATTCGAGTATATTTGGCATTGCATTGATTCTAGCAATCAGTTTGGTTAGGTTGAACTGAATTTTGAACTTTATTTTCGTCTGAAATTCGGGTTATTTGAGAAGATTGGTAAAGGGGAATTGTACATTTTCTGAAAATCTGACCCATATAGAGTAGGCAGTGGGAGGGGCCAAGCTGGGAACAACTAGAAGGAGAAGTGGGAGGGTGGTGCATAACATGTTGCTATATAGCTATGTTTGTTTGTTCTACGTTAGACACATGGCGACCCCCCACAGAGTGCTCACCAACCTTTGTTAGTAGATACTTTAGAAAGATATTCACAATAGTTTGTCTATATTGCCATATCAATTGTCACAGGGTGATAGGTAGAACATTCATGTTTAATATATACTTGAACATTGGAAGTAATTAAATGGATTTCTGAAAGTTTACAGTGGGCAGTATGCAAATATGGACAAATTATGAACCATTCTCAACTCTATTATTAATCACAATGTAAATGTACTCACTAATTTAGAGACTACAGAAAGAATCCAGTTCCATTTAAGATGTAAATCCAATACAATCCATATCCATGTAATTAACAGAAAGTCACAGACGTAGGGGAAATATTTGAGTATCAATCAGTTCACATGTCACAGAGTATGGGTGGATTCCTTCTCACATTACTAGACTTTGGTCGTTTGTATCTAGTTTATCGACACAAGACCATTTAGGTTTTGCAGAATGCAATCCTAGGGTTTATAAATTTACACAATAGTGGTAAGTAACTGTTGCTGTTTAATTCCCTGGTGCTTCTTCCATGTATATAATATGTGATGTGTTTCAAGAAAATGAGTCATAAGTCGCAAAATTGATATTTTTCAGAGTGTTTTTCTTACAAGATCTCTTTATTGAAATGTTCTGATTTTTAGGGGGTTTAGTACTTATAGTCATATGAATCCATGCAACAAATTTTAGGACATTGTATTAAATATATCCTTGCGTTTTGAAGGGTTTTGTATGGAGTATATTAAATTACTTTACTGGTAATTACCCATCCAGTAACATTGAACATTTTTTTTTCAAAAATAAAAATATCAAACTTAAAATATAGAAATGCTTGTTAGATATCCCAGTGTTTACTATCATTGGAATCACCTTGATCTCCTCTTTTCAAATATGGTGATATCTCAAAATTCTTTTTTTGCGACTTATGACTCATTTTCCTAAAACGGATCACATATATGCAGGAGTAAGTTGTCACAGCAGCAGCAATGTGGGAAGTGTTTTCAGCTGAGGTGGTTTGGTTATTGAGAAGTGGCACTCTGTGCTAGAGTGGTGCAAGGCTAGTCTAGTGTCTGTAGTCACACATCAGTGACTCCTCCAAGGTATGACTAGACTGGCTATATCCAGACAGCGGAGGATTTGCAGAGAGATTATTATCTCAGGTTTATTGTTTTGAATACCTTGCATGCTACTACTTGTACCTGGGTCAGATTTTCAGAAAATGTACAAATGGCAGCTATCCACATTTCGTAAATTCTACCAGATCTGGATGCAATTTAGTCAATACTAGGTTAATTCGAGTATATTCGGTATTGCATTGATTCTAGCAATCTGTTTGGTTAGGTTGAATTGTATTTTGAATTTTATTTTCGTCTGAACAGTAGGTTATTTGAGAGGATTGGTGAAGGTGAATTGTACATTTTCTGGCGATTTCACCCATGAGCCCACCAACTATTCTCTATATATGGGCGACATTGAGGACGATGATTATGAAGAACCACCGTGTGGCCCAAGCAAAGGAGAGAAATGTCAGCACTAGATGCAAGTTGAATACCTTGTATCTAGTGCTGACATTTCTCTCCTTTGCTTGTGCCACACTCTGAGTTACTTAGGATCAAACTTAGGATCCACTGTTCTTAGGATCGACTGTTCTTTGTTCTGTAATCATTAGATTTAGATTTAGAAAACATTTTTATTGACCAAAGATCACTGTCTCCAGCGGACAGGAGTTTTTCGGTCTCTTTTAATTTTACAATTGTGGTATAGGCAAGAAACAGTACCAACTCAGTCATAGACTGCTAGTTGGCTTCTTGCAATATTTCACAGTTTAATAAAAAAATTCTTGTTGACAATATGGCTTATATTTCGGTTTTGTGATTCGCTTAGTGGTATAAGTATCTATTCATTTGAAGGGATATGTACAGAGTATCCTCAGTTAGTGCATCAATAACAATATCATCATAACAATGGGTAAATCAGATGCTAAATCAGTCATTGACTGTAATTTAGCTACATAAAGGGAAAATGAAACAGGAACACTGTATTCAGTAAATCAGCGAGTACGCCACTTAACTATTGGCACATTTAAACCATTACTACTACAAATGCTTCTCAATAGGTATATGCTTGTAATTTTGGCTTTATCCTGTGTACACTGGGTGCATTAGAAGAACCCAGGTAACTGGGATAATGCTAACCCAGTGGAAATAAAATCCTCAAAAAAATATCGATACTTAGCGAAGCCATTTGTAGTGAGCAAGCGGGCTTTAGACTTGCCTAGTCAACACAGATAGCAGTAAGGGGGTAAGGGGGAATGGTGGGGGGTGTCCAAGAAAATATGCCCCCACCCAGACGAGGATTTTCCTTAGTTTACCGAAGTATCAAGAAAATTCCCCTGGGTGGGGGAATGTCTGTCAAGGTTTATATTTTTTATCATATCTATTTGCAATAATAATGATTTATGTTCAGCTCTACAAAATAGCTATACTATTACATATGGTCGTATCATAATATAACAATAATGTGACATATATATTGCCCTGGAGGGTCGGGGATTTCCTCATATTGCCCAAAATGCCCAGGACATTCCCCATATACCCCCGGTGTCGGGGGTGGGGTTGCAATTGACAAGTGCATAAACGTAAACATATCTGTATCTCTGATATACGAACATATGTATAAATAAAGAGTTTCAGCACAAATTTGGCCAGAAAATTGTAACGTAAACTTATCAAGCAAAATGTTTCAAGCTTTTATTACATATGTATGTGACTTCATGGCTGCTATTCAGGGGTGCTATTTGAAAAGTCCAATAGCACCTATGTGCTATTTGAGCCGAACATCCACAGGATCGATAGAAACCAACGTAAAATACTATTAAAATCAATTCTCAACGTCTCAATCGATTACAAACCTCCATCGTGCTATTAGGTATAATAACAACAATTTCCCAGGGGTGATTTTCATTGTGCCCTAAATCTCATAATTTATCTCACAATTTATTCTTTATACATAAAGATGTGACGTAATTCACAAACAAGTGACAATCTTCTGACGTGTCAGAAAGATGATTCTGGGGTGTAGTCGCAATTATAAGCAATTATAACTAATTTTTGAATTTTTTATATGTATAGTATTCGGGAATAATTTGGGTATAAATTATTAAATTGTTCAGTATTATCTATAGACTATGTAGGGTAGAGTATTAGTGGGGTTCATTTGATTGAGTGGGGCAATGTAAATATGTTGATTTAATTAAAATTAGATAGGGAAAGGCTTATAATTGCGACTATTCGTTGGTTCATTTGGTTAAATTTATCCAGGATAAGTAGGTAGGATAAAGTATTTATTGGTTTCTTTATTTCGTTTATTTGATTCAATTTATATATGGAGGAATGAATACTATATTAATGGGCAATTTAAAAGAATAAATAAGAACATTTTATTCGATTTGAAATAAATCACAATTCTTTATTATAAATTGTCATGAACATGAGACTCTTTTATTGTCACTGAGATCTGAAATCCAGTTTGTTGATATAGTCAAAATGTTGAGACTATATAAAATGGTATTTTAAACCGTATTTGTCAATGCAGAAGAACAGTCTATTCTTTAAAACATAGAATAGTGGAACTTTTTAAAGATGAAACCTGAAATCCAGTTTGTTGATATAGTCAAAATGTTGAGACTATATGAAATGTCTATCTTTAAAATATAGAATAGTGGAACTTTTTAAAGCTGAAACCTGAAATCCATTTTGTTGATATAGTCAAAATGTTGGGACTATATAAAATGGTATTTTAAACCATATATATGGTAATGCACAAGAACAGTCTATTCTTTAAAACCTAGAATAGTTGACATCTTTAAACTTGAAATCCAGTTCGTTGATATAGTCAAAATATTGAGACTGTAAAATGTTAAGTCCAGTTTGTTGATAAGAAGTTAGAAATGTTCAAGTATCATAATGATCTCATTATGTAGAAGTAATATTGGTGTTTATTTTGTTGGAGAAGCTTTCAGGAGAGCTTGACCCTCTTCCATTGAAGCGGTGGTCTTCATACTGATTAGATCTTGGCCAAGGGTTTCTAGAATGGCTGTGAACGGGAGATAATCGGCTATGTTATTGGTCGTTGTTTCCTCTTCTTTTATGTCCAAGAGTTCTCGAAGTAGGTCCCTGTCCACTTGTAAGTAACGAAGGGAGTCATCGATGAAACAAATTAGTTGGAGTCGTCGCCAGTTTTCGGTTTCTGATACAGCTGTCACTTTGCCGACGCACATTTTGGTTTCATGTTGAACAGGCTGAAAAATAGTTTGTATTAATGTATAAGACTTGTTATAAATATAATACAGATGTGATGTACATATTTGGGTGATATAGAGATTCGTTGTAAAAGTTCTGAAGATATATTATAACGTTTTGAAGATATCTATAATAGATTACAAAGTACTTGATAATTGGACCGAAAGTAAATAATTCCCATAGAAACTGTAACAGTAGCGTCTTTCGTATAATATTAATAGGTATGGTCCAGTTGCTGATTGTAAAAGGTAGACATATGGTCGATTTTGTTAGCAAAAGGGAGAGTGATAAACGGATATGAGAGAGCTGATAAAAAGATACATATGACAAAAATAGATAAATTACCTTTATTTGATCGGCGAATGATAGTACTATTTGGTTCTTCTTATAATATGAGTTGTAGTTGACTATTGCGTCGATCAAATGGACTTGATCTCCTACGTTCTGTTGGCCATATATTGCTGCGTTGTCCCATAACGTCAGGGGTATGTCCTGGCCTCCGTTTTTTACCATTATCTCTTTAACCTTTAGTTTCCCGTTCGTCTTAGTTTCCACATCTCTCGTATCTTTGACCTATAATAAATCATAAATTAGTCATTATTGAAAGTATCTGTTTTGCCTATATCATTACGTGTTATATCTTAATTAATCACAATGATTTTAATGCATTTTGAAATTATAATATGATGTATTAATAATAGCCAAAATACATTAGTATATAATATAATTGAAATGAAGTTTTTGAAATAAGAGACTTTATTGTAATGGGTATGTTCATGCATTTATACTTACTTCGACAATGTCCACAGTGCAGCAGAGCGATGTACCTTTTACTGCTATCATCTTATTTATATCTCCCTCTGGGTGGAATGGTGCTTTGTAGGCGGCTTTGGAACTTATGACGAGGGCAGGTGGGACCTGTATATCCAGAGATCTGGAAAAGTGGACAGTCTTTAGTAAGAGAAGTTTGGAAATGTACATATCTAATATGGTTTATTTTCAATTTGTATATTCAATGTAATTTAGTATGAGATTCGCGTATCGGAATTATGTCATACTAAAAAGAAAATCAATATTTCTGTTATAATAATTCTTAGAGTGTTGAAAGTAAAATGCTAATAATTAATATAAGTCTTAACTGGTTTTAATTTATGGTTAATATTTGATGCTCAACATCACTTTTGGGTATAGTATAAATCAAGTGTAAATATATATGCTGTATATATAATGAAAAAGTACTTACGTTGCTATGATAGTGTTCTGGTCCATTAGGAGTTCTGCGTTTTTGAAAATCTTGAATTTCGTCACTAAGTAGGAATTTCCGACTTGGAGATGTTTAGGCTTTTGGTCGTTTTTGGTTTTCACAAATCCTACTAGGAATCCAGTTCCATCGGCCAGGAGAATTCTTCGTCGATGGAAGACCACCCGCGGATCTTTGTCTGATGCTCCTTCTTCTTCTAGAATCAGAATTTTAGCATAGAAGTTGTGATGTGAGTATTCGTTGGCTAATACCATTTTTCTTAGTTCAGCTAATGTTCTTGATTGTATATCAGTCTGGTAAACCAGTTTCTTCTTCATTTTTTGGGGTGAATCCGAAGACGATTCCAAGTTTTGTCTCCTGGTAGCTATCTTTCCTATAGGAGGGGTCTTTTTTGGTGTAACAGCATCTGTATCCATTTCCATCTGATCGGGTTTCAGGCAATGGTAATGAAGAGATTTTCGAATAATGTCTGTTCTGTTTGAGGTCTGGGTCTTAACTGATCTTTTGGTGACTTTTGGGCGGAAGTTCCTCTTATGAAAGCTGTGTTTACGGAAAAATTTGGATCTGATGTTTGGCGTCGGAGAAGCATACGTCATGATTGAACTGTGTTCTGATTGGTTAAACTAGAGATGGGTGGAAATTTTTTGTAAATTTGTGAGGTATGAGAATCTGGTTTGATCCATTTGGGTACAAGATTTGGTCTGACGTTTGACGTCGCCGAAGCTTACGTCATGGTTGAGGTGTATTCTGATTGGCTGAAGTAGAGATGGGTGGAAATTTTTTGTAAATCTGTGAGGGATGAGAAATTTGTGAGGGATGAGAATCTGGTTTGATCCAGTTGAATCGAGCTGGGTACAAGATTTGGTCTGACGTTTCACGTCGCCGAAGCTTACGTCATGGTTGAGGGGTGTTCTGATTGGCTGAAGTAGAGATGGGTGGAAAATTTTTGTAAATTTGGAAGGGATGAGAATCTGGTTTGATCCAGTTGGGTACAAGATTTGGTCTGATGTTTGACGTCGCCGAAGCTTACGTTATAGTTGAGGTGTCTTCTCATTGGTTAAACGTTATGTTTTAAGATTATAAAATATTTTAATGTAAAGATTGATAATAATTAATCTTTATATGGTATATTATTATTTCATTGATTAATTTTGGGTTTTTATGTATTTTAGAATGCATATTAGTTTTGAATTAGATGACACCTATAAATGCTGAAGCTTGAAGCCGAATGTTTGTCTTTGTTTCGCATCGTTGGTCATGAATGGATGTCAGCTTAACTTATGATTTGTATCAACGTAGTGAACGTACAATAAAGTTATTTGTGTAATTGTTATCTAGTACATGCTACCTGCTACTTGTTACCTGATATTGGATTGATACGATTTGATTATTGCAATTTGTTTTCTGCTGGTTTTGGTATTGATTGAGGTGTGTGCATTTTGATTTATCATTTAAGTAGTCATAGCAAGTAAAATGTCTATATATAAACGTATTGTGCTCGGTTCGTATCACCAGAGTGATATAAAATATGGTGAATCATCAGGGAAACAGTGCATTGGGAATGTGTTGTCGTTCTTTTTATATTCAAGAGATCATGTGGTGAATAATATGATGAGATGGGATTTGGATTTCATTCTTGACAGAGGTGACGTAATTTATCAATCCGTAGCTCACCATTTCAATAAAACATATCTTTTACCTTCAGAGTTACCGACATCTATAGGATATGGTGTAACTGATTATGACTTGAATATGACGAAATTAGTGACTGGTATGTTGAGTCGAAATTCGGATTCAATTATTCAAGGTTTAGTCGAGGCCTTTAGTTCATCTTCCGAATTATTTTTGATTTGTGATGGTATTTGTGTCGGCATCAAATTTGATCAGGGACATTATTATGTGTTTGATTTACATGCTCGTGATCATCGTGGGTTTACAAATAGTAATGGATTGTCATGTTTGATTCATTTCCATGCTTTTGATTCATTATGCAACTATTTGAAAATACAATTTGACCGACACAGATCTATTGCATATGAAATCACTACCTGTGAAATAAAATGTGTACAGAATAATTTCAGTCGTTTACGTGACGAAGTTATAATAGATATCAGTTCTCTTGGTAAACATGGAAGTATACCTAGGAAGATAATGACTGATGTGAATGTAGTTATGAGACGAAGAGAAGGTAGTGCCAAGAAATCTATTTTTATGTCAAATCTATTTTTATGTTTTTTTCAGAGGTCGGAAAAAAAATATTCAGAAACAGGAAGGCAATAATCCGTCAATGTGGTATAACAAGTATCATGTCCTTATCTTCTGCTGAATTTATGTACGGTACAACGATGCCAACTTCATTGTAAATGTTCTTTTGATGATTTGAAAGCGTTCGTCCTTCAATGTGCATCAGCAATATTTATTATTAGGCATCAGATTCTGTCGTGATATTCAGTTTCCTTTCATTGAAATATAAAATTTTGGTATAGAAATATAGTTATTAACAATCTAATACGTCGCTTCCAAGATCGGGTGTTATTGTGTAAAAGAAGTAGGAAAAAACCATTTCCGACGCAGTGCTTTCAGCACATACACTTCCAGTTCCGTAGCTAAGAACTAGGCAATGTGACGCGAAGTTTCTGGCTACTTTCGTTGGAATTAATAAATTTGTACAGGGTTTGGAATTTACATGGTCTGAGTATGGTAGACAGGTTAAAGGAACTTTGGTTAATGTGCGATTAAAACTTTGATCACCATGAAACCATTAACAAAAGTGAGTCGACTGGTGCGTATGCCGGCGTAAGTGCGTATATTGCCGACGCACATCATGGTCGCGCTATTTCTATCTCCTTTTGCTCACTACAGAGACTTCATACCCGATCTCGGAAGCGCCGTATTGGAAGGGATCCAGATATTCAGAGAAGACAGAACAACATATTCAGTTTAAATATGAAAATAGTTTTTATTTTTTTTGTAAAAAATTATAGTTATCGGTATATATTTTTCTTTGTACCAAATCATATTTATAATGTCATCGATTTCACAATAATGACAATAGATATATATGTAATACATGTAAATGACAGGTAACATCAGTTCAAAAGTTTCTTATATAAACGTTAAATAGGCGTAGAACAATCTTAATAAACTTTATCAAAATGTTTAACTAAAGATCGAATTTAGAAATATGATAGTGGCAGAATTTCGAATACACGACTGGAATAATATTAACAAAAGGTTATCAAAATCTAGAAGTAAGGCAATAATTTAGAACTAGGATGGCAGCGGGAATCTAAAGTCATAGTTATATCATATACAAACTTGTGTTATCTGTATAATACAGAACTATACAACCAAATACAAAATACAAAAAAAAAGAAAATATAATCAAGGAAGTGCTAGCGGCACAAATCCTTCCATATGAGTATTATATATCCTTTTCATACAAAAATAAATCACATCAACAAGATGATACATTTATACAGCACCTTTTCTGTTTTACTTAGTTCAACAGAATTTCTATATATGTCGAAAAATCTTTATGTAATTGCTACCAATTTAAAAATATAAATTACACAAAAATGTTTCAACAATATTCATACAAATGTTTCATACAATATAGTCATTATCACTATAAGCTAAAAAAATACATTAAACAAAAGTTTGATAAAAGCAATACGAGATCTATAAAATCAGTGGGCTTTATACTATATCAATGATTATTAGTATAAGCTAAAAAATCACAGGGCTTCATACTCTATCAATAAAATCATATATATATGTTTCAACGGAAATATCAGTGCCTCTTTGGCGATCTCTGAGCGACTTTGACCTCACAAGGCAGAAGCCTCTGTCGCTTAGTAACGCCTGGTGCTTTTGTCCACTCGATTAAAAAAGAAAGCTGCAAGCCAGTTGGACATTTAAACATTTCATTTTGTTTCAGAAAATCCTTCTCATCCTTCAAAATACCAAGAATATGAGCTTGACAGGCTAGTAAAGCTTCATTGGGATTCATATGACATATAGAAATAAAAATATGGGTATCAACTGTGATGGAGTGGGCTTCGCAAAAATCAAAACAAACCAACTTCTCTTGAGACAGACTAATCGAAGCAATAGGCTTCATTTTGCCCTGCAAAACTTGAGATTTTCAGTGATGATCCCCTAATTTTCTTTTGTTTTCCTGATGTATATATTTTACTCTACAAACTGTATAAATTATAAAGCTGGGAAACATGACATTCACTGGGAAAATTTCTTTTATGCTTTGAGTATCTTCTTCGGAATTTGGACTAGACAATATCAACAAATCTGGTGCAACGGGCCTCTGGCAAAGACGAGGGAGTTCTTCATCGTTTAAGTTGAGAGTTTAAAAACGCTGATATACTGTCCATCAAGTATGTTAATCTAAAAAAAAGAAGACAATATTTATCGAATTATAACATACAAATAGGGCCGTTAACGTCCAGGTCGCTAAAAATGAAAGACATAATAAGGAAAGAAAATGAATAGATAGGCTAAATTTAATTATTCCACACGGATCCAGTACAACAATCTGAATAACATATCTAATAGAATATTAAATGTTACTATGCGTTAGATAAATAAGTTAGGTAATAATACTTTTTCAATAGATTATATTAGTACTGTTAATAATATTTTCATTTACATTCAGTTATACGTGTCGACTTTAGTATTATTCAAAAAACAAACCTTTTCAAGGGTATCTGTTGGGGACAATACTTTCCCTGCATATACGAATCTCAGCTGTTCAATAGGCTCTTGCTAAAAAAGAGAATACAATTTATTAACCCTAAAAATTGAAAATACTTTCCCTGCATATACGAATCTCAGCTGTTCAATAGGCTCTTGCTAAAAAAGAGAATACAATTTATGAACCCTAAAAATTGAAAATACTAGAATGTTTGAATATTTTGCCGAAACCAATTTAAAATATATTAAAGCAACGATAATAAGGACTATTTTGTTAAAATAGTTTTTTCATTATAGTTACCAGTTCGTAGGTGTATTGGGTCATTATAATGTATTCAGCAGTTATATAATATAATATAGTTACCAGTTCGTAGATGTATTGGATCATTATAATAAATTGAACAGTTCTGCTAAGTACAATTTGAGACATATCACATACTGTACATAATTCCCCCAAATCAAGTATAGTCTACATAATATATAATGTATTTACCAGTTCTTCTGCATAACGCAGCATCATGACTGATAATGGCTTGCCTTGTTGAACGTCATAAACCACGTGTGTGCCATCTTGGCCAAGAGGCACTATTGAAGGCGTCTCAGAATACGAACTGGTAACTTGATCTGCAGTAATTTGATCTGAAGTAAAAACATTTCATGAGTATTATTGACCAATTTTTCAGTTATATTGATGCATAGACATAAAAATACAGATTCCCCAACTTCGTAAGATCTGGTTAAATGTAAATAAACACAATTTAAAACCGTTTCTCACCCATTTGGGTTTGGGCTTAAATTCATGAATTGAGATGATCAATTAGGATTTAGCCTAGAAATTTAATTTGGTTAATATACCTAACCCTAGTGAATGACTGGGAAACCAGGGTTTAACAATTCAGAGATGCCAGCTTTTTGAGTGAGGCTTGCGGGATACTATCCCAGCTATTAAGGCGTGGGGTCTGGGGTCCGCCTAGGGCCCCAGAAGCCAGAGGATTTTCCTTGCTCTCTGGTGCATTTTAAGCACTTTTGGGGGTTAAATATTGTCAAAATGATAATATAAACTTCTTACTTCGATTCGCATAAAAAAATGAAAACATAGACTTGCAGTTTTACTTTTAGTTTTACAACTTGCACTTTTACTTTTAATTTTACATGCAGAATGGTGGATTTGGTGTATTTTCCTTGGAGACTTCAGTGCTACAATTTCATAGATTTTTCACTTGTACCTAGCAGATCCAGGGATGTCACTAAGTTTTGTGTCAGATGGCTATTTTGGATTTTTTGAGATGGAGAATGGGGGCGGGGAGGGGGTATTTTTATATTCATCCATTAAAACACAGTGATTCCGATTTTATACATTAATATTCCTCTTTATGTGTATGTTCGATTCTTAAGAAATGGAGGCAAGCAGCGTTTATGAATTCCAAGGTTCATTAAGAATACATTTGAACTTTTTGGGGTTATACCATTCCCATCATTGGCACATAAAATGACAAAATATAGGTGAATAATATAATCATATATACATTTTTTAAAACTGAAAATATATAATTTGAGAACATTGGCGCTCAACAGACAGGCACCTTCAAAATATTGACATCATTGATGACCCATGGGGTCAAAATTCGAAAAAGAACCCCGTTTTCAGACAACATCACCCTATTAGGACAAACACCTTTTTCTTCTTGTTTTAAAACAAACTTATGTATCAAAATATAATGTCTGATTCACAGTATGTGTCATTATAATCGTCATCAGACAGGTACACATGTAAGGCCATAGAGAGCTTGATTAGACGTCAGTCCATTTTTTAAAATAAAAGTTTGAAACAAATGTTTGAATGGTCACTAAGTAGCCGGGCAGCTGGTAAAAGTAGGCAAGTATTTTTCCTCGGGTCCCAGCTATTAAACATAAACCCTTCTGAAAAATGATAATTTTCTTTAGCAGAATTCATATTTGGCACATAGAAACTCGGTTCCAAGGGTATTAGGCTTTGGAGAATTTAGGTAATTTTGTATGGGTTCATGTCAAACAAGATTGAAATAAACTTGTTGCTAAAAATTACATTTTTCCGGGACAAAGCTATCTGTGGCCGGGACGCGGGACACAGGGCTGATTTCCGAGACTGTCCCGGACAAATCGGGACACTTGGCATGTCTGACAATTGGGTTAAGAAACACCGGTTTCCTATGTCTAAACACCAGTGACTAAGAAATTCGGTCACCTATTTGTTAATCCATTACTTTTGTTTATAAATATAAATATATTGTATCGTTAAAAGTCTTAGTCATTATAGTAGGCCTATATCAGAAACACGAACATTAGGGTATCGTATTACAAAGATCCATTTCCGCTGACAGCCGTCTGAACTAAATCACGGTTCCCCCAACTAAATTTTCGGTGGAAGTCCAAAAAGATTTATTTCGTATCAGTGGTTATGGACAAGCGAATTGATTAGCTGTAATATTATACATAATTTGTTTAAATGGACCAAGAACACCGGACACGTGTCAGGCGTTTGAAGTGGTATCATACACTTGATTGAACCGAATAATGAGATAATTGCCAGAATCCGAAAAACTCACCAAGAGGAAAGATGGATCGGTGGAGTCTTCCAGCCGAGCACCGTCCGTACCATATCAAGGTACTATTTTGGACTACACTTGTGCCATTGTTAATTGGGTTACAGGTCGTCATATTTTCGTTTCTTTGGTTTTCTAAGGGTACGGTACTCGGCTGTGATCCGGTCTTTTAGAACTGCTACTTGCGACTGAATGTAATACGGCAGAGCCATCTCGTGGCCAATCGAAAAATTAACTAACCTCACACAGCTATAACACTTAAATTTAATCCCATGTACATTAAACACTAATACTATTGAATTTTTCCATGCCAGAATTTAATTCGTACATTTAAGCGATTATAATTTATAAATTTAAAAGAGAACAATTTCCAATGACAGTGTCATTAATTTAATCGTGCCTTCCTGACTATAGTTTATCCGGCGTCATAGCGCCATCTGCCGGATATTACAAGTATCGCGCTGATAATAATCTTCCAGTTAAGAATGGACATGAATGTTTTTACGGGAATATTTGAATACTAAAAATTGTACTCACCACTAATCAGAGTTCTGCTCACCGATTATCCTTTATTATATTAGGTCGTGTCATGTCCAAAATATCGATCAACCGAAAGCCATATTTCCTCATGTACTATCATATCGATAATTATACGCATTGGTTACGCGCACCACTCAGAAGCGATCGAGACCATAGTGTTCATTATAATATGTTTGGGAAAAAATAACAAACTCCAGTTACTAATATAAACACTATAATTTATTATATTTTATCAATATGTACATCCATATTGTCTGCATCTGCAACAACTGGGACTAGTTCAATGACCGGGTATTTATGAACATATTAACGTGTGGCGCGTATATTTCTAACGTTGATATTTACAAAGGGCCTTAGCCAAACAGATCGCCGATCGCATATAGCATGGAAAACAGTCAATACAAATGACTGGTTATCAGAATATGAATGCATGAATGTCTAATATAATCTGGTTTTCAACCTCACATGCCAAGATTATTGTGTAAAATCATTGGTTTGTTCTAAAAATCGCATCAGATGTTGATACGAGTGGGATCGCTGTACACGGGTGGGATCGCTGTGCTTGAGTCTGAGATACAGACATCACCACGGAGAATGAATCAGAAACGCTTAAAATCGCATTATTGAAGGGAAATAATGATTTAAAACTCTAAATATAACATGTATCGAAGCTATCCGATCAATAATTATTTTCAAAAGTCTTCGAAACGTTCATAATTCCGACTTTATTTCAATGATATCCTGAATCGGTTTCTCCGTCAAAATATGGGTCTTGCGCATGTGTCAAAATCTGGGTCGGGATCGGGGTCAGAGTAAAATCTGGGTCGGGATCGGGGTCAGAGTAGCGCACGGATCTGGGTCAGGGTATTCACGTGATCGGAGGTGTGGTTAGGATCGGGGTCAGGGTAGGGCTTGTGTCTGTCCACGTGGACAATGTGTGGTCAAAATCTGGGTCGGGATCGGGGTCAGAGTAAAATCTGGGTCGGGATCAGGGTCAGAGTAGCGCACGGATCTGGGTCAGGGTATTCACGTGATCGGAGGTGTGGTTAGGATCGGGGTCAGGGTAGGGCTTGGGTCTGTCCACGTGGACAATGTGTGGTCAAAATCTGGGTCGGGATCGGGGTCAGAGTAAAATCTGGGTCGGGATCGGGGTCAGAGTAGCGCACGGATCTGGGTCAGGGTATTCACGTGATCGGAGGTGTGGTTAGGATCGGGGTTAGGGTAGGGCTTGGGTCTGTCCACGTGGACAATGTGTGATTAGGACGTGCACGGGAACGGGGTCAGGGTAGGGCTTGGGTCTGTCTGTGTGATTAGGACGTGCACGGGAACGGGGTCAGGGTAGGGCTTGGGTCTGTCCACGTGGACAATGTGTGATTAGGACGTGCACGGGAACGTGCGCGCCAGCTCGCCTTTGGATTGGCTTAGACATGGGTTCAAGTGTGGGGTCAAATTATTCTATGAACTAGTAGACCGGTATTGGGGTCAACGCCTTGTCGGAGCGGTGTACCACTTCCGGCCCGACCAGCAGTTCGTGGACACGGGAAATATCAGTCCACGGGCCTTGGCACGGACCCATAGTAATTCTGGGGTGGGGTTGGGCCACCCCAGAAAAAAGAATACGTAACTGAGATAGGTTAGACTTGCTCAACCTCCCTATTGCGATCCAGGCGCTCATAACTCACACTATAAATGTGTTTATATATAGTAGCTACGTGCAGGTCAGAGCGGCAAAGTTGTTTAGTGGAGACAAGACAAGTATACGTGTACCGCAGTACATAGAGGGGGAGATAGGGGAGAGAAGGGAGAGAGAAACACACACACAGACAGACACACTTAGAAAGAGAGAGACAGGCAGAGAGAGGGACGCACACACTGATGGAGAAAGAGAGACAGAGAGACACACAGACGCATAGAGACAGAGAGAGACACATGCACAGACACATGCAGACACAGACACACACTCAGAAAGACAGACAGACAGAGACAGATAGTGAGAGACACGCATACACAAATATACACATAGAGAGAGATATAGAAACACATATATGATATAGAGAGGAGAGAGACAAATAGATGTGACTCAGAGAGACAGCAATAGAGAGAGAGAGACATAGAGAGAGACATAAGGAGAGACATAGAGAGAGACATAAGGAGAGACAGACGGAGAGATATACACAGAGAGAACAAACATCGTTCAACAATGGGGATAATTCTGAAGATTGTTATTCCGCTTATCCTGGCTTTCCTCGTCCCAGTATGCATTCAGGCTCTGGTGAGTAATGTTCTTCTAATTCTATTTGGAGCAGTGTATTTATTGAATGTACATGTGTACAGTGTAAGGCCAAAAAAAAATAGGTGTGTTTCCGATTTACCCCCCCCCCCTACCTAGAAAAACCTTACCTTACCTAAAAGTTTTTTTACCATACCTGATTTTTTCCCCATCATATCTTACTTTTTTTGGATTTTTTGACAAAAAAAGCTTATAGCAGGAAAACGGGTTTTCCTAACCCAAAACTGTCAACAAGCACATTTCCCATGTTCAAAACAACTATTGTTATGAAAAAAACATTTTATTTCAGTTCCTGGGAGGTGGTTTCCAAAAAAAAAAAAAAAAAAAAAAAAAAAAAAAAGTTACCACCCCTCCTACCTAGTTTTCAGTCAGATAAATCGGAAACACACCTATTTTTTTTTGGCCTAACGACCAGTTCTTGTAGATCTTATAGTTGGGAGCGATTCTGGCTTAGAGCTAGCAGAGATTTAGCATTTTATTATACACACATTGCTCTGAAAACAACGAAGGGTGATTTACGCATTTTAACTAAGATTATACCGGTATAATTAAAATTTATACCTCGATTTTTTCATGATTGAAAGCATGTATAATAAAACTGTTAACTAACTCGTTGGTTTCAGTCGCTTAAGAATATTCACGCTCCTTCAACCAACTTGTTAGTTAACCTGTATATATAGAGAGGTAGCTCGATGACATAGCTGTAGTTTCTAAGCATATAAGCCTTTTCTTATTGAAAAAAATCAGGAAAAACTTCTGGCATTTTGAAGGTGTAAATATTGATGAAAGTATAGAAAAGTATATATATATGGAATGAACGAACTGAATAATCGATGGGAACTAAAATCTTGAGTTTTCATGAATTATTAAAGAAGATATCGACGATAATGCAATATATTTTGGCAAAATAGCACACTTGAAAAAACTGACCCATATATGAGTCAGATTTTCAGAAAATGTACAATTGGCAGCTCTACACATTTGGGGAATTCTGCTAAATTAGGCTGAAAATATTGAATACTGGGTATATCTGAGTATATTTGGTATCGCATTAATTTAAAGTATCAGTTCTGTTATGTTAAACTGTCATTTTGAAGCTCATTTCTGTCTTAAATGTGGGTTATTTGAGAGCATTGATGAAGGCGAATTGTACATTTTCTGAAAATCTGACCCATATATAGACTCAACATATCTGGAGTAGCAGTATAGACATAGCAGAGAAGCAACTCAACGATAAGACAAGACGAGTAATTATACCCAACCGCCGACTGTTTAATATCCGTTAGTATATTACCAAATCGCCGACTGTTTGATATCCGTTAGTATATGGTTCTTTATACTGTTATATTCTATATTCAATATTATATTTGTAATATGTTACAGGAAAATGAGTCACAAGTCGCTAAACATTGATATTTTTCTAATGTTTTTCTACAACAACCCTTCCTCAGAATGTTTTCACTTTTGTTATCACTGTGTTAGTGGTATGAATACAAATATCAAGTTCCAGGACTGCATGGTATATAATTATGCATAAGTGAGGAGTGTATTAAACTACTTCACTATAGTATAGTATAATATCTAGCTACTTTACCATTGTGAGTGAACATCAAGAAATATCGCTAACATTTGTTAAATATAGAAGTACTTGGGTCAAGTCTCCAGAAAATGTACAATTGGCCTTCACCAATCTTCTGAAATAACCCAAATTTAAGACGAAAATCAGGTTCAAAATACAGTTCAACATAACCAGACAGATTTATTGAATGAATACAATACAGAATACACTCTGACATACTCAGTATTTATCCTTTTTTCACTCTAATTTAGCAGAATGTGATAGATGTGTAGAACTGTTGATTGTGCATTTTCTAAAAATCTGACCCACTTATTAGATGTCCTACTGTTTACCATCATTAGAATCGGCTTGGTCTACTCTTTTCAGATATCATAATATCTCAAAATCGATTTTTTGCGACTTGTGACACCGCCCCCCCCCCGCTCCGATTTATGTTATTTATATTACTATATAAGACATTATTTACCTATTATCACAACGATTGAAATAATCAGGCAATAATCAGAACCAGACCAAAGTATAGTTAAACATTGTGCTATCGGTCAGTGAGTGGGACTGTCTCATGGTTCAGTAGTTCAATAGTACAAAAATCAGCGCATATATTTGTGTCAGATTTTAAGAAAATGTACAATTGGCAGCTCTACATATTTAGTAAATTCTAATAAATTTTGCTAAAAAATGATAAATTCTGGGTATATCTGAGTATATTTGGGGGTGTGTTATTTTAAAGAATCTGTTATATGTATGTAAAACTCTTTTATAAATAAAAGTCGAAAGACATCACAACTAGTAGTCCAGAATTTTATTGGTATGTAGTTTTATTTTCATGAAGCAGTTACAGTTGGTGAAGTGAAGTTGGTGAAGTGAAGTTGGTGAAGTGCGCTGAAGATCCCAACGTTTCGGGCCTTGGTCGGCCCTTCATCAGGGGACGAAAATGTGGATGAATCTTGCTGGGTATATGAATATTGTGCAACTTGGGGCTGGGAGTTGCCATGACAACGATGTAAACAAATTTGTCCTTGCATCTGATTGGTTGATACAGAAAGTTTTATATCTTCTGTTATAATGGTCCGATTTTAATGATTTAAAGTGCAATAGGAAGCTCTTTTATAAAGTTCATTTTTGTTTTAAATGTGGGTTATTTGAGAGGATTGGTTAAGGTAAATTGTACATTTTCTGATAACATGTACCCATAAGCAGGGCCAGATCTTCAGAAAATGTACAATCGGCTGCTCTACTCATTGTATGAATTCAGTCTAAGAAAGAGTTGAGAGAGGGAACTGAGGGAAAGGCTCTCGCAAAATGCCATTATAATCCCATTAGAACGCCTACTCCAGAGCCAGGAGAGCCATTAGCACACCTGCCTTCTTTCAATTTCTGCACCTCGTAGTAATAGGATTCAATGTCAGTCTAGGCCCAGGTATTTAGGTAGGGGAAGGTTTTCTAGGTAGGGGGGATAAATCGGAAACACACCTTTAGTTTTTTGGCCTAAGCCTATATATATATGTGATGTGTTTCAGGAAAATGAGCCATAAGTCGCAAAAAAAAGATTTTGAGATATTATTATATCTGAAAAGAGGAGATCAAGTTGATTCCAATGATAGTAAACATTAAGGGCATTATATAAGTATTTCTATATTCCAAGTTTGATATTTTTATTTCTGAAACAAAAGTTTTCAATATTATTGGGTGAACAATTACTGGTAAAGTAGGTAAACGTACTCCATAGGATGATCTTAGAAATGCATGAGTTTATTTAATGCACTATCCTGGAATTTAGTCCATGTATTCATAAGACCTATCTGACTAGATATTCCAAAAATGAAAACATTCCAAAAAGGGGATCCTGTGAATAAATGACTTTTAAAAATATGAATGATGCGACTTCTGACTCATTTTCCTGAAACAAATAATAATAGTGATGTGTTTCAGGAAAATGAGTCATAAGTCGCAAAATTGATATTTTTCAAAGTGTTTTTTTCACAAGATCACATTATTGGAATGTTCTGATTTTTGAGGAGTTTATCACTTATAGTTATATCAATGGATGTATCAAATTTCAGGACAATGTATGTAATATATTCTTTCGTTTTGAAGGTCCCCATATGGACTACATTTAGTTATTTTACTGTTTATTGACACCCAGAAATATTGGAAACTTTTTTTTTTTAAAAACGAAAATATCAAACTTAAAATCTAGAAATACTGTTTATGTTATTAGACTGTTTACTATCATTGGAATCGGCTTGATCTCATCTTTTCAAATATGATAATATCTCAAAATCTATTTTTTGCGACTTATGACTCATTTTCCTGAAACGAATCACATTATTATTAGCCTAAATGCAATTATGCAAATTTGTGCTTATTTTCCTTTGTCAGGTTCTTCTTTGATTACCACAAAGATATTATTAAACATTCTCCTGGGAAATGTCACCTTGTCCCCGATATTCGTAAGTATTTATTATCATAGATTATAATTCTCTTCCTTCTCTTTTTCATGGAGGAGAAGATTATCTTAATCTTTTTTTCATATCACTAATTTTGCTGCAGGTGAGGTGACAGTGTTTATTGTGAACCACCCCAGACGAGGAGAGGTTGTAGACAAGTACAGATACAATATGAAGGACAACATCCTCAGCCTTATATCAACTACAAGTCATCACTCAATGACTTGGTTTGTATATGGGTCAGATCTTCAGAAAATGTACAATTCGCCTTCACCAATCCTCTCAAATAACCCAAATTTAAGACGGAAATGAGTTTCAAAATGCAGTTCAACTTAACAGAACTGATACTTTAAATCAATGCGATACCAAATATACTCAAATATACCCAAAATTTAATCATTTTTCAGTCAAATTTAGCAGAAGTTCCTAAATGTGTTGATCTGCCAATTGTACATTTTCTAAAAATCTGACCCATATCTTCCATTCAGTTATTATTATTAAGTTGTTGTTTTAACGTGTGGGAAGCCCTAAAAAAACATCTAAATTCCTTTAAAACAGGGAGAGTTTACTATCCTGATATTATGAAAAAATAAACTAAAATAACAAGAATAGCCAGATATGTAACATCTGATCACCTTAAATAAATTTTAGATACGGTTAGAATGTATTTTGTAGATTTCCTATCTGTGGTGGTACTTATTTAAGTACACAACAGTTAAGACACAAATAATAGATTTTGAGATATTGTTATACGTAGTGTAACACAAGGAAAAGGAGCTGTAGCGTAGAGTGTAGTAGCGTAGCTTTATTGTACGATCTTAAGTGAAGTTTGGAGTTCACAACCCTTCATTATATCCTAGGGGGACACCGTGCACGCAGGCAGGTGCTCCCTGATTGGGCGGCGATGGCGCCCAATCAATAACAGTTAAATATCAGTTGGGCTTGACCCCTCGGACAGGTAACATGTATGTAATCAATAAAATTTTAGGGTATGTTACCACGAGGTATAACATATTATCCCCCAATTACTATGAATCGCTCCGCCGATCAATACTAATTAATTACTGTTATATAATGTTATGTAACAGGCGGAGGTTATATAAGATTATGCAAGATTATGCAAAATAAGGTTATACAATAATATGTAACCGATGGAAGTTATACAAGACTATGTAATAAAGTTATACAATAATATGTAACAGGTGGAAGTTACGTAACGTTATTCAATAAAAGACATGTTTTAATAGAGGTGACATAATAAATTTTACCCTGTCCGAGATGACATAATCGATATTATACAATGAAAGGATCGTGTAAGATTACGTAATCTGATGTAATGGATTACATAATTAAAATATTGAGATGGAAAGATAAGAGGGGTTGATTTTAGTTCAAAATCGGTAACCTGGAAATTTTAATAAAATTGACCTTGGTCAATAAATTTTGACCTTGGTCAATAAACTTGACCTGGTCAATAAATTTGATTTAGCAATAAAATTTAATTTAAAGCGAAGTAGGGATCAATTATATAATTAAATAAAATTGATATACGAAATAAAATTGACATATAAAAATTGATATACGAATTCAATTTTTATAACAAATTAAATTGAAATTAAAATTGAAATTAAATTAAATTGACCACAAATTAAATTGAAATAATTAATTTCAGTCATTGAGCAAGATTACGTGATGTTACGTAATAAGAGATGAAGAGATAAATTTTGATCACTTTTGGAATTAATCCCAAAATATAATTAAAGTTATATAAAATTACGTAATTGTTACGTAATAAAATTAATGTTAATTTATAGTTAAAAGTTAAAAGTGCTCAGATTGACTTGAAATTAATAATTTGACTAGTCAATAAAATTGTCAAAGGACGCCGGTTTTGGTGCAAAGGGTGACACTCCGGGTGCAGATGACGTCAAAGGACGTGCGCTCATACATCCCTTTGCGTCAGGCCTGCGGGCGTGCTAAATTAATTGACCAGAACATCGTTATCTTCAAGCGCGGGGCGCGCGACCTTCAGTAGCGCGGTGATTTTCCCGCGCTTTTGGATGACCCAGATAAAAGTATGATGGCTGCCGAGGTTGGTGAAATGTTCCAAGCGCTCGGAGCCTCTGTCCACTTTGTACCTGGCTGCTATGCTATTGGAATAAGGTATATCTAGTGATTTTGGAGGAATTTGAAGCTAGTAAGCTTGGAAAAGGCCTTATTATGGAGGGAATTAAGCGCATTTTTAAGCGGTAAAAAGGTGGAGGATGATCACTAGATATTTCCGGAGATAACCATGTTCTTTAGATTGTAAAATGATATTTTTCCTTTATGGAAATCACGGGTAGAAAAACCCTGGAACTTATATACAGGTGAAAAGTAGAAAATGCGAAATCGACCAGAGGTGTTTGTCAACTAACCCAACCTAGTACGCCATTGAAGGTGACCAAGGAGGGGCTAGCTGCACAGAAATAGGGAAGATTTGAAATGTTTAAAGTTGACATAAAAATAAGAAAATAAGGAAAATATCCTTTTTAAAGAGGTTAAAACGCTACCCAGCAGTGCTTAGCCTGGCTGAAGACCGAAGGGTAGGCGTTTACAAAAGTAGAAAAGATAAAACAGAAGTTGGTCGATTGGCAGCAGCAGTCGGGTGATCCGTCCCTCCAGACGTGTTTAGACATGTGATATATAGCTTTGAATGGGTTAGGCCCTTAATAAGAAGTGTTCGTTGGTGATTAAATAGTTAAAAAGTCTCTGTTTATGCTAGAATATTGTAGTTGAAGCTATTGCGGCGGTATCCTCCCCGGTGAGAAAGGGCGACACTCCGATGTCGAGGCTATGCAGGGCAGGAAAAACAAGAACAGAGAAAGGCTATAAGTGTCTAGTTTATGGCTTAACAGACAACAGGAAAGGTGTAGAATACAAATGCAACTGATCAAATTGAGTCAAGATGTTATATTATTAAATAAGGCGAACAAATTCTGCTAAGAATCAACACTTGGTGCTTTTGGGAAAGGTTGGGGCACAAAATATTGAAGTAAAAAAATTGTCCTAAGAGTTATATTATCAGATAAAGTATTTTGCTGCGCTTCTCCTGTGCGGAAACTGGAATTTTTCCACTTGCGGTCCCATATGTACCTTCACTCAGGAGAACAAATGTGTTTAAACAGTGGGAGATATATAAAAAAAAATATTTGAAAAGTTGTTATCTCGTATCAGTAGGACTGATAAAAGTAATTGTTGGCGTCAGCCAACTGATATCGGGTGAAAGTTTACAAAAACAATTGATAGGAAAAATTGCTGCTGGTATGACCTAAGTAGAGAGAAGTCAGAAAGAAATATTTTGAGTCATTGAAGTAACTCACTGGAGGGTTTATCACATGTCAAAGGCAGGCGGAGGAACAGACAGATACTGCGCTATGCCCTTGAGCGAGGCGGCCGGCTTGACTCTTGGTGCCGGGGAGATGGAGAGGTCGGCCGGCTGCTTGGTGTGGCCGCCGGCGGTCGTCATACTCGCCCAAGGGATTTGGTGGAAGCTGCCGTTCGTCTCAAGGATGGAGAAAGAAAAAGTTGTAGTTGCCGACCGCAGTGCTTTATAGAGCCGATACCTGTGCGTCAGGGGTATGGAGACTGCATCAGGCATCGGTAGAGGGACAACTGCTGTGCCCACTTTTACTACGAAAGGACCCTCCCACGACAGCTCGATCTCTTTGGACATGCAATGGAGCATGGTAGGAGGCTTCAGATCTGGTGCTGTGTGAGTTTGGATGATGTTCCTATCGTAGTGAAGTGGACACAATGGTAGAACAGTTGTTTTCCATTTATTATGGACTTTGAGCACCACGGCCGGGTTGATAGATGACTTGTTGGCCAGGGAGGTAGGCAGTCTGTTTCTCCTGTACCAACGTACGAGTTTGAAGATGATGTACAAAGCGATGAGACAGCCGAGGGAGACCATGGCGTGGTCGGACGTCTGCCAGGGGCGTGGATTGGCTGCCTTGGAGATGGGAGCAGCTACAGGAGAGGCTCCCCACCACACAGGTGCCGCCTGATGGGTGGCGTTTACTTGTATGACGGGTGAGGCCCTTGCGACAGCAGTAATGGTGGCTGCTGCCAACAATCTGTGGATCCTGTAGCATGCACCAAGGGATAATATTATAGCTATTGTTGATAATATAGTGCTCACTGTTATTACTGAAGGATGCGAGGCTATTGCTTGGTAGGATAGGGAGGAATCTAGGGGTTTATAAATCGGTGAGTTAGCTGCCATTTGCTTGGCAACTACCTCTAATTTTAAGCCTTTAGCTAAGATCTCTGCATTGATGTCAGAGAAATGAGCGGCTTTTTGGGATATGTTTGGTAAAATCAGGTTAATAGGGGCAGGTGAGAGAGATTTACCAGAAAAATCATTCCTAGGTGGGAGAAACTTATGAACTATGGGGAGATTTACTGTAGAAAGTGAGATTATATGGGGGTTAGTAGACACAGAGCAAGCTGTAGAAGGGTTGACCAATGTGTGATTATTATTGGTCATCACACAACCACAAGGGACGTGAATAACAGAGAAAATCAGAGTTTTGATGATAGCTGGAGGAGAAGATTTACACGACAGAGTAGAGGTGGTCACAGAGGTTGTGAAAAGATATTTGGCCGGCTCGAGTGAGATAGCTCTTGTCGGCGCGAAAAGGTGAGGAAACAGAGTGAAAGTACATAGTGCGTCAATATCGCTGACATGGTCTCTGAGCAGGGCTATAGCGCATGTTGGATGCTGCCCGTGGCGTCGAGCGAGGGTGTTGTCGCACGATAACACTACGTTGTTTAGACAAGAGGAGAGGTCGGTTTCATCAAGCTGTATAAAAATATTGCTGTGAAGGGCGACAGCCACATAGCGGGGCAAGGAGGAGATTAATGTATAGCCTGGTTGAATAATATTAGAGGTGTGTATAGGGACCGGTATGGGCGTTATCTGGAAGAGTTTAAATGCGGCCGGGCCCGCTGATATCGGCACAGACAGATGAATAAACAAATTATCCTTGCTGTAGGCGTACTGTGAGATTTTAGAGTTATAAAAGTATTTGGGGTCTTTCACCAGGATGTTTAAATTTTTATCCCCCATTTTGATGTTTCTTTCCAATTCAGCTAGAGCAAATGCTAGCTTCGTTGGCGTTACTAAGGCATAAGGAAGGCGACCCATAGCGAGCTCCTTAATGCTGTCTAGAAAGGCGTTCAATTTTGACAAATAAAGGTTTCTAATAGTTATCTGATATTGGGCCGCTTGCATGATAAAACCGTTGTATAGAGAAGCCTCTATACCTCTAGAAATGGTAGAAAATCTGTCGTTTACAGAGCTAGTAAGAGAAGAAATTGAGTCAGTAAGGTTTTCAGTTGTAGAAAAGACAGTCCTTGCCTGAAGGTTGTAGGCGCGGATGTGAGTATTATAAGAGGAAACAATTTTAGAAAGTAGTTTATCACGTCGTTGGCCGGCCGAGGCGTCTTGACGCAAATAGGCGTCAAGATGGTGGAAATTTGCCTCGACGGCGCTTACTCTTGGGTCGGTCGCTGTGCCTATTACTGGCTCCAGGATATCTCCAATAAATTGAAGCACAGCTTCCCTTGCTTGTCTACGAGCTTGGTGAGGGTTTAGTGGGGCGTTCATTAGAGTATTAATGTCAGAAAGAGTTGAATTAATTTGTAAGTTAGTCGAGGACAAGAGTTCAGAGAGAAGGTTGGAGTGATCCGTGGTAAATTTCTTAAAAGAAGAATCCGACATAAGGTCGTTTAGTTTGGAAAGTCTAGGGTCCTGGGGTGGGGAAGTTAAATTAAATCTGATGGCCAAAATAAAATCGACATTGTCGTGGCCATTGAGAAGAACTTGTTCCTTCTCGGAGAAGATAACGCCATAATTTTGGCGAAGCAATAACCCTGCATTAGTAATACTAACACAGCTAATCAAGATCAAGCATATGCTGAAACCCAAAAATGTAAAATATAAACTTCTGAACAAGGCTCGAGAAAGAAGAACAACAATCAATATCGCACCAATTTGAATACAAAGTAAAATTTGCAGCAAAAGATCAGCTTTAAAACACATCCAAGATTCTGCTGATGCTTACCGTATACTATCCATGGCACACGTTGCACTGTTTTGGCAGCAGAGCAACCTTCCACCAAAAATCCGACAAATTACCAATGTCTGAGCGTTGTATAGTAGGTGTGGTCACTCCATGTTACCACGAGGTATAACAATATCATCATATTTGAAAAGAGGAGATTAAGTCTTTCTGAAACACATCACATTTGTAATGTGTTTCAGGAAAATGAGTCATAAGTCGCAAAAAATAGATTTTGAGATACTATTATATTTGAAAAGATGAGATCAAGCCGATTCCAATGATAGTAAAGAGTCTAATAAGATAATAAGTATTTCTAGATTTTAAGTTTGATATTTTCGTTTTTGAAAAAAAAAGTTTCCAATATTTCTGGGGGTCACTAAACAGTAAAGTAACTAAATGTAGTCCATATGAGGACCTTTAAAACGAAAGGATATATTACATAGATTGTCCTGAAATTTGATACATCAATTGACATAACTATAAGTGATAAACCCTCCAAAAATCAGAACATTCCAATAATGTGATCTTGTGAAAAAAACACTTTGAAAAATATGAATTTTGCGACTTATGACTCATTTTCCTGAAACACATCACAATTTACCTTTGTATTGTTGATTCAGCTTAAACGATGTGGTAGCTACTGGTCCGGACTCCTTCTATGTGACCAACAATGCTGGATGTAGTTTGGTACCTGAGAGCTTCCTACCTGTAAATAGAGGCAACCTAGTGCACTGTGAGGGTACAGCAGAGTGTAGGGTGGTCATCAACCAGCTAAATGCACCCAATGGTATTAATATGTCCCCCACTGGAAGGTATGACATCTTACACAATTTTCATTTTTTAATCAAATTTGTATTCATTATTTTTGACTGGATCGACTGACTTACAATTGTAATAGACATGTCAAATGTGATGTGTTTCAGGAAAATGAGTCATAAGTCGCAAAAAATGGATTTTGAGATATCATTATATTTGAATACATGAGATCAAGACGATTCCAATGATAGTAAACAGTCTAATAATCTAATAAGTATTTCTAGATTTTAAGTTTGATATTTTCGTTTTTGAAAAAAAAGTTTCCAATATTTCTGGGGGGCCAATGAACAGTAAAGTAACTAAATGTAGTCCATATGAGGACCTTTAGAACTAAAGAATATATTTCATAGATTGTCCTGAAATTTGATACACCGATTGATATAAGTCTAAGTGATAACTCTCTAACAATCAGATCATTCCATTAATGTGATCTTGTGAAGAAAACACATTGAAAAATATCAATTTTGCGACTTATGACTCATTTTCCGGAAACACATCACAAATGTAGAAATTGCTGGTCATAAAATACCAAATTGATTTTTGTGAAAATCTACCATGTTTTGTTATAACTATGATAAGGACAACATTTTCAGATAGCCTTTATTCCATACAGATTGAATATTTATCTATCATTATGACCTTGTCATTCATTATATATGCCCATAGCAAAAAGATATTGAAAAAGTCACTTTGATTTTTATATTGATGTATCAAAAAGTGGAAAAGAATTTTTATTGATAGTGTAGAATAGAACTATTTTAATTGTACTTTTAATTGTTAGACTGTCCCAACTGAGCCGCAAGTCGCAAAAAAAAGAATTTTGAGATACCATCATATTAGAATAGATGAGATCAAGCCAATTTTAATGGTGGTAAACATTACGAACATCTAAGAAGTGTTTTTATATTTTATATCTGATATATATATATATATATATATATATATATGTTTGAAAAAAAAGTTTGCAATATTACTGGGTGGGCAATTATCAGTAAAGTAACTAAATATAGTCTATAGGATGGCCTTTAAAACGCAAGGATAAACCTCATACATTGTTATAAAATGTGGTACATGGATTCATATGACTTAAAGCACTAAGCTTCCCAAAAATGAGAACATTTCAACAAAGAGATCGTATAAATAAATCACTTTGGAAAATATAAATTTTGCGACTTGTGACTCATCTTCCTGAAACACATTACACATGACAGGGGGAGTAGAAACGGCCCATTGATTCAACCAGGTGATGGTCGACTGGTATATAGCTTAGCCACTGCATGCCAGGTGCTGCTGCAGTACTGTTGTCAGCAATAGTACCACATATAGCCCAGGGAGTTTGATTGCCCTTTACCAGGAAAGAGCATACTAGTGATGCACTTATAAATAACTGGCGCTAGTAGTAGTAGTGGCATTACTTTCAACTATATGCCGGTCAAACATAACCCTTGTTTTCACTCTCTGTGTATGGGTAAGATTTTCAGAAAATGTACAATTGGCAGCTCTACATATCTAATGATTTCTGCTAAATTCTGCTAAAAATAATCATAAATTTTGGGTATATTTGAGTATATTTGGTATCGCATTGATTTAAAGTATCAGTTCTGTTATGTTAAACAGCATTTTGAAGCTCATTTCTGTCTTAAATTTGGATTATTTGAGACGATTGGAGAAGGCGAATTGTACATTTTCTGGAAATCTGACCCATATACCTCCCTGATAAAACCTAGGGAATATAAGTGTCATGGTGGCAATGAGTAAATTCTATTGGTGCTATTTTTAGACTATACAACTGAGCAGTGCACCAGATAACCTGGACGTACAGCGGGAGACAGGCGACATATGGGTGGGCGCGAACCCTGTACTTCACCTCACTGTCGCCAGTCTGGAGAACCCTGACATTCCAGCTCCGTCACAGGTGATAAGTTCCTTATTGTGACATGTCACAGGAAAATAGCTAGCAAAAAATGATTTGAATAATTAGTAAAGAATGATTTAAATAATTAGTAAAGAATGATTTAAATAATTAGTAAAGAATGATTTAAATAATTAGTAAAGAATGATTTAAATAATTAGTAAAGAATGAGTTAAATAATTAGTAAAGAATGATTTAAATAATTAGTAAAGGATGAGTTGAATAATTAGTAAAAAAAAATTCAGATTTTAAATGATTCTTCAGATTTTTCAGATTTTAAATAATTCTAATGATAGTAAACATAAGAGCCCTTGCTCAGAAGACTTGGCTTGCCATAAGTGCCATTTCACTTCACTCTCCTTAAGATTCTGACTCTGGGAGATAATATAGGAATATTCAATATATACGATCCGCCCAATATGAATGTTGAATACGACACAACGCTGGTGTGGGATTTTATTTTACTTGTATTTGTTCTTACTATTATTCAATTCATATCGAGGGATTTTGGATAAATGAATCAAGATTATATTTTGTAAATTGATTCTGAGTATATATTTAAGAGCAGTCTGAGAAAATTGTAATTGTTACATAATGGTTTGTCGCTGAATAAAAATATTTGAATACAAACATAGGGTTACCCACTATAGATACAATGTTCTCAGACCAATGTGTATCTATTAGATGGGTCAGATTCTCAGAAAATGTACAATTGGCAGCTCTACACATATAGGAAATTCTTCTAAATTATGCTGGTAAATGATGAATACCAGGTATATCTGAATATATTTGGTATCGCATTGATTTAAAGTATCTGTTCAGCTATGTTAAACTGAAGCTCAGTTGGTCATTTGAGAGGGTTGGTGAAGGCGAATTGTACATTTTCTTACCCATATATAAAATAAATGCTAATATTATACTCATGTTGTAATATCTTACCAGGTACTTCGCCTGAGGATGAGTGAAGGAGGGAGGAAGGTTTCCTCCATGGAGGAGATGCACGTGGGTAATGGTGAACTGATCCATACAGCCACCATTGCCAGTTATTACAAGCACGCCATGCTCGTAGGAACTGTTGCACATAAACTTATGTACTGTCAAGTCAATTATTTGGAAGAATAAAACAGTTTGTCACAACTACATCTGTCCTCATTTTGTAATAAAAGTATTACCTAAGATTATGCAAGAACATAACGGTAAATATTGATATAGGTAATATATGAGTTATGAATAATTGATAATATAATTAGGACTATAATGCTGGAGTTTCCCCCTAGGTGGAAGCAGTCTATAATTAGTGTGACCCAAGTACTACTTTTTATTCGTGTTTTATATATGTGATGTGTTTTTAGGAAAGTCACAAGTCGCGAAAAAGGGATTTTGAGATATCATCATATTTGAAAAGATGAGATCAAGCCGATTCTAAATGATAGTAAACAGTAGGACATCTATCTAATAAGTACTTCTCTATTTATAAGTTTGATTTTTATTTTTGAAAAAATCAATGAATATCAATTTTGCGACATGTGATTCATTTTCCTGCAACACATCACATATAACGCAACATTTGCTTGGGTGTTAAAATAAAATCACATTTTCTATTGTTTCTTATCCATTTTGTATATGTAAATTACCCAAGTGGAGGATCTACTATGAGATATTCGTCTTAAAATAGGGGGTTTGCATAGCCGCCATTTTGAAAAAGGACTTCAAAATCACATTTTCACCCCAGATAACTTCATAAACTACATATAATGTCCTCCAGACAGGGCTGACGGAGCTGTACAGAGCAGAAAAACAGCTGGGGACATCACAGATTCCCAGAACACGCATGACAAAAAAATCCCCGTTTCATGTTTATTATAGACTAGCAAAGTACCCGTCCTCTGGACGGTCACCCTCTTCCTCTCACTGTCTCTCCCCTCCTCTCTCACTGCCTTGCCTCCTTTTCTCCCCCTGCCTCTCCCCTCTCTCTCTTCCTGTCCCTACCCGCCTTCTCCTCTCCCCTGCCCTATTATCTCTCCCCCTCTTGTCGCTCTATCCTCTTGTCCCTCACGCTATCCGATTTCCCCCACCCTGTCCCTCTGTTTCTTTCATTCTCTCCTTCCCTCTCCCCCCTCTCCCTCCCTCCCTCTCTCTCTCCTGTTGCTAGGGACTCTCGCAGGATGCATTGCATCATTTGAAAACTTTCATTTTGATTATCCTTGTGCAAATTACACCATGAACCCAAGTAAGTGAGCTAACTCTTGCCTCCCTTGCGGTGGTGGTACTGTTTGCCTCCCATCTGTAGGCTGGTGTCTCCAAGTGTGGTGGTGTTGCCTGATCAGTTGGCGCCACCTACTGTAACTGGCTGGTGATGCTGTTTCATCCCAGCTCTAGTAGGGATGCCTTCGGTTGCCGCATGGTGGTGTCAGTAACTTTAATTTTACTTCAAGACTCCCTGTTTTATTTTAAAAATTGGGAGTGTAAAATAATGTGTCAGCTATGTATATGCAGATTTTAAAGGAAATTGCATGATTTAATCATCTGAAATTCTAAAAAATGGGGGGAAACTTTTTCTCATTGACTCCTATAGTGAATGTTAATAAATTCTGATAAACTTAACCCTTTCTGGACTTTTGGTCATTTTTCATGGAAATTGTCATAATATATCATATCAATATCACTTTTTAAAGTAAGGTCTTACCCATAACATATGCAAACTATATATATCTAAGAACCTGGAAACATAAGGAATTTGTCGTTGAAATATTTACCTATCTTTATGATTGAATGTATATCTTGAAACTTCGAGGAGTATATAATATAAACTGTAGAATATGTTAAGTAAAGCTTAAAGGCAAACGCTACTATCTATAGTGGAAAATGAAAATAAATGTCATTTTTCTGAAACTTTGGTATTTGATTCTTGAAGTGTTTCTGGTCATAAGGATGGAAAAAAATCATTGGGTCGCCGTGCTCATTTTTGAATTACAGTGCTTCAAAATTTGGCATCTCAAAAGTACCAATGACGACCAAAAGGGAGGCCCATTTTGCAGTACCTCGACTTCATAGTTCATATTTGCTATTTATATTCACTCAATTTAAGCAAAATTTACAGTTTTAGAGAGAGTATTATTTGGCCAATAATTCTATGCCTCTTTTCTATAGGGTGCATTGTTTGTAGCGTTTGCCTTTAAAACTCTGTTGTAATATCCTATGCAATATATTTCAGATAGCCAGCTCCTATCGGAGGATGCCTTTCTCATTATTGAAAGTGTAAGCAAATTATGCCTCAATGACAAACTTAAATGGGAGTTTTTCAAGCTGAAAACTAGAGAGCTTGCCATTAGTATTAGCGCCAACAAGGCTAAGGCCAGAAGGTGTAGAACAGGGGTTTTAAACGAAAAGCTAGCCACTCTCGATGCTAGGAATGACCTTAGCAGTGAAGAGAGAGAGGAAAGAATTTTGATTTTGTCAGAATTAAAAGATTTTGAGATAAAATAGGCGGAAGGCGCCCTCCTCCGCTCTAAAGCAAGGTGGACAATAGACGGCGAGAAGCCTACAAAATTCTTTTGCCAGTTGGAGAAGTATAACGCTTCTAAGAAAATTATCTCTCAATTATGTATTAATGGTGAATTGTCAACTGACAAAGGTAAAATCCTAGATGAAGGTGAATAATTCTATTCTAGCTTGTACAAGGCCAGACCCTCATGTTTTTTTGTTTTTTTTTAAAAAATATTTTTATTGGCCACAAACATTTTAAACAATCATAAGTAAATTGCGCATGACCATAATATGGTGCTTTTCGTGCGTTGCCAGATCCAAAATCAACATCATAATTCAACACTAATATACATACGCTAGCTATTTCTATATGAATGATATTCAAATCAAATAATTGTAGTTTCAAAGCGTTTCTCCTATTTGGACAGCATACAGATAACTTCATTTCTTTGTTTCTGGTACATACCGCAAAACCCAAGGATAAAAAGATTGGTCAGAGATAAAAACCGTGTTACATGTGGGGAAGCTTCTGGTGTTTTCACTGACCAAGACAATCTTAATAGATTGGATGAGGAGGATAATAACTTTCTCTGCAAACCCTTCTCAGAGGAGGAGGCGGAGAAGATTCTCAAGGGTATGAAGGGGGGCAAGTCCCCTGGCTGCGACGGCTTCACCGTAGAGTTTTATAAACATTTCTGGTCTAGAATTAAAGAGCTTTTCATGAACATGATGGCTCAGTGCTTTGAGGATGGAAAGATGACTGAGAATCAGCGCAGGGGTCTAATTAGTGTTATCCCCAAAAAGGGAGCTGACCTTAATTTTATCCGTAACTGGAGACCCATTACATTGCTCAATGTTGATTTTAAGCTAATTTCTAAAATTCTCTCAGACAGGCTTTCTTCCCTTCTCCCTAGCATCATTAATGAGAATCAACATGGGTTCGTCAAGGGGCGCTATATAGGCACAGCGGTGCGTAAAATAGATGATGTAATAACTATGCTAGAAATTAAGAAAGAAAACGGTTTAATTGTGTCCTTAGATTTTTCTAAGGCATATGATTCCGTGAATTGGGACTTTCTGGTCAGAGCCTTAAGAGCTCATAATGTTGGGGAGGTTTTTATTGACTGTATCCTAACCCTATTGTCTGATACCAAAGCAGTGTTCTGTAACAACGGATTCTCTTCAAGTTGGTTCGGGGTGGAGAGGGGGATGAAACAAGGTGACCCTATTTCGTCTACCCTCTTCACCCTGGTGGTCGAAACTTTGGCCCAAAATATCAGAGATAATGCGGATATTGAGGGTATAACGGTTAAAGAAAATCAGGAAAATATTGTACAATTCACGGACGACACGACGCTCATGCTTAGGAATGAACGTTCGCTGCGGTCTGCTTTTGATGTTCTATATAAATTTGAGGCTGCTTCGGGCCTATCTTTAAATCCGAAGAAATCCAAAGGGTGTACTGTTGGAAATGCTTTGGTAACCGACTCCACCTTGTTGGAGATAGATTGGGGCAGATCAATTAATGTGCTGGGAGTCACTCTCTTTAGCCCAAGGGATGAGAAGCTCATGGCAAAGGTTAACACAGAACAGGCGATAGAAAAAATGGTAGCAGTCACTCATGACTGGAGAAATCGTTTTCTAACATTAAAAGGAAGGATCTTGGTCTCGAATGTATTTATCTCGCCGATTATACAACACGTAATGTCCTGTATCTCTCTTGGTAAGCTCGTTATGAAGAAAGTAGACAGGATTATACTTGATTTCGTATGGAAGAATGGTCTGCGTATGGTCTCTTATCCCTTTTTAACCCAGAGCATAGCCATGGGCGGAATGGGGTTAAGACTCATAGAGGACATAAATGAGACTAATAGGATCAAGTGGGTCCAGAGAATACTGCGGGGTAGGTTTTCTTCCTCTTTCTCTGTCCTCGAGGAATGTCTTGGGAGGGACATCGATGACATTTTCTTATGTAGATACCAACCCAAGATGTATATAAACAATTTTTATAAAGAGTTGTTCCTAATCTGGAACAGGTATTATTATAGCAGGAGCCCTGAGGGGTATGACCAAGTCAAGAAAGAGAGACTGTAGTCCAATAGGAATATAAAGATAAATAACAAAATGTTGATCTGGCCTCGCTGGAAAGACCAGGGGGTCGAGGTGGTAGGGGACCTATTGGACGAACATGGCAGAATGATGTCTACCAATGAGCTAAATGGGTACTACAAGATAGGGACTAACTTTGGGGAGAGGTTAGATTTAGCCAGGGCCATCCCTCGTGAGTGGCTCCGACTAATGAGAGCCGTGGTAGATGTGCCTGACTCAGGGAAGATATGTATGCAGATTGGGGAAGCCTTGATAAATATACTAGATTGCTCCTTCAAAACAATAATTAATGCCCTAGTGGCCAAAAAGAAGGTCAATTATGAAAGGTTCAACGAGTGGCAAGAGCTCCTCCAATTATCTGATGAGGAATTCAGCAACATTGACTGGAAGTTAACTTTCGGACGAGTCTATATGACTTCTCCTGAAACTAGACTTCAGTCCTTCCAGTACAAGCTGCTTCATAGGGTCATTCCTTGTAACCTCTACCTGAAGAATATTAGGGTCAAGAACTCCCCCAAGTGCGCTTTCTGCAAGAAAACTGATGACCGTGTCCATTTCCTGGTGGTTTGTTCGAAAACCAATAGGTTATGGAAGGATTTATTTACATGGATATATAATATCGGATACCTTAACAGAGATGTTGGGGATAGGGAAGTTATAACGAAAGTTAATGGTGCTATTTCTGTAGACCCAAAAACTATTCTCTTTGGCTTCGAAATGGTCAACGAGAACGTTAAGGTTATTAACTGGGTGTGTCTCCACACTAAGTCGTTTATCCACAGGCAAAAACTCTTCCATAAGGAGAGCTCTCTATGAGCCTTCTCATGCGCGATCTCAGTTTTAGATGTGACGTTGCAGTAAGAGCGGCCACGATTAACGGAAAAAATCATAGCTCCCTTCCTTGGAGAAGGTTGAAAGAATTTATAGTTGAATACTTAGAAAATTAAGTAAACGAGTACTATCTTTAATATAGGTAATCACCAACAAACTACCCTTATAAACCGGCTTCAAAATGATCTAATCCCTAGTTAGGGGGTGTATAACACGCCTTCCAAGGTCGCCTACAATATGTGTAATCTGCTAATTAACAGACGTGACCTCATGATTAATGTTTGTATATCTAATGGTTAACAAACCACTGGTGCTATTTGCATGTTCACTGTTGTCGTGTCTACGCAGAGATGAGGAAAAGAACAGAATGGGATGTATTTCTCGATGTCAACCGTTCTGGCGGATTTGTTGATAGGCTGAATAAAAATTGTTGTTAAAAAAAAAAATATATATTTCAGAATTGTCGAATAAGACATTTCACAAGCTGTGAAAATTCGTGCAATAGAATTTATCAAAAAAATAAATATTTATTTGGTCTTACATTCTGGGGATATACAGGCAGCAGCTGGTTAGGTTTAAGGAGAAAAAATAAAGAAACGCCCAACTGTATGCTAAATACAACATATGATATCTTCTGTTTCTGAAACAGGACATATGATGCTCATACATTTCACGATACTCTCTCTTCCATCGCGGTTGTTGAACCCAAAGCATCTTCCACATAATATATGCACAGGACATATCCACTAGATTATAAATCTACTCATCTTATCGTCGCCTGGCCTGGTCCATCCGATCACTGTGGCAAGGTAAGTGATGCTATAATACACGGGTCAGATTTTCAGAAAATGTACAATTGGCAGCTCTACACATTTAGTAAATTCTGCTATATTAGGCTGCAATTTGGTCAATACTAGGTAAATTCGAGTATATTCGGCATTGCATTGATTCTAGCAATCTGTTTGGTTAGGTTGAACTGTATTTTGAACTTTATTTTTGTCTGAAAAGTTGGGTTATTTGAGAGGATTGGTGAAGGTGAATTGTACATTAATAGGATTATAATGACATTTTGCGGTCTTAATGGAATTATAATGGCAAACCTTCAGATCAGATAAGAATGGTATATCAGTAATTGGACGCCTACTTCGCTAATCGGTTTCCGGGCCTAGAACAAGGCGTTCTAATGGGATTATAATGACATTTTGCGCTCTTAATGGAATTATAATTGCACTTTGCAGTTTGAGGCGAGAGGCATCTTTGGACCTAACTGCCATCGAGGCTTTTACATTTCTAATTTGAGTCGTGTCCCTTATATATATATTTTTTTTAAAAAAAATTTGTAGGGGGGGGGGGGTCAAATTTTCTCCACTCTTCCACTGGCGATTTCAATATTTGTCGACTGAAATATCTCAAATGTTTCAACAATAATAAACAATTCAAGTACATATTATTTCCTTAGTCTTCACTGTCAAGTTCTCTCGACATTTCCCACCAGAAATCTGTTCTTTTTTTGCAAGTCCCTGAACAACATTGTTATATTATTCTCAGGTTCATTTTCATTTCGTTGATAAATGCACAGAGTGATATATTTTAATTCTGCACATTAAATAGAACGAAGGACTTTTTCTAAGGAAGGAGTGGTCTAACTTCCTTGAACCAGCCATCATTGAAACCATGTGGGTCAGATTTTCGGAAAATGTACAGTTCTACACATCTATCAAATTCTGCTAAATTAGAGCAAAAATTGATAAATACTAGGTATATCTGAGTGTATTCTGTATTGTATTCAATTAATAAATGTCTGGTTATGTTGAACTGTTTTTTTAACCTGCTTTTTGTCTTAAATTTGGGTCATTTGAGGGGATTGGTGAAGACGAATTGTATTTTCTGCAGACCCATATGCACAAATAAATGTAAATGTGGCTAAAGTTAAGCTTCAGATAAAACTTGTTGATAATACCAGAAATGATAGCCCCTATGATATATAAAGTCGAAAAGGAACAATTAATTATCCAGCTTATGTTTACTCCTCTATTTAAAATGTTCAGTAATGATAAAATGTACTTTAATCAGTCTAGGCCCAAAGTTGGGAGAGTCCCTTCAAACGAAGGGAAAACCTCTCGCCTCAGACCGCAAAGTGTCATTATATTTTCATTAAGACCACAAAATATCATTATATTCCCATTAAAACGCCTAGTCCTAGGCTAGGAAACCAATTAGCAAAGGAGGCTGACATAACACTCTTATCTGATCTGAGGGTTTGGACCTAGAGTGCCTAGAAAATGAGGCGATCTTTGTTTACCTTTTCTAACTGTAACTGTTATGACGTTGCAACCATGCAACCTAGTTGCTTGTGTGATTTCTTTTAAAAATTCCCATTAAAACGCCGAGTTCTAGGCCAGGAAACTGATTATCGAAGTATGCTGACGTACCATTCTTATCTGATCTGAGGGTTTGGACCTAGAGTGTATTTAAAATGTTCAGTAATGATGAAATGTGATGTGTTTCAGGAAAATGAGTCACAAGTCGCAAAAATGGATTTTGAGATATTATCATATTTGAATAATAATAATAATAATAATAATAGATTTTATTTCCATTTCACAGTTACATATATATTAAGTCAAAAGAATAATGGAAGTGGAATACTGTCTGTGCTATTCACAGCTCTTCCGAGTACCCCGTAAAGTAAAGTAGTTTACTCCTCTATTTAAAATGTTCAGTAATGATAAAATGTACTTTAATCAGTCTAGGCCCAAAGTTGGGAGAGTCCCTTCAAACGAAGGGAAAACCTCTCGCCTCAGACCGCAAAGTGTCATTATATTTTCAAATTCAAATGGTAGCAAACATCAAGGACATCTAAATAGTGTTTGTTTTATTTTAAATGTTTTATTCATCAGGACATTATGCACATTTACACTGTTTCTATGTTATAAGTTTGATATCTTAAGTTTTGGAAAAAAGAGTTATTGATATTTTTGGGTGGATAATTACTAATAAAGTACCTAAATGTACTCCATAAAATGACCTTAGAAATGCATAGATATATTTAATACGTTGCCTTCAAATTTCGTACATGTATTGATATTACTAGCAACATTAAGTATACCCCAAAGATTAGAATAATTCAGAAGATATCTGAAAGATATCCATTTTGCGACCCATGACTCATTTTCTTGAAACACATCACAAATGTACTTTAACCAGATTTCAAAAGTTAAAAGTGCCTTTTATTAATACCGAAGGTAAATCTCATCTTGATGTTATAACTAATAAATTCAACATTTAGTGTATTGTAAATACAAAACCAATGTTTATTCATTCATTATTATACACGCATTGCTCTGAACACAATATTTTTTTTTGCAAAGATTACGGTAAAATTAAAATGTATGACTCAATTTGTTTCTATTTTCATGATTGAAAGCATGTATAATAAATCTGTTAACTAACTCGTTGGTTTCAGTCGCTTAGAATATGGTGGATTGTGAATATTCACGCTCCTTCAACCAACTTGTTAGTTAACCTGTATTTATTATTTCCATAATTTGAGGGCGAGCTGGAAGAACTACATGTAGAAGCTACTGTCCTTTTCTGTACGTCATTTTGGAACAGAATAACAATTCTATATAATATATGTGATGTGTTCCAGGAAAATGAGTCATAAGTGGCAAAAATGATATTTTTCAAAGCGTTTTTTTCACAAGATCACATTATTGGAATGTTCTAATTTTTGGGGAGTTTATCACTTATAGCTATATCAATCGATATATCAAATATCAGGACAATCTATGTAATATATCTTTTAGTTTTAAAGGTCGTCATATGGAATACATTTGGTAACTTTACTGTTTATTTACTCCCAGAAATATTGGAAACTATTTTAAAAAAAACCCGAAAATATCAAACTTAAAATCTAGAAATACTTATTAGATTATTAGACTAAAAATGAATGATTTACTTTAAGTGGAGCCCAAACAACTCCTTTATGAAAAATTCTTAACAAAATGATTACACACTTTTAGGGGGTTTTGGGGCATTATTACCCGTCTTTATTCTGAACAAATTCACAGGAAATTTGGTACCAATAATTACCACGCGTCATTATAGGATTCTAGTAGGATAATAATGACCACCCTGTGCATTATACTTAATTGGATAATTGGACTTAGTTGGTGATAATTGGGTTGGACTGGGTTGGACTTGCATGCCAGTGCATTAGTGCGTTGGTTGAGTTGTATGGCGAGTCATTATCACCCTTGAGATACTGCTATCTATATGGGGAAACATTATTGTGTTGGTTGAGTTGTATGCTGATGCAATATCATCCTGAAGGTACTGTGATCTGTATGCGGAAACATTATTGTCTTGGACATCGTTCATCCTCCTCAAAATGAAATAATCTGAGCCTCCTCTTAATTAATTAATTTCTCTCCCCTCCTCTCTTATCTCTTATCTCACCTCTCATTAGGGGACCCCCGCCGCCCCAAAGCCCTCCAACAGTAGTGGACATAATTGTGACCAGATGTGCATGTCTTGACATTTTTTTAAAAAGAAATAATAGTTACTGAAGCTTTGTAGTGGAATGAATAAGTTCTACTAGTTTGTAGGATAATAATCCTTTTTGATCCATATTCCTACCATATATAGATCCAAAGTTAGAAAATAAGCCCTTACTGTTATTTATATGGGCACTTCTCATGAAACGTCGACAAGGGCCCTATATTTAAGGCCATTTCCACCAATTTGACAACATTTTGGGCCCTTAGACACCCCCTGAGTACCCAAAAATATTTTTTACATTTATCAGTTGATTTGTTATTGTTCATCAACCTTATACATATGCGCATTAAACTGCCAAGTTTGGAACTATTCTGATTATAAGACATTTTTTTTACCGGGGGGTCGAAAATTAGATCCCAAATATGAAAAAAATGCAAAAAATAGCATGACGAATAATGGTACATATTTCTACATAATGGGAGTGGCAAGTATGACAGGTCGACATCATTGACCCTCTGCCCATATATATGTATAAATACACATTACATAACCCATTATATCTAGAATATATATAACATTCATTACCTACCCTGGTTTACTTCTTTAAGAAATATAAGGATAATAATCCTTTTTGATCCATATATATTCCTACCATATATAGATCCAAAGTTAGAAAATAAGCCCTTACTGTTATTTATATACCCATTGTTATGTTAATTTGGAAGAGGTACACAAGTTGGGCTGAATCGTCCACTTTTTTATTTTGAGGTATAAAATTATAGCTTAAATTAATGTGAGGAAAAGGTCGACAAGCTTAAATTCCATGTATTCCCGCTGTTACCTTTACTGTAAACTTTATTTAGTGAAGAAAATGTAAGTTTAAATCAACTAATAGGGAACTACACAAACCGTGCAGGGTGTGACAAGATCCAAATTATCAACCTGCCTTATTAAAATCTATAAGACCCGTGTCGAGCAGCTTAAATACATGATTTACATCACATCTTTTGGCGTCCTAAAATGCCCATCTCCGGCCTCTGGATTTGAACCCTTTAAAAGCTGCTTTTCTCCGGCTTTTTGGAGGGTTTGAAAATCAAACCCCCAAAACATTAATAATTTCGGAATTTTGGTTTTCATTCGGGCCATACCAGTCACTTTGTAAAGACCTTAAAATCGGCCTTATTGGTCAAGCAACTAAACTTCAAACAAATCTGTATTTCGTAGTCTACTGAAGTGACTGAGAGGTTCGAAAGGTTCCACCAAGTTATTAAAAAAAATGTAATTGTATTGTAAATCAGCTTACTGGCAGCAACATTTAATCCTGCTCATTTTCCAGAAATAATGTATTTTGTTTCGACTCTCTATTGTTGGATATATTGTATGCAACATGGTGAGCTTTATCATACATTCCTTGCTCATTATTCTTGTATGTACAACTCAACGTCGAACCAAAATGTATTTATCAAGAAATTATGTGAGTTCATGCTGTATTGCATGAACAGGTTGCTCACAACCTTGCCATTTGTTTATTCTTCATTGATATTAAAATAAAAGGATATCGAGTGACGAGTGGATTTATCTTCTCCTCGATTTCAACCTTTTCTTTCATGTTAAATGAAACAAAAAAACAAAAGACAAAAAAATGTCTGGAAAAGTAAACAACGCTTTCTATGCTAGGGCTAATATGACTCGGGCATGGAAGTGGAGGTTGTGGAGGAGGTGAACCACATGTTGACTTGATTAGTCCATCGAGGGGTCTTCTGTGATATGGTATGCGGTTTGAGATTGTGGCCATTGATTAAATAATTAATTAATCCTCTTTGGGACGTGTGCTAAAATGGTTAATGAATGTGTGGTGTTGCGTGACCCCTGTTTTGCCGCTTATAAAGGAACTCGACGGCTAAAGCCGTCTGCGTTCATTTATTCGCAACAAAACATGGCTCCCTGACCCACACATCCATTATCCATTAAATATGTGGCATATAAAATAAATGAACAAAAAAGGTACCAGGATTTATGACGTGGAGTAGGGTGTATGGTGGTGATAGTACAATAGTACTGAGCCCCTGGTGGGAGGGAGGTTTCACCACATCCTCACCCACTATATGGGTCAGATTTTATGAAAATGTACAAGTGGCTGCTCTACACATTTAGGAAATTCGGCTAAAATAGGCTGCAATTTAATCAATACTAGGTAAATCCGTGTATACTTGGCATTGCATTGATTCTAGCAATCTGTTTGGTTAGGTTGAACTGTATTTTGTACTTTATTTTCTTCTGACATTTGGGTTATTTGAGAGGATTGGTGAAGTTGAATTGTACATTTTCTGACAATCTGACCCTTATAGGCAGACATGTCCATATATGGGTCAGATTTTCAGAAAATGCGGTCCTACATTTCTACACATCTCTCAAATTCTGCTAAATTAGAGGGAAAAATGATAAATACTAGGTATAAGTGAGTGTATTCTGTATTGAATTCATTCAATAAATTATCTGTGTGGTGATGTTGCACTGTATTTTGAACCTAATTTTTGTCTGAAATTTGGGTTATTTGAGGGGATTGGTGAAGGTCAATTGTACATTTTCTAAAGGCTTGACCCATATTAGTTGGGTCATCTGGAGCACTTCTGTGACCGTTGAGAGCGAAGGTTGGTTTCTCAGTGGATTTGACATCTATGAAGGGCAAATAAAAAAATGAGCGGGGGCGACCCTCGCGAAAGTGCGGGGAAACCCCGTGAGAGCCCAAAATCCAAAATGGCCGCCGTCAACCATTATGATAATTTATATTTCAATGGTTTGGCCTACCATGCAGTCCAGTATATGCTTATTAGGGTTTTGGGGGTTGAGGAATTCATATCTGATATCAGTTTGATGATTTGACCTTGCTTTGACCTTCAAATCCAAGATGGCTGACAATTTTCAGCTCACTAGGGTCAAATTTTCAAAGTCATCATAGAACCTTCCTAGTAGGCTCTTATGAAAGCTCTTATGATGCTTAATTGACTTATGGAAAGTGAAACTACAATTGAGACAACCATAGTTGGCACTGCACATGGGAAACTCACCCCCAAAGCCCCCTAGGGGTAAAAGAACAAACCCCTTTTCAGACTGATGACCTTTCAGATATAGTCTAGGAGAAATTAGACCTGGGACAAATTGTAAAAGACAGTTTCTGAACATTTGTGGGTACATTTAATATCCCTTATTAATATACTAAAAGGCCCAGAAAATCTAGGTCAGGGAAAATGACCAAAACCACATAAAACAAAATGGCTGCCACTAAAACTTTGGAACACCATAACTTGGGGTATAATCAAGATATATTCAAGTGCAAATACACTTTTTCTATGTTCTTAGACATCAGGAATCCATTGCAATATAAATGAAGTCAATATAATCAAAATTTAGCAAGTTAGTATACTTATACTGAGAAAAATGAAGAAAAAACCTCCCTTAAATGCATCAAGTGAACTCAAGAACCCCATAACTTAGGGTATAATCAACATATATTCAAGCGTGAATATGCCTTTTCTATGTTTTTAAACATGGGGAATCCAGTACAATATGAATAAAGTTAATCTAATCAATATTTAACCAGTTAGTATATGCTTTATGCTGAACCAACTACTTGGATAGTGAGAAAAAAAAACGAAAAAACTCTCGAAATTGATCCAGTGAACTCAAGAAATTTATTTGGATTGTATTGTATAAGCATTCATTACCATGCACAATTGGTAACATATTTTCGTAGTCCTAAGTTTCAAACTATTACAATGGCCAAAAGCTGTAGTACATTGACCATCTATGAACTTCCATACCCAGTACTTTACTCTGAATCTGAATCTGTCACTTCCTGTAACTGACCATTATCATTGCTACTACTGTCATGACTGCTATTGTCTGAGCAGTCATGAGCTGTAAACTGGTGGGGCAATGGTGGCAAACTGTGGAATGCTTGTTAGCATTTCCCAACCATGGACATTGCGTGCCTCTGGCTTGCCTTCAAGTAACATCTGCCCTCTTGGTACACTTATTGAAGATTGAACATATATACATTCATATCAGCTTTGGTTTCAGACACATTCTCTCACCAATTCATACCTGGAAGTTTTTCCTGAGCGATAGATTGATATTTTCAACAATTTTGGAGAAATTGATTCACTCATGCTTGAATTGAAAGATAAATCCTCAGCGGTGAAGATACCTAAAATAGAATTACTTACTTTAAGAAAACCATTCTAAATTCACCCTCCCTTGAGGAGATAACAATAAATTGAAGAAATTTTAAGTAAAATCAATGATCTCTAATGTGTGTGGCACCTCAATTAGTCTCCTATTGCAACTGAAAGAACCCACCTTGTCACCTAGGCAAACCAAGCACACACCCTCACATTAAATTTACTCTTTTCTGACAAACATGGAATGCTCCACTCAAGTTGTCAAACAAATCATAAGGAATAAAAACAAATAGGAAATCACAAGTACACGGAGATCTACCATCATTTCTGTCTCTATATTGCTCGAGTCCTCTATCCTCAGTTTGGCACAAGGAGGGTATCTGCCTCTGGATGCCTGAATCCATACTCTCAGCTCATCATATTTTGCTACCCATCAATGTTGCTCACCATCCTTGATACTAAAGGAAATGTCATACCTATCCTATGTAGGATTAGACATGGTAGGAGATGATGATAGTGCAGATCTTATCCATATAGTCTTGTGGGGGTTCTCACAGCTATCGGTTCTAGCAACCCCTCTAAACCAACTCCTGTCATAGGATGGCTGGTAAAGTGCTGGAGATTCATCTCTGTGTGGAAACATTGGGGGTACATATTTTGTTGCCAGGATTACCCTCTGTTGATGATTTAATGATGGATATCACCTTCCGCCAAAGATGTTGTCCATGATAACAAGATGTGTTTAGGTTTAGGAAAAAGCCCAGTTTTAAGGAAGTTTACCAATAAGCCAGTGTTTCTACAATTTAAATTTCAATGGATCATCTCCAGTATAAGAAATATTGAGAAAAACTTGCTGTCTACAGAACATATATTAATCTACAGATTGCACCACCCAGTTCTGCTGCTCATAAGTATCACAGAGTGTACTACCAGATATAAAAAACAAAGTGTGTTCGCCTTCCTCTGTGGTGTTCTTAAAGAAATATCAACTAGGAATGTACAGCAGCTTGTAGCCATTCCAACAGTGACTATATAAACAGCGCAGGAGCTAATGATAATGGTCAGGTGCCTTAATCAGTAGGCATACTGATTTTTCCTGCTGTGTATTATTTCAAATCAAAATTAACCAATAATCAAAAGAGGTTTGTGTGACAGTAAGGACTACAGGAATATGTTACAAATTGTGCTTGGTCATGAATGCTTTAATACAATACAATCCCAATGAACTTCTTGAGTTTACTGGATGAATTTTGAGAGTTTTTCGTCTTTAGTTGGTTCAACATAAAGCATATACTAACTTGGTAAATATTGATTAGATTGACTTTATTCATATTGCACTGGATTCCCCATGTCTAAGAACATAGAAAAGGTATATTCACGCTTGAATATATGTTGATTATATCCTAAGTTATGGGGTTCTTGAGTTCACTTGATGCATTTAAGGGAGGTTTTTTCTTCATTTTTCTCAGTATAAGTATACTAACTTGCTAAATTTTGATTATATTGACTTCATTTATATTGCAATGGATTCCTGATGTCTAAGAACATAGAAAAAGTGTATTTGCACTTGAATATATCTTGATTATACCCCAAGTTATGGTGTTCCAAAGTTTTAGTGGCAGCCATTTTGTTTTATGTGGTTTTGGTCATTTTCCCTGACCTAGATTTTCTGGGCCTTTTAGTATATTAATAAGGGATATTAAATGTACCCAAAAATGTTCAGAAACTGCCTTTACAATTTGTCCCAGGTCTAATTTCTCCTAGACTATATCTGAAAGGTCATCAGTCTGAAAAGGGGTTTGTTCTTTTACCCCTAGGGGGCTTTGGGGGTGAGTTTCCCATGTGCAGTGCTAACTATGGTTGTCGCAATTGTAGTTTCACTTTCCATAAGTCAATTAAGCATCATAAGAGCTTTCATAAGAGCCTACTAGGAAGGTTCTATGATGACTTTGAAAATTTGACCCTAGTGAGCTGAAAATTGTCAGCCATCTTGGATTTGAAGGTCAAAGCAAGGTCAAATCATCAAACTGATATCAGATATGAATTCCTCAACCCCCAAAACCCTAATAAGCATATACTGGACTGCATGGTAGGCCAAACCATTGAAATATAAATTATCATAATGGTTGACGGCGGCCATTTTGGATTTTGGGCTCTCACGGGGTTTCCCCGCACTTTTGCGAGGGTCGCCCCCGCTCATTTTTTTATTTGCCCTTCATAGATGTTAAATCCACTGAGAAACCAACCTTCGCTCTCAACGGTCACAGAAGTGCTCCAGATGACCCAACTATATAGCCACTAAATAGGCAGACATGTCCGTATAGTTATTAAATGTAAGGAAGTTTAAAAAGAGAAATATATTGTATCGTCATTGCTATCAAATGTATATCTACGGGTGAAACCGCAAGAAAAATGTATAATTTGCCTTCACCAATCCTCCCAAATAACCCAAATTTAAGATAGTAATGAGGTTAAAAATTCAGTTCAACATAACCAGACAGATTGTTTGAATAAAGGCAATGTCAAATATACTCAGATTTACCTAGTATTGACCATTTTACAGTCTAATTTAGCAGAATTTACTAAATGTGTAGATCTGAAGATCTGAATCTGAAGATATGAATAGCTGCCGATTGTCCATTTTCTGAAGATCTGACCCATATGTAACTTTATTTCCACTTGTTTATACATACAGTGGGTCAGATTCTCAGAAAATGTACAATCGGCAGCTATTCATATCTAGTAATTTCTGCTAAATTCTGCTACAAAAATGATAATTCCGGGTATATCTGAGTATATTTGGTATTGCATTGATTTAAATTATCAGTTCTGTTATATTAAACTGCATTTTGAAGCTCATTTTTGTCGTATATTAAATGTGGGTTATTGGAAGGATAGGTGAAGCCGAATTGTACATTTTCAGACGATCTGACCCTTGGACATGGACGGATACATAGCTGACATTTAGGTGGAAATAGGTCCATGTTTCTGTCACACACAACTCTTCCCGCCATATCTAATATCACTAAACGTATCAAAATAATAAGAATAATAGAATGAATACGTGGGAATGGGTTTATGTTTCTGACTAAACGGTTTCTTCCAAATATACCCTATACGAGTTACAATGAAAAACAAGAATCGGTTGCTGTTAATATTTGATAATGTATATTTGTTGTTGTTGAAACTTTTATTTGACAATTAAAAAATGACACTGTCGGTGGGTACTGATCTCCCTTCATAGGGATATGGGTCAGATCTTCAGAACATGTACAATTCGCCGTCACTAATTCTCTCAAATAACCCACATTTAAGACAGAAATGAGCTTCAAAATGCAGTTTAACATAGCAAAACTGATACTATAAATCAATGCGACACCAAATATACTCAGAGATATACCCGGTATTCGTCATTTTTCAGCATAATTTAGCAAAATTTATTCAATTTGTAGAGCTGCCAATTGTACATTTTCTTAACTGATCAATACCCTAACGTGGTTGTTACTCTCAATTTAATTTGTTGGTATATTGTCATTATAATTATTTTACTCTTCAACTAATTTCAAGAATTTTTTTTTTTTTTTTTTTTTTTTTTTGTGGAGAAATTATTTGCCATTTAAGTTATGTCGCTCGTTTTGATAGATATAATGTGTGTTCATACTTCCTCAACGAGGCTAGATGTTGACCACAGGCTTGTTTTGGGTTACTTTTAGGGATTTCTGAAATTAAATTATTTCATAATTAATAAAGGTAAATGTGGATAAATCTGGTAACTTTGGAATGGATATGTTTATTTTCAGTATAATATGTGAATGGGTATCATGATGTAATTTGCATTTGTATTTTGGACGCATTAAATTTACTTTCTTCTGTTGTTGCGGCATGTAATACATCCATTAAGTATTAATAAAATGTGTAAATAAAAAAAATAGATAAATTTAAGTATCCCTCTTTCATAGATAAAGATGACCACATTCGGCAATTCTGCCTACAGTAAAAGGTTGGAAGATTATTCAAAGTCTCTGGATCCAGACGATGTACCTGATGACGTTCTCCAGACCCCTCCCAGTGCAGAGACTTTGCCGGTATGTTTGATACAGTTTTGTTCTTATACAAATTGGAATATGTGTAACAAACCTTCCAAGGTTAATGAAATGGAAAGGATTGTTTGTGGATGAAGAACCTGCTTGAGCAAATGTGAATTTGTCTTTGAAAACAAAATATTTTGAGTAGTTAGTGTTGTCATGCAGAAAATAAAAAAAAAACAAAATTACAAAAGTTCATAAAATGACATGTTTAAGCATCGTGGAAGCCAAAACGGCAGGATATCTTGAATAAAACTTGTCATTAAAACAAAGAAAAAGATTTCTCTTTTGTTAATGCACATGTAGTGAATATGGGTTTTAATAGTCCGGGAATAATAGGGGACTTGCATAGCCGCCATTTTGAATCTTGATTCGAATGGCATTATGGGAGTAATGGTACTGTCTAAAATCTATAGAAATCATGTCATGTTCAGCATGGACTATGTATCGGTGCTCTAATGTCAATATCCATGTGTTATACATGTTTCCATAACACAAGTCCCAATCTTTCCCATCATGCATTTGGTTTTCATAGATCATTTATACAAGCTATGATATTGTTGAAAACATTCCTAGCAATTCTCGATAAAAATGAGCCAAATATTTGTATGTCAGATTTTAACAGAATCTATCCCAGCATGCATTGCAATAGACATGCGCAATGAGTCATGCAAATCCCCTATTGGCTCCGCCGAGTGCTGCTATAATAGGGTGCACACGCCTCAACTGAACGCGCTCCCAGTTCAGAAACGGCCTTTCGGATTCCCGCCTTTTCTTACTTGGACGAAGTTCCAATGATACAGTATCAAGGGTATTCATTATCTAGTCAACTCATCTACCATAATATGTGTTGGAGTGCTTCCAGACGTTCCGGCAAGACTCTGTATTATCTTACTCAGCTGTTCTCATGTTAAACCATGTTAACCATTTGTACCCTAAACACCTACATTGACTGTGTACCATAATTGTCATCTGTCTTGTGAGGCCAATCCCTGGTCACCTCTGTTGGGTCCTATATTGACTATCGGACATGGTTTGTGTGGAGAATAAAGCCAGTGATACCTAAAGAGCTGTGTGTCTGGTCTTCTTTCCCTTCGCTAGGATAAGAGATATCGAACTTGGGTAGTGAGACGGAAATCACTACACAGATATCATTTGTTTTTTATATAGAAATAAAGTCTTGAACATATTTTTCAGGAGACAATTACTTGTTTTGTTCTTGCAGGACCTCCATGTAGGGAGGCAAAACATCACTACAACAGCTGGCAGTGCCGGCAAGGAACCAAGTGATCCAATACCCGTATATGAGGTAATCTTTGAAAAGAGACAGTTATTATTCTTGTAGACATTCAAAAGAAAGGAACGATTTCATCAGAACCATTGTATAAATATTGAGACATAGGCCTACTGGACATATCAGAAATGCTGCAATTTGCCTTCATCAATCCTCTAAAATAACCCTTAAAGTTGAAGACAAAGGTTTGAGTTTAACATAAACAAGCTATTTTTAAAATCACTGCAGTACCATACAGTGCGATATATACCTATTATTTTTCAGCCTAATTTAGCAGGGTTTACTATTTCTTCTTATGGATATTGTACCATAATTATTTGATGCCACTTTTCCATACAAAAGATATCACTTTTACTTGCAGTCTCCATCCATCAAGGGTTGGGTCATCATGGTCTTTCTAGTCATAGTTTCTGCAGGAGTAGTTGGTTTTCTCATAAAGACCACATGTGAGTAGGGCTTGCTTTTAATACAAATGTAATGTGTTCCAGGAAAATGAGTCACAATTCGCAAAAATGATCTTTTTCAAAGTGTTTTTCTACAAGATCTCTTCATTGAAATGTTCTCATTTTTAAAGGGTTTAGCATTTATAGTCATATGAATCCGTGTAACAAATTTCAGGACATTGTATTAAGTATATCCTTGTTCCGTTTTGAAGGCCTTAGCATGGAGTATATTTAGTTATTTTACTGGTAATTACCAATCCAGAAACATTGTAAACTTTCTTTTTCAAAAATAAAAATATCAAACTTAAAATATAGAAATACTTATTAGGTGTCCTAGTGTTTATTATCATTGGAATCAGCTTGATCTTCTCTTTTCAAATATGGTGATATCTCAAAATCCATATTTTGCGACCTATGACTCATTTTCCTACAACCTCGATAGACCGTTAGTATACAAATACAAATACTGACAGATTTGCCCGATAGGAATCAAATGTCAGCATATATGAATTGTATATAAATGAATAACAACAAATATGACCACTGGAATTGAAACGGTTTGAAGAATCCACCATATGTGATGTGATATAGGAAAATGAGTCACAAGTCACAAAAGATGGATTTTGAAAAGATGAGATCAAGCCGAGTCCAATGATGGCAACCACTGGGACACTTAATATGTATTTCTATTTCTGGGTGGGTAATTACCAGTAAAGTAATTAACTAAACATAATCCATATATGAAGGCTTTCAAAACGAAAGGATATATTTAATACAATGTCCTGAAATTTGGCACATAGATTCATATGACCAAGTGTGCTAGATCCTCGAGAAATCAGAACATCTCAATAAAGCAACCTTTCGAAGAAGTCACTTTGCACTTAACAGGACTTTTACATTCGGTGTATGAAGGTTTGACTATTAAACCTATATTTTGTCTGCCCAATATTTCAATTTCTGGACATTTTGCCATAGTATGTCAGAATTTGTGTAATTTTTGCCTTATTATATCAAATGTGATCCGTTTCAAGAAAATGAGTCATATGTCGCAAAATATGGATTTTGAGATATCATCATATGTGAAACAATGAGATCAAGCCGATTCTAATGATAGTAAACATTAAGGACATTAAATAAGTATTTCTATATTTTAAAACTCATATTCTTTTTTTTTAAAAAAGAGTTTCCAATATCTTTGGGGTGGACAATTTCTAGTAAAGAAGCTAAATATACTCTATAATTAAGATGACCTTAGTAATGCAAGATATATTTATTACAATGTCTTGAAATTTGGTACCTGTATTTATGCTACTAGCAGCTCCGAGAACTCCAAAAATGAAAACATTCTAAGCAGGGGTTCTTATAAATAATCTACTTTGAAAAACGTCAATTTTGCGACTTGTGACTCATTTTCCTGGAACACATCACAAATGTAAATCATTTTCATACATTATCAATACATAGATTCAACTGACGTCATGGCCGTCGCCATTGCTGGGGGCTCGTTAGATGTCTAGATGTATGCTGTGATACTTGAAAATACCGTTTTCTGGCAGTTTTAACCTTTACCAGTTTTAATGTGCCTAAACAAACCTTTCTTCATAGGTTAGATAATCTTCCTTTAGTGTAGTATTACTCAAGCATCCACCATTGTGAGGTTTATCAACTTTGTTTTGATAACCACGCCATAGACACAAGGAAAGCACTGACCCCTGTAATGGTGGCCAGTAGGGTTCCCCAGCCACCCGGGTGACGTCATGTGTTATCTATGTATACATACATCATGTGGGTCAGATCCTCTGGAAATGTACAATTCGCCTTCACCAATCCTTTCAAATAACCCAAATTAAAGACAAAAATGAGCTTCAAAATGCAGTTTAACATAACAGAACTGGTACTTTAAATCAATGCGATACCGAATATACTCAGATATGCCCGATATTCATCATTTTTCAGCCTAATTTAGCAGAATTTAATAAATGTGTAGAGCTGCCAATTGTACATGTTCTGAAAATCTGACCCACGTCTGTTGTTTCCTTTCAGTGTCTGCCCGTGTTGGAACCATCCCTGCTGGAACCACCTCAACCCGAACCACCCCCACTGGAAGCAACCCCACTCTAACCACCCCCACTCTTACCAACCCCACTCTAACCAAACCTGTTAGATCTACCCCTGGAATGACACCTGCTCGACTGGGGTTAGTGGTGGGGTTAGTGTTAGGGCAGGGGTGCCCAGCTGGAAACGTCCCTGCTGGAACCCCCCTTGCTGGAACAACCTCCACGCCAACCACCCATACTGGGACCACCACTGCTACAACCACCACCCCTGCCACCACCCCTACCACCACCCCTACTGGGACCACCACTGCTACAACCACCACCCCTGCCACTACCCCTACCACCACTGCTGCTGGGACCACCACTGCTGCTGCTGCTGGGACCACCACCACCACCACCACCACTGCTGCTGCTGGGACCACCACTGCTACAACCACCACTGCTGCTGCTGGGACCACCACCACCACCACCACCACTGCTGCTGCTGTGACCACCACCACTGCTGCTGCTGTGACCACCACCACTGCTGCTGCTGTGACCACCACCACTGCTGCTGCTGTGACCACCACCACTGCTGCTGCTGGGACCACCACCACTGCTGCTGCTGGGACCACCACTGCTGCTGCTGTGACCACCACCACCACTGCCACCACCCCTACCACCACTGCTGCTGCTGGGACCACCACCACTGCTGCTGCTGGGACCACCACTGCTGCTGCTGTGACCACCACCACCACTGCTGCTGCTGGGACCACCACCACTGCTGCTGCTGCTGGGACCACCACCACTGCTGCTGGGACCACCACCACCACTGCTGCTGCTGTGACCACCACCACCACTGCTGCTGCTGGGACCACCACTGCTACAACCACCACTGCTGCTGCTGGGACCACCACCACCACCACCACCACTGCTGCTGCTGTGACCACCACCACTGCTGCTGCTGTGACCACCACCACTGCTGCTGCTGTGACCACCACCACTGCTGCTGCTGGGACCACCACCACTGCTGCTGCTGGGACCACCACTGCTGCTGCTGTGACCACCACCACCACTGCTGCTGCTGGGACCACCACCACTGCTGCTGCTGCTGGGACCACCACCACTGCTGCTGGGACCACCACCACCACTGCTGCTGCTGGGACCATCACCACTGCTGCTGGGACCACCACCACTGCTGCTGCTGGGACCACCACCACCACTGCTGCTGCTGGGACCATCACCACTGCTGCTGGGACCACCACCACTGCTGCTGCTGGGACCACCACCACCACTGCTGCTGCTGGGACCACCACTGCTACAACCACCACTGCTGCTGCTGGGACCACCACCACCACTGCTGCTGGGACCACCACCACCACCACTGCTGCTGGGACCACCACCACCACTGCTGCTGCTGGGACCACCACTGCTACAACCACCACTGCTGCTGCTGGGACCACCACCACCACTGCTGCTGGGACCACCATCACCACTGCTGCTGGGACCACCACCACTGCTGCTGCTGGGACCACCACCACTGCTGCTGCTGGGACCACCACCACTGCTGCTGGGACCACCACTGCTACAACCACCACTGCTGCTGCTGGGACCACCACCACTGCTGCTGCTGGGACCACCACTGCTACAACCACCACTGCTGCTGCTGGGACCACCACCACTGCTGCTGGGACCACCACCACCACTGCTGCTGCTGCTGGGACCACCACCACTGCTGCTGCTGGGACCACCACCACTGCTGCTGTGACCACCACCACCACTGCTGCTGCTGGGACCACCACTGCTGCTGCTGGGACCACCACTGCTGCTGCTGCTGGGACCACCACCACTGCTGCTGCTGGGACCACCACCACTGCTGCTGCTGGGACCACCACCACTGCTGCTGCTGGGACCACCACCACCACCACTGCTGCTGCTGGGACCACCACCACCACTGCTGCTGCTGGGACCACCACCACCACTGCTGCTGCTGGGACCACCACCACTGCTGCTGTGACCACCACTGCTACAACCACCACTGCTGCTGCTGGGACCACCACTGCTACAACCACCACTGCTGCTGCTGGGACCACCACCACTGCTGCTGCTGGGACCACCACCACCACTGCTGCTGCTGGGACCACCACTGCTACAACCACCACTGCTGCTGCTGGGACCACCACCACTGCTGCTGCTGGGACCATCACCACTGCTGCTGCTGGGACCACCACCACTGCTGCTGCTGGGACCACCACCACTGCTGCTGCTGGGACCACCACCACTGCTGCTGCTGGGACCACCACCACCACTGCTGCTGCTGGGACCACCACCACTGCTGCTGTGACCACCACCACTGCTGCTGCTGGGACCACCACCACTGCTGCTGCTGGGACCATCACCACTGCTGCTGCTGGGACCACCACCACTGCTGCTGCTGGGACCACCACCACTGCTGCTGCTGGGACCACCACCACTGCTGCTGCTGGGACCACCACCACCACTGCTGCTGCTGGGACCACCACTGCTACAACCACCACTGCTGCTGCTGGGACCACCACCACTGCTGCTGCTGGGACCACCACCACTGCTGCTGCTGGGACCACCACCACTGCTGCTGCTGGGACCACCACTGCTACAACCACCACTGCTGCTGCTGGGACCACCACCACTGCTGCTGCTGGGACCACCACCACTGCTGCTGCTGGGACCACCACCACTGCTGCTGCTGGGACCACCACTGCTACAACCACCACTGCTGCTGCTGGGACCACCACCACTGCTGCTGCTGGGACCACCACCACCACTGCTGCTGCTGCTGGGACCACCACCACTGCTGCTGGGACCACCACCACTGCTGCTGCTGGGACCACCACTGCTGCTGCTGCTGGGACCACCACTGCTGCTGCTGGGACCACCACCACTGCTGCTGCTGGGACCACCACCACTGCTGCTGCTGGGACCACCACCACTGCTGCTGCTGGGACCACCACTGCTACAACCACCACTGCTGCTGCTGGGACCACCACTGCTGGGACCACCGCTGCTCTAACAGGTGAGTAGTTATCTATAGAAAGCCATTTATATACAACTCCATTACTCTAAAATGTGAAGATTTGCATGCTGATCAGCAATACTGAAGTAAGAATAGCCATAGGAAAAGGCTGCGGAATCCGATATTATAAATTTATAATTTTGTCTTAATTACGTATCCTAGTCCATTTTTGCAGATTGGTGTCATGCATATAAATGGCTATCCATAGTTATCCTCCTCTGAGAATGCCCAGTACATAAAAGCCTTTTTCAATATCGATAATTCTACTTTTGATATGAAAAAATCCATTTATTAAGAAATCAAATTCTTAATATCAAAAATAGAATTTTTAGATATGCAAATTAGGTGACACCCCTTTTAACTGTGAATCCTTTGGTTTAGCCTTTTAAGAATGTGTTATAATCAAGTTACAGATCATAATCAATAGACAGATTCTCCCAAATTCTCTGAGGCTGATTTGCATTGAATTTCCCGATATCCAGGAAGTATGTAGACCAAGAAGTCCTGCATTCACATATTATAGAAATAGATGGCAGATGCAAGATATATTTTCATGACTAATTTCAATAATTAAATTGCCTGCGGCGAACTCAAGGACCTTAAAAATGTATTGCCCCATTCTCCTCAATCTCGACCGTCGGCAACACTTCCCCTTTTTCCCAGGAAAAAAGGCAAAAATGACTAACAGTGACAAAACTTTTCATTTAGTAAAATTGCCCTAGGTACACTTTTGTTCAGGCGGATTACTCAAATTGTTCTCACTCGATAAACAGTGTCTGTAAATACAGGAGCTAATATTCCACTCGGCATCGAGATTCCGCCATAGGCACCGTCTTGTTCACGCATTTTAGTTACGAGACAAACCGCTCCGGCGGTACCGTCGGCAACACTTCCGTAGTTACATCAACTGACACCAGGGGTTCTGTTCACTGACTGAGTGAACAGCGCCGAGGTCCGGGTGGGCGGGGGGGAGTGGAGGGGAGTGCATCATCTGTTTTTCTTCTCATTCTCTTCTAACGTAACCATCACTAGCATACAAATCCTACAAATCTATCTCACAGCGGTTATATATCTGGATGAGGAGAATGGGGGGATTAAAATAAACATATGTGATGCATCAATGGGTATGCCCAGTGTTTATATGCATCTTCTCTACAATCCCCTATGGTCAAGTGGTTAGCATCTAAGACTGTGAAATTGGACATTGTGAATTTGAATCCCAGAGTAGGCAGCCTTTTAACATTTGTCTAATTTTCGAGCCATTTTATTTTTTAATTTCACTAATATCTTCATATATCTGGGGCTCGGCGTTCTTTTAAACTCACACATGTAGTTATTGATGCAATTCCCTGTCGATTTGTCAAAGAATTAGAGAGGCTAAGATCGAATTAAGCGAAAAAAGTGAGTTGGATGGGGTTTGGAGGTTCTATATTTTAGAGGCATGGGTGGTGGTCGTAACCTTGTATTTATTTTCGGTGAAAATGCTTTTCGCATGGGGCCATGATTCTTCAAGAAGTCAATTCATGATATCTAAAATTCAAATCATGTATGGATCACACATGAAAACCTAGATAACTCCATGTGACATGTGACACTTGTTGTATATTTGCAGGTGAATTCATCACACAGTGTGAGGTACCAGCAGGACGTGGAGGATATAAGGATATAGGTGACCACTGCTGGGTGGACACCACCACCCTGGTAGCAGTACAGTGGCAGGGTCAACAGGTGGTGCAGTTCATGGTAGGCCAGGATGGCTGTAACCACACCATCCTGGCCACAGGGTATGGGGCTCGCCGTATTGCATGTGACATCCATGACAGGATGGTGCATGTTGTGGATAGCACCAAGAAGCCTAAGCCTATTGTTAAGATTTACAACCTTAGTAGTCCTGGTGAGGTGGTGTCATGGCAACCAGAGGGTGTGTTGAAGCCATGGTGTGTGAGTATGAATAGGGATAAGATTATAGTAACTGAGAAGTTTCCTAACACCCATGTGTTTGTGTACAACAGACAGAGACAGCTCCTCCACCGGACTCAGATATCAACCACTGCTGTTTATATATCCCACACCTACCTCACCACAGGAGGTGTGTGGCTGGCCAATCTATTGTACCAGATGTTGATATATGACCTGGTCAGCAATACATCACACAGAGTGCAGGGGGGTGAAGGGGACTTATGTGCTGGCCCTAATGAAGGGTCAGTACTAGTGTGTGACAGGGGGAATGATAGAATCACAGTGTTGAGTCCGCAGGGGGAGTTTGTCTCCCGGCTCACTGTATCCAACACATGGAGGCAATCACCTCAGTATATATCTATGGTGGATAGGGCTGGTAGCCCCAGCCTCATGGCTTTGGATGACCGTGTTGATTATCGTACATCAGAGCTATATATATACACCCTCCACTGATACCATTAATGTGGCCAGGGTTGTCATGGTTAATTTATTGTACTGTTAGCACATTCTCATAATTCACTCATGGTCGAATTATATGTATCACAGGGTTGTGTTTTCTGAGGTTGGGGGTTCATAAATTAAGATAGAAAATGTGAGTTTTTTTATAGAAAATTTGAGGGAAAAAACAATCAGTGTTTTACCCAGGATTTTTCAAATTCTTATATTATTTCAAAATTGTATTTAAAAAACTTAGCTCCTCATTTCTATCTAAAAATGCATCCACCCCACCCTGCTCCCCGTGCCCACCCCAGCATCCCCATTCACACTCACAAACAACCACCCTTAATGCGAAAAAATGAGTTCTGGTCTGGGGCAGGCTTTTCTATGCCTGGGCCAGTAGAAAAGCAGCACAAATTTTAGCGCAGACAAGTGCTGCCTAAAATTGTCACATTACTTGAATGATAAAGTACTTGCGTTGTGTGAAAATAAATGGCTTGATAAATGGGATAACTCGGACAATCTTGGACATTAGGAATATGTTCATCTTGGACATGGAATATGTAAATATGACTGTTGTACTAGTCATACTACTAGGAATGAGTTCTCACTATTAAATGTTGTAACTTAGCTCTGTTCCTTTACCGACTTGTAAGGAGGTAAAACACAACTCACATATTCATTTCCACATTCAAGTTCAAATGTGTATTACCAAAGTAAGCATGAATAAGAATACTAGGCTAGTACAACCCCCGGCTGATCTACTAAGAAGGTCTTGGTGTGTTGTTGGATCAGACTGGATTCAGAGTGTCTCTACCACCAATACCATACCTCCTTAAGTACCAGTCAGCCAGGGTCCTGTGACTTGCCTGGTTACAGGTAACCTTTAATGTAAAATACATGAATAAGTTTTAGAATCATGCAGAAAATAATATTCAAGCTGGTACTTTCACGAGTTATAAGGGTGAATTTTTATCCATAAAGGTTATATATTATATCTGGTCTTCTGATAAATAAGTCGAGGGGATGTGGTCAGGACGCGAAGAACTGAGGAGTGACCAATGTTAGAGTCATGTGAGTCAGGCGGGAAGGAATCAGGTGTCACCCACATATATTCCTATATTTCTATATACTTCACATATGGTGCTATGATCTCATACATCCAATAGCTTAATAAGCTACTGTTACTTGCTCCCCTTCATCATGGTACACCGGGACTTAAATTGTATTTCTCAGTTACAAATAGGTAGTTATTCATAATAATAACTAGTCTCTTCCTTGTCTAGACAGCCAGTTCAAAACTGGAAGTTGGATAAACTAGGTATGTAGCTTCCTTTTTCGATAGCTAAAAAAAACTGGTTTTAACAGTGCATGTTATTACATGATCATGAGCAGAGATCTTTATAAAATATCTCTCTACAGTAGAATGGTAAAAGGTTAGTTTGAGTTGAAGAGGTGAGAAGACTCACTGTACATCTAGATGTGATCGGTCCCGGTCGACAGTTTTGTTGATAGATTGAATAAGCCTGATGTTGGGAAAAATAACATTCAAGCTGGTACAAGGCTCACCTACCAGCTATAGCTACAGGTCCCTGGGTAGACACCCAGTCACCCATAGTAAGGATATCATACCTAGGGCTTCACTATGTCACTAGAGTCTGCAGCTTTGTTGCCTAAAACATGCTTCAAAATATTATGACTGAATTCTAAAGTCGCCTATATCTAAACATTTTATTTTGTAAAGGACATAAAATAATTAAAACATGATTTATCAGATATGATCTGATCAGTTTAGATAGCGATGAAGCCTTTGATAAGCTTGGTGGGCCCTTGCCCTATTCCTGAGGAAGAATATAGCAAGTGGCCAAGAAAGATATAAATATCTTAATGTTGTAGACGAATCTATCAAATCTCTTTGCACAGATAAAGAATTTGAAACCATGGCAAGTTTACAATAGTACATTTATACCGGCCGCCCAATAGTAGACCTACAAAATTCTTTGAACATCTGGAGAGTTATGAAAGTTCTAACTGAACATAAGAAAAAGATTTTTCTGTGTGGGGAAAATGTTAAAAAAACCCAGATATTCAGACAAATTTAAAGATATCAGGAAAAATTCTGGTCCAGAAGCATAACCATGAAATTTGAGTGTGGTGTCTTAGGCTTTTTACTTGTATAAATATGGATTCTTATCTCATTTTCAATGATAATGACACTGCCCACCACCCGCCCTGCTGTCCCTCCCTCCTACCTTAAAATGCTTTTGTTTTAGTGTCTAATACACTGTCCAGCCCCACACCTTCTGCGAGGCAGGACAAACTGCATTACCAGCGGTAGTGGCTGATGGTGGACGTATGGGAGTTGCGGAGTTAATGTGCACATGTGACTGGGACAAGGCTAGCTGGCGGGGTGTTAGGGAAGCAAAAAATGAAATGGAAATGTGGGTATTGTTTCAGTCCATTTTTTCATAAGGACACATTGATTAATTCAACTTCATGGAAGTCAAGTACTATTACATACATGGCGATTGACAGTTGTTACCGCAGAGAAACAGGAAAAAAACGGCGAGACAAAAATAATAGGTGAGCTGACTAGTGTTGGTGAGAAACCGATTTGATGATGCGTTGTTCGTAAGATTCTATATTTAGCTTCGCTTTTGTACACAAAAGGTGGTTGCATGCCATTGGTCTAGATGGTACTGCCTACATGGATCAAGAGAAATACTTCCAGTTGCATAGAAATATATAGTTAATATCAATATGAAAAAACTTTCTCTCCACATCTCAGACCACTTTCCCAGTGTATTGGAAATGATCAAGGCCAGGGATGTGCCAGGGAAAGGGAGTATAAATGGGTTAGGAATTCTCAAATAAAGTGTGAGATAAATTGATGATTTATGGAGCAACTGTTCACGTACAATGCAAATGTAAGTCACGAAAATAGGGTGTTCCAAAGAATAAAAAGAAGGGGATATCCCGGGGGAAAAGAATCAGAGGACTTGATACCTTTGTCTGCGAAATACTATTTCTGGCGGAAAAATTGTGAATATATTAAGACAAATTGCACAATAAAATATTTAATTTTTTTTTGCAAAGGTGAAACTTTTACGGTATTCCGTCTAACATGTGAATATTCTAGTTATGATAAATGATCTGTTACTCTCTCGAATATAATTTCAAAAGAATTAATGTTGCATGTCACATTGTGTTGTAGAATTTAGAGTTAAAGAGCTCAGGTCAAATGACCACCTCTAATCTACAGTGTATCATGTATCATGTATTAAAAATCAATCATAGAAAATCAATAACAAACAATACAAGTGTCAATTTTTCCTTTTTATTGCCTTCTCTCACCCTCTTGACATGTCAAAACCTTTAATGTGATATGTTTCATCATTTGAAAACTTTCATTAAGATTTTGTTTATATACATTATTCATACAATATGTCCACAATGTTTTGAGCCAAATGTAAAGGCTATAATAACTTTCACTCGGTCAGAAATGAAAGACGTATTGCCTTATAACATCTAGGCACATTTAACCATCAAAGGCTAGATACATGAGAACACTTTAATGTCTTGGCAAGGGACATTTCCCCAAAATTTATTTATTTATTTATCGGTCATGCCAAAATTACTAAAAACTTTTGAGAAAAAAAAAGTTAAAAAGATTGACTTAGTTATTAAGGGTCTGGACAACCTGCATGGGATATTTTAAAATTATCTAAAGACAAAAAATCCATTCTGAGAATTTTAATTCGGTACATTTTGACCAAGTTTTAAAAAACTACAAATACCAAAGAGTTTGCATTCCTGGTCTTAGGCTGGACATGCAGGATTTACCGCCAGTCTAGGCTCAGAGTTGAAGGAGTCCCTCCAAACTGAGGGAAAATCTCTCGAGTCTAGGCTAAGAGTTGAAAGAGTCCCTCCAAACTATGGAAAGCCTCTCGAGTCTAGGCTCAGTCCCTCCGTACTGAGGGAAAACCTCTCCAGTCTAGGCTCAGAGTAGAGAGTCCCTCCATACTGAGGGAAAACCTCTCCAGTCTAGGCTCAGAGTAGAGAGTCCCTCCATACTGAGGGAAAACCTCTCCAGTCTAGTCTCAGAGTTGAGAGTCCCTCCATACTGAGGGAAAACCTTTTGCTCCGAACCGCAAAATGCCTGTCCACAATGTTTGAGAGGTCACCCACATGCATAGCAACATAATATTTGTTAGATTTGTTCCTTAACTTATCTGCTGGATTTCTGGTTTTGGCTTTGAGTGTTCTATCTACAAGCATTATTATACATGAATACAACAAGACGCTACACTTTTCTCTTCAACAGCAAGAAAAATCATCTTCAGTTTCGTTATATGATTACCGGTATATACAGGTCATCGACAGGCTCTAGCAATTCGATGCAATATTATTGTATAGTATGGACATGTATAGTTCAGATCATTATGTGCTTGTTAGTTACTCCCTTTCCTCCTAAATAGATATACAAGGAGTAAACTGGAACTTGACATATGTATGGTAAGGTATGAACAATATGCATACACAGACATACCCGCCTGAATAATAGGAATATTGACCAATCACATTCATCCAATCCATTCACTGCAAGCAAAGAACCACAAGCGCAAGGCCACATAATGTACATAGGCAAGGACTGTAAATAAAAGTTTGATTCTACTGGTCGGCATGTCGCACTCTCTTCCCACTTTTGGTCAGAAAAGATTCCAGGCTTTTTAATGTGCTTCCAGGCCCATTTTAGTTTTTTTCAAGGTCGTTATGAATGACTTTTCAGAACCTTAATGACGGGACCTGGGGGTTCTAATTATTGTTGTTCATAGACTAATGATGTATTTAACCAGTTTTATATTCATATTTTACATCGATAATAATAATAATAATAATAATAATAATAATAATAACCAATTCTTTATTTCCAAAATTAAGATTGTACAGGAAAATAGGTTATGGGCATATCCGAGGATCTCTTCCAGCCCATGCCTTCTTGTTAATCTTAGGCTTGGTTTTGTTTCGTACAACTTTTTAGGCTTGGTTTTGTTTTTGTTTTAGTTTTGTTTTTGTTTTAGGTTTTGTTCTGTTTCCTACAACTTTTTTCGGTTTTGTTTTCTACAACTTTTTTGTCGATCACAGTTTTTCAATATCATTTTGTGAGTCACGCTGTTGAAGGTGAGAGGACCGAATCAGGGAAAAGTGTACAGTTAGAAACAGAATCTTTGAAATTTTCCAGGCCATTTAATAGATCCAAACAGGATTCAAGGCCTATACAATGATTTTAAAGGCCCTTCAACCAAAATGCCCATTTTCCAGGCCTCGAATTTATCATATCATCATATTTGCGCTACTTATGTATGTATAACTACATATCACTAAATCAAAGTCATAATAGGACATGAAATAAAAGAAATCTATATATTTTGTCGGCATCATTTGGGACAATATTAATTCTAAAATTCAGAATTTCATTTTCTATGACCTCTCCAGAATTCCATGACTTTCCAGGCCTGGAAAATCAAATTTCATGTATTTTCATGACCGTGTTCTACGATATACAGACCAGTGGAAGACAGATATAGATGCAAATAACAAAAGATGAACAGAAACTGTGAAAGTTTAAAGAAGTTCACAGAAACTTTCTCAAATTCATTTCCAGTTTCAATATAAAAAAAAGTACAGATGAAAAGTTCTTTTCAAGGCAAACAAAGAGGTTTCATGAACATCCTATACACAGAGAACGCTTAGCATATATTTACAATGGGATAATTTAGACGTTTTAACACAAAAGGGGATTTGCATAGCCGCCATTTTGAATCTTGATTCACATGGAATTATGGTACAGTGTAAAATCTACAGAAACATGCCCTGTTCAGCATGGAATATTTTTCAATGCTCTAATTTCAATACCCATGTGTTTTACATGTTTCCATGACACAAGCCTCCATCTTTCCCATCATGCATTTGGTTTTCATAGATGATTTATAAGAACTGTGATATTGGCCAGATCATCCTTGAATTTTTCGATAAAAATATTGCCAAAATTTGTATGTCAGATTTCATCAGAATCCATCCCAAGATGCAGTCACAGACATGCACAGTGGCACATGCAAATCCCCTATTGAACAGTTCGGAGGCAATCCTAAATGACAAATATACAGAATCGTTTTTGACACAGAGAGAATTGTTTTCCCTCCTCATATGGGACCAAAGCTTGTTCTGCCAGTTTTTCATTGAACGTTAAAGTTGAGAAATGAAGCTTGACAATTTCTAAGAGAAAAGTACAATATCCCTTCCTACAGTTACATATGAACACAACAGAGATAAGCTCACGTTTCATTAGCTCATATACTTTAATAAGTTCCAAGCTTGAACAAAAGAAGAAAAAACTTAACTTTCTACGGTTGCATGCAATTATCACACATACTTCATCAGACATTCTTGTCACACTGAGAGACCATGTATACATGAGGGGGGATCTCTACCCCAGTACAACCCATCCAGACAACATGTCTATAATAACAAAGAACAGAATGTGTGCTAGCCTCCTAATAAAACACTCAACCTGGGAGGCAGGAATAAGAACAGAATATGTGATGTGTTTCAGGAAAATGAGTCATAAGTCGCAAAAAATGGATTTTGAGATATTATCATATTTGAATAGATGAGCTCAACCCGATTCTAATGGTAGTAAACATCAAGGACATCTAAGTAGTGTTTCTATATTATAGGTTTGATATATTTAGCTTTTAAAACAGAATATTGATATTTTTGGTTGGATAATTACTAATAAAGTACCTAAATTTACTCCATGAAATAACCTTAGAAATGTATAGATATATTTAAAACATTGCATTGAAATTTCGTACAAGTATTAACATTACTAGCAGCATTAAGTACCCCAAAAATGAGAATATTCCAACAAAGAGATGTTATGAATAAATCACTTTGAATAATATCCATTTTGCGACTTATGACTCATTTTCCTGAAACACATCACATATGTGCTAGCCTCCTAATAAAACACTCAACTTGGGAGGTAGGAATAAATGAATGAAAGGAAGCCTTTGATCGTTGATTTACCAACAAATTCTCACAAGTTAGACACTTTTCACATTAATTGTATAATTTTCAGATTTAACATATATATAACAGAAAGGACATTGGGTGCTTATACCGTAGTGGCCGTTTATAAGCCGGGACCTGTTTAAGCCTATCTCGAATACAGGCAGTGGGTGTGGGGGTCATGAAAAAATTAAATCCTCTAAAATTTAATTTTCAATTAAAAGCCTATCTTAATTGCAAGCGGGGGCTGAAGTGGGATTGGAACAAATACATACCCGGGCCTATGAACGGACCGCTACGTAAATCAATGAATATTTGAATAAATTCTCCATGCAAATGACTCTTAGATGTGGAATGGGCCATATTAATTGGCTATATTTTGTTCAAAACAAGTTGAGAATAATAACAATGCATATTTAATGAATAACTTGATTATGTCCAATATCGATACCTCCTGATTTACACCAACCAATCCAAGAACACAATAGAAGGAGGCTTTAAAAAAGCCAAACAAAGAACAGAATATACGCTAGCCTCCTAATAATTAATAACAGCAAGACTTTGCCCATTTGCATAAACTTAGGTGTGTTTGAGAGAACCTAACTACATGTGTACAATGGTATGAGCTTATTGTAAACTGGCTTCCTTCCACTCTTTCCTCTTTCTCTCTCTAATCCATTCACACAAGTAGAGATCCCTATCATATAATGACAATACAATATCATATGGATGACTTTGAAAAGCTACATATATCTAAGCTATATATAAAACTAAGCACTTGTTGAGAAGCTTTTATCACATTTCCCCATCTCCCCCACATATATACTCCTATAGGTTCTTGTACATTGTCACGGGGCAGTTTCACTGGTGCCATTTTGTAGCAGTGAGGTTAGGCGAAATGATGTTAGTAAAGGCAGTATTTAAACTAGATTTAGCCCATAAAATGTGATATCGCAGAAAAATGAGTCTAAATTCGCAAGATTGATGTTTTTTTAAAGATACTTCCCCCTACCCAACCACACTCTCTTTGTAGGACTGTTCTAATTTTGGGGACATTTAGCGCTTTTAGTCGACCACAAGAATGTAATTTATTACTAGGCTGTATTAATACTAGTACTCATTCCCTTATTTCATTCATTCATAATTTTCTTTCATTAATTTTTCAACTTGGTAACATTAGAATAGCAGGAACAACTGTTGCATAAAGTGTTAAGAGTATCTAGATATAGTACAATCCTTCAACGTGTACATTTACTAAATGTACACGTTGACTACATGTACTAAATTTTAAGACTGCATTGAATATATATGCGTTTATAAGGTTAGTTTGTCTTAAATGAATAATAGAAAAATAAATCTCAACGCTGGCCAGTCAGGTCTCGGCAGAAATACCGATTTTTTCCCCAAAAGAAAGTGAATTATTATTAATTAGGACCTCTATCACTTGTATTCTAAACGGAATAAGAGAAACAATTTTTGATGACCAAATTTGTTTTAATTCTAATGTTTACGTAACTTGATCAAACAGATCATATTTGAACAGCTTTGCGTTTCTAAATCATCCTATAGGGTATTTTTAGCTACATTACTAGAGATTGTCCACTCAGAAATAAGAGAAATAAAACTCTTTTGCAAACAAAAAAGAACAGAAGTACTTATTAGGTTGTCTAAAGGCTCCCATCGTTGCAATCTGATTGATCTCATCTTGTTAAATATGACGATATCTCAAAAGCCATATTTTTGCAACTTATGACTAATTTTTCCCGGGACAAATCAAAATAGTGTGATTACAACTGCTCTATAACAATGGTTACGTTTAATTTGCCAGACAACAATGTTATGGTAAGTGATGCTCTTGGGTAATTGGGCCCTTAAAACAAAAGGCTAAAGATGCAAATTCATCCATAGAAGAGGGCTTCACAATCCCCACTCAAGAACTAATTTAATAGTGTAAATTTTTCGTTCTGTTTCAGTTTATAACATGTCACCCAGTAATAAAACTGCACCTGAAATTCAATAAATTCAGGGTGTGACGGGAGATAGTCACAACATCGTATTTCTTGGCACATGCCAGCAATGCTTCCTGAATAAAGAAATGTGCAAAAGAAAAAAGAAAAAAAAAAGAACTGGACACAAAATGGCACCAATGTAAACTCCCCTATTGATACCACTCACACTCCCTTCCACTCATGGACAAAGCTAGTGGATTTGCACCCAGTACCTTCCTAACTCACTGCTTCTGACGCCATAGCGTTGGACCAGTGTGCCATACTGACACCCCTTTAAAGCTGCATTCCCGGTTACCTTGACCACAAATTCTCCCCCTCCCCTAACAATACCTCTATTCTAAAAAAAAAAAAAAAAAAAAAAAATCCTCTTACTATCCTGACATAATTAGATTGATAGCACCTAATATTATAAGCCATTCATATTGAAAGTGTACAATTTTCGCTCAATATTTTCACCATTTCATGTTTAAAAAAGAAATTTTATTATCAACCTTTAACATGCCATGCTTGTAATTTAAGAAGGAATCAACAACAATAACTTGGCAACGTTCTTTAGTATTCTTTCCAGTTTCTTTGGGAAGGGAAACAAAACTAACCAAAAACTTTTTGATTTGAACTAGTAGAGAATGCAGCTTTAAAAGCAAAATTATTGCAAGTTTTTTATATCATCCCCCCGCCCGTCATTTATATCATCCCCCGCCCACCCCACCTCCTCCTCTCCCCCCTCCAGCTCCCCATCCCTAATAGATACCAATCACCCCTAATTGACTCTAATCTAATAGAGATCTATATCAGACCAAGCACTCTCCATATCACTGCCCTCTATCTCCGCTTCGTTCTCGCTCTCGTCCGTCTCCACCATGTCCATGTCGTATGTGTTGTCCATGCCGGTCTCCGACTGTTTCTCCACGCGATCCCGCCCTTGGTACGCTCCTACACTCATTGGGTTCATCCTAGGTGGGAAAAATTCAATGCTTATTTTAAAACAATTTTTATTTATTCAGGAATTTCACAGCAGTCTTACTTGTACTCACAAAAATACCCTACAGAAGGTAGCATAATATCTATATATTTGTTGTTTCTTCTACAAATTTATAGAAGAAACTATATGGTTGATGGGTGAAATCGCCAGAAAATGAACAATTCTCCTTCACCAATCTTCCCAAATAACCCAAATTTACAGGGATGCAAGTCGGGTATGGTAAAATAATCTGAACATTTTCCAAGCTCCAAGGGGAGGTAGATAAAGGCGCATATATGCCATATAAAGGACCATGTGTGTATGTAGGGCAGTGCGGCCTAACTAACAGTGGGTATCTAGGTCAGTCCAAGGGCCACCTGCTGCACCCTTCCCCGAGTTCTTGAGCCAAGGACCTCGGGGATTTCCGTGACCTCCATAGACTCAATGCTAAAGATTATAGGAAATATCTGGAATCTTACTTCCGATGAGGATTGAGGCCGCCTCTCCCCGAGCAGAAATTGGCGGTTCCGTTAGTGCTAGAGTCAGTAGGGGTGGCCATATAGACGGACTCTGCCCATCACTCCCCCAAGAAGGGTGTGTGCTGGGTTTCATCCAGTGTTGGAGCCTCTTTCACTAAGACCCAGCTAACTTAAGACAACTTTACAGACACCTAGGAATCTGAGAAAATTTTGGTACATATTGATTTAAAACGGTGCATTTTGGAGGACATTTGGCAACTTTTCCATTTATCCAAATTATCTTAATTCCGTTGATAATCTGAGAACTTGCATCCCTGAATTTAAGATAGAAATTCAGTTCAACATAACCCAACAGATTGTTCGAATAAAGGCAATATCAAATATACTCAGATATACCTAGTATTGACTATTTTACAGTCTAATTTAGCAGAACTTACTAAATGTTTAGATCTGAAGATTTGGCCCTTATGGTTTGGGGAAAGCTTTTGCCTTGCCCGTTTCAGTTCCGAATCATAAGAACATCATAGAAGTAATGTCATCAAACAGTATAAAACAACTTCTACTTGATACTTTGTTCTAATGAGCTTATCCCTATATTTTTTTTATTTTTCCCCTTTAATGTCTACATTAACCTTCTAATACTAGAGAAACGCAAGTAAATTTAAGTGTGATTTAAGTCAACATAACAAATATTTCTATATTTTACTACAGGCATTTTCTCATTATTACAAATATTTCTGTTTTACTACAAGTATTTTCTCTTACTATAAACCTAGTGCCAAAAACTATAGCCTTTGGTGATAAGAACGCAAAAACATAATCCCGAATAAAAGCAGCTTGTGTCAGTACTGACCTGAGGGCTATGTTGTAATGGTATAATAAATAGAGAGAATGGGAGGAGCTGGCAAAAATCGAAAATTTATAGGACGAGAATCGTCCACATAAGCACGATGTCGTAGGCAGAGTGCTTATGTGGACGAATCAAGTCCTATAAATTTTCGATTATTGCCGGCAAGTTCCATTCTATATTTATTATATGTGCATAAAATATGATCATAATGTTATCAGATATCACTGAAAAAATATTAAAGAAGTCTCAGAGAGCCCCGCTGCCAGCCCCATTAGTAGGCCTCAACAGAGCCTACTGTGTGCTACTGAAATTGTTGAATTAAAACGTTCATATCGCGGCCATTTATTGAGCTACATTAATAAAACTTATAACATTCAATAGAGAATTTAATGCTCTATTTAATGATGTGGTTTTTGTTATGTATTTCTATAATCATAGTACCAGAATCACGGGTGGATTACCGATCGCGGGGATCTGTTTACATGTACGCGGAGAGCCAAAGCTCCGCGAAGCATATCAACAGAGCTATTTTTAGACAACTACATTTTTATAGGACGTGTTCTATATGAATATTTTTATAGCACCCCACTTATAGCACCTCTCATATAGCATGCGCATATAATAAAAGTAGATTGTATAACTACTGACCTGAGGGCTATGTTGTAATGGTCGAGTGCCTCCAGATCATTAGTGTGTTCCAGGAACTCGGCCAGTAGTGTGTGCAGTCGGCACGTGTTGTGCTGCTGTAGCTGCTTCTTCAAACTGTGACCAGAAACAAGGTATATGTTAGCAGGGCAAAACTAAACCAGTTTTTTTCTTCATTCATACAGGGAGGTATATACAAGGGAGTAGCAATGTCTCATTTACTGAACCAAAATATCTGCAACTGGGACTTAAAGGCAAACACTACTATCTAGTGGAAAATGAAAATAAATGTCATTTTTCTGAAACTTTGGTATTTGATTCTTGAAGTGTTTCAGGTCATAAGGATGGAAAAAATCATTGTGTCGCCGTGCTCATTTTTGAATTACAGTGCTTCAAAATTTGGTATCTCAAAAAAACCAATGAGGACCAAAAGGGGGGCCCATTTTGCAGTACTTCGACTTCATAGTTCATATTTGCTATTTATATTCACTCAATTTAAGTAAAATTAAGAGTTCTATCGACAGTATTATTTGGCCAATAATTCTATACCTCTTTTCTATAGCGTGCATTGTTATTTTTATTTTGAAAACAACAAATACATAATGTGAATTTTAAATTAAAAACTCGAAAAAACTCAATATTTTTCACCATTTTTATAAAAACAATTTTTTTTCCTCCCCAGTGAAAATAAATGTCATTTTTCTGATTCTTTAGTATATGATTTTTGAAGTATTTGTGTTCTTAAAACTGAAAAAAAATTAATGGGTCACCAAGCTAGTTTCTGAATTATGGGCCTTTGAAACATGGCTGAGAAACCCAAAAATCTGCTGCTTTCAAAGTGTTCTATGTTTCCTAAACATGTCTATTTCAGACAGCTACAATTATTTTTTTAACGTGATGACATACATTTTTTCCCCTATATATGTGTAGAATATTACCTGCACTATATGTGTAGAAAATTCTGGGACATTTGGAGTATCCATTTTTGTTTTATTCCTAATACCATGAAAGGAAAATGCAGCATTTCCCAATAGACTTGCATGCTAATTGGGTACAACTGAGAGTACCCATAGCTAGCTCTGTTTCCCAAACATGTCTATTTCAGACAGCTATAAAAAAAAATCTAATGCGATGACATGTATTTTTTTCCCTTTTTATCTGTCGTATATAACCTGAACTGTATGTGTAGAAAATTTTGGGACAGTAGGAGTAGCCGTTAATTGTTTGTGTTATTCTATAAAATGTGAAAAAAATGGGCTGTTTCCTCATAGACTGCAATGCTAAAGGAATAGTGCGTAAAATGACCGTAGATTTGGTATATGGTAAAGGGGGGCGTGGCAGTGAATAGTAGCGTTTGCCTTTAATTTAGCCACTGCATGCCAGGTGACACTGCAGTACTGTTGTTGACAATAGTAGCACATATAGCCCAGGTAGTTTAATTGCCCTTTACCAGGGAAGAGCATGCTAGTGATGCACATATACATAGTTGGTGCTAGTAGTAGTAGTGGCATTACTTTCAACTATATGCCACCCATGCATATTATTCGTTGCTACTCCCTTGTATATACCTCCACGATTCATATTAATCGGCGAAATATACGGAAAAATGAGTATGTATGTGTTGATCTAAAACAACTTAGATTATCTGATCATGGCATTATTGATGTATATTTGAAAGTCCAATCATTTGAGTAAATTACATTATCTATTTAAAGTTTCGTTTCATGAAATGTATCACAAAATTTAATGTGAAATTATCTAAAATACTGAAGTGTTTCTGACAAGGGGAAAAGCACTCGAAGGTGGGCTCGGGAGAAATTTGAAAAGTTATTTTGATGATTTTAATATAATTATCTGAACGTTTTGACCAATCGTTTTGTAAATTTAATTTTGTGAAATTGTTTGGACAAAAATGATGGATTTGGGTGAAATTCAACAAATTCATTAAGTTTCAAAAATAATGATTTCAGTATAAATACTAAAGACTTTCATCTGTGATGTATGAAAAAGTGAAAATTTCATACATAAATACAGAATTCCACCAACAAAACTTACAACTCTACACCTTTAGCGTACTGCCTCTGGTCCTTTAGTATGTCGGCCATGACGTATATGGGTTCCAGGTAGTTGGGGTCCATCTTTATTGCCTTCTCTGCATACGATTTAGCCTGCACAACATAGCATTGGCAATTATATTTCTGCGAACCCGATATGGGTCAGATTTTCAGAAAATGTACAAGTCACCTTCACCAATCCTCTCTAATAAGCCAAATTTCAGACGAAAATGTAGTTCAGAATACAGTTCAACCTGACCAAATAGATTGCTAGAATCAATGCAATGGCCAATATACTCGAATATACCTAGTATTGACCAAATTGTAGCCTAATTTAACAGAACTTGTTAAATGTGTAGAGCTGCCAATTGTACATTTTCTGAAAATCTGACCCATATATAGTGTATTGTAATGCAAACATACGTTGTAATTATATTAGAAGTTAATTTAGTAAAGAGTAGCTACTGGTATAAAAGGGTATTGAATGTAAAATTGTAATGTGTTATATTTCGAGAATGGGCCATACTACATTGTGGAACTTCAAGAAATAAAAATTTTTAAATAACCCAAAAATCTAACAGTTTTGATAAGGTGACTTAAAGTGGCTAAGATCACTATTTTGACTATGTTTCATTTAGAAATATGTTTGTAGTTTTCGATAACTTGCATACGTAGGGACATTTGTGCGGAATACCAGAGCAAAATATTCCTAAGATTATTTGATATTTGTTGATGTATATGTGGCGGGGATTCTAATGGGGAATTTAAATCTGAGAAAGTAACTTGACAATAAGGCAGATATTTGAGGAAACTTACCTTTTCTAATGATAAGGGTTCCTTGGCTAATACACTGGCGAAAAGCTGGAAGGAACAAGAGAATTACACCATGAGATCTGGATAGAAAACGCGTCTCTTGACATATATTTTCTAGTTGGCATTACCTTAAAGTTTTTGTTTAAATAATTCATACCTAATTTAGGATTAAAGAAAAGGTTGTACATCTGTGTAATTTGGGCTTAGTTGGTTGTACATCAAGACTAAAAGGACATAATAATTCTATCCAACTTTGAGATCGATTGGAACAGAATGGAACACAAATCAGAACTTAGATGTGAATATATTTGCCGAAAATGCAGTTTAAAAGGTGGTCTCCACTGGGTGCGGTAATCTCTGCGGTAAGCTCTGCGGTAAGCCTTGCGATGGTGCTGTATTGTTGAGGAGTGGCGAGGTCCTGCCTACATCGTTCACTGACCATGTAGGCAAGGACCTCGTCATTCCTCACCACCTACAGAACCAGCACAAACCATCGCAAGGCTTACTGCAGAGCTTAACGCAGTCAGTGGAGACCACCCTTTAAGCAACAATTTTCTTTTAATGAAATAAAAGTGCACAAACGAAAGGCCTGGATAATACAGGAGGCAGGGATGCCAGTGGCCAAAGAGATTTCTTTTGTAAAATAATATTTTCGGTCTCATGTACAGAATATTTTAAACTGATTTAAAGATGAATATTTTGATGACCAACAAACGTCTGATTTCATGATTTAGTCAATCAAATTGTGAGAATTCAGACGCAATATATTGGGAGAAATTTGAAAATATTTGACAATTTTTGGAAGTTTTCAAAACTACTGATTTCAGTACAAATACCCGCATCGCTGAGTGAAGACTTTTTTAAAAAAAAAAAAATGCTTACTGTTAGAGTCCTAGCGTTAGTGCTGAGTTGTTTGTAGGCCTGGCCGGCACAGGAGACCGCCTCCCGGGTACGTCTACTCGCCAAGTAACACTCCACCAAACCTGCATGAAAGAATGGGTGGGTATTCACAATATAAGCATGGCATTCTCTGTTTGGTTCATGAAGTAATTTTTATTTTACTATACAGCAGAACTCCACTAGAGGGGAAAACGGCGGCAAAAAATTTTGTTGTTGCCCACTAATTTGTTGCAACAAATATCCATACATAAACAACAGTTCCCAGAGAATGTGGCAACACATCTGACACTCCTCCATTTACGTTTTTATTTCACACATGAAATGAACTGATGTTAGTGGGCGACAACAAAATGGTGGAAAATGGCGGATATTAGGCATTTTTTTCATAGTTTCCTATTTTAAAAAAAATAAAATGACCATCCTAGTTTTCACCTACTACAATTCCTTTAGAAAAAGTGACCTAGTTTTCACCTACTACAAATAGGAAAGACTAATGATGAAACTTGTTCTGTGCAAAGTACACCGCCCGGAACAGATAATAAAATAATCGACCAATAAGGTGACTTAGAGCAACAATTTTTTTAGAACCCAGGACACCCTATACTATGATAACCCAAAAAGGTATCTCTTCAACTGCATGAAATGTAATACCTCTCGTTTATATATTGTCTGTTTTTGTCTATTACATGGTACTTTCTATAAGTTATAACATAAAATGTCAGTAACTATTATCAACATTTCTCATCTCCATCTCATCTCATTAACTATCACATCACCATGAGTTGAAAAATTCGATCATAATGCCACAAGGCTATGTATATATTAACTAAACTTGATGTAAACTGATGTCTTCACAAAATATTAAATGGAATTGTATCAGAATATTGTAAGCACTCTACGGTCTGTAAAATATGCACGGTCATGAATGCCTACAAAAATCACTCTTCTGAGTGAGAGGTGAACACACATTGAATAAAAACGTTTAAAAAAAAAATTTTCACGTTTTTGACTCTAGCCCAGTGACTTTTCAAGCGATAGCACCCATTTTAGCAAGGTAGGTGGGTTGGTAGCTGAGACATATATTTACCATGGATAGGGATTTGTTGTAGCTGTTATGAATATAGAAGAGGACTTTAAATTCTTTAAAAAATGTGTTAAAACTTGCCCCGGCTTGGGGCAAGTGTTAACAGGGTATGGGGCATGTTCTAACACCCCTTCCATCTGGGTGCAACTTTATCATCGCTACATTTTCATTGCCCCTTGTCCAATTTTATAACAAAATGCAGGCATAAATGCAACAACATGAATATAGACGTCATCTTTGACAGACCCTTATTTTGAGTGGCAGCATTATTCCAGCAGTACTATAGCAAGAACAGCATAGTATCGCGTATGAGGGGGGCTGTATTCTCCGAGTATGGCCGAAAACTACGAGGCCGTAGGCCGAGTTGTTTTTCGGCCATACGAGGAGAATACAGGCCGCCGAAGACGCGATACTGTGCTATTCTTGCTTTTATTCCATGATTTTTAACTTATTACAACTTCATTTGATTTATTTCATCAAATTGTGCTGTCCGCATGGCTCACCGATAGTCTCGAACGGTCGTGACGTCACTGTACAATACAGGGAGTTTATATTGTCCACCTTGTGAGTGGCAAGTATATCGATTATATTGTACGCTCACGGCCAAATCATGGAATAAAGGCCCATATTCTAGAGGTAAAACCTTGGCTTTATTTATCTTAGGCCTGCGTGTATAGACATAGAGTTTTGTCTCTGGTGACTGAGAAATTCATTTATCGGCTGCACTTATCAATGTTAGAGTAGGCAATTATGGGCATTCAATGTGGGCTCATTCAACATGTAACTTTGAACATATCTTTTGAATGACTCTGACAGAGACAGGAACAGGAGCAGAAACAGAGATAGAAACAGGAGCAGAAACAGTTGATTGATTGAAAATTTTATTAGCAACTTTAAGATACACATTCAATAGTGAAGTGGAAATAGGATCGTTGGTATGTTTTACATTTCTTTCTCCTGGACTCAGCACAAGTTTATGATTATGTATTATCGAAACAAGAAATTTAACAATAACTACTGCAAGGTAGCCTACTGGAGACAGGTTCTGAACAGCCTGTTCACCGAATAGGGTTGAGAAAAAGAGTAATTATTTAACAATGATCGGAAGTTAATTGCAATCAAGATTATCAGCAGACCCAAAGGAGTGGGACATCTTCATGTATGTAACAATAAACTACATTGTATTGGTTAAGGTATAAGTACAACTCTCAAGATATTAACAGATACTGATACCTATCCCAGACAAAGTTAAGGAGTTACAAATCATCGTCAGAGTCACAATTGTGACAGACATACATAGAATTCCCATCTGTGCATTCAACATGAGCCCATCCTTTGCAAACAAAGCACTGAACCCACTCTTCATTATCACGACTATTTTTGAACACATCACAGCAGATAAGGCAAAAGCAATCACCACCATCATCAGATGAAGAATCATAGGACAGAGATTTTTTGGCTTTGGTACCTCTTCCAGGTTTTGTACCTGTTTTGGCTCCACGTTTGGGTTTGCTTTTACCTGTAGCTTTCTGCTTCTTTTGGGGTTTGCTTTGCTGCTTTTTCCTCTTTACATTTATTTGTTCATTTTCCAAAGCGTCCTTCTCTGGTGTGTCTGTTAATATGGCAGTTCGCCTTCTTCTGTAAGACCTTTTGGGGGTTTTGCGCTCTGGAGCCTTTGGCAGAGGTCTCACAATTTCAGGGTGAAAATCTTTCACCAGGGCATCATAATGGGCCCCTTGACCCTCCCCTTGCAAGGTTAGGAGAATTTTTTAACTAACTTTAGGTGCTCCGCTTGGTGTGATGGTGTACACATTTAACTTTTCTCCAGTGCACCTGACAACAGTGGCCTCATAGCCTGTTCCATTACAGATGGCATTTAGGAGCATATCACAAGTGGTAGTGCCATAAACCTTTTTCTCCACATACATTTGGACATGTTTGTTTAAATCATGTCTCTCATTGGTGCTCATGAATTGCTTGTAAAAGATTTGATTTTTCTCAATCTCCTCGGAGAGAATTTTGCAGAGGTCATCTTTTCCGAGAGTGACTCCAGAGGACTTTAGGGACTCAAGGACTGAGTAAAGAAGGCAATGCCCATCTCCAGGTACTTTCTTGATGAACAAACCATGTTCTCTCAAATAATCTAATAATGTCATGAAGATTTCTATGTTCTCTCTGATTCCTAGGTCATCAGCGTTTTGGTTCCATAGTGCATTTGCCTCTGCTTGATTCTGGACTTCACACTCATCTTCCCCTCTTCCATCATCTTCGACATTATCTGTTTGGTCCATTGATACATTTCCATCTTCCTGCCTTGCATCATGATGAATGTCATGTCCTTGGTCCGCTGGTTCATTTACACCTTCCCTTCTTCCATCATTTTCAAGGTCATCTCTATGGTCAAATGGTTCGTTTTCATCTTCTGTGCTTGCATTGTGTTGTACTTGGTCCACGGTTTGGTCATTTTCTGCATTGTCTGTAGAGGCATTGGCTGTTATGTTCTCCTCCTGCTCTTGATGATTGTCAAACTCAGATGTCATGGGTCTATCCGTGACTGATGCAGGAGCAAAATCCTTGTCGCTAAACTTGTCACTGCAGAATGGGTAGATCCCTGTCCTTCTGAACCCACTAATGATGTTTCCTGGGGTACTTGCCTTTGGCCAAGCCTCGCGCAAGATGCCTGGGATGTCATATATTGACATGGTCTTGCCCGGGTTGCTCCGAAGCCAATCAGTCTGACAGGTTGCCACATGCTTCTTCAGGGGTCCATACACAGAAACGTCAAGAGGTTGTAGCCTATGGGAGCAATGCGGTGGGAATGAAAGCATGATGATGTTATTCTGCTTGGCAAAATTGAGGACCTCAATGGCTAGATGAGACTGATGGTTATCCAACAAGAGAAGCACAGGATGGTCAGCTGAGGGTCTCACATGTCGAGCAAAATGCTTTAAAAATTCCAGAAAAAACTCAGATGAAATCCATCCAGAGGGATTGGCAACACCGATACTCCCTGCTGGACCATCCCGCATAAAATAGTCCTTGTAGTGCTTTCTGGGGAAAACTAGCATGGGGGGCACAGTGTTACCACTAGCACTTACAGCAGCACAAAGTGTTACAAGTTGACCCCTCTCAGCTGACGTTACTGCACCAACTTGTTTAGTTCCCCGTTCTGCGACTACATTGCGTGGTTTGGTCACTGTCATCATGCCGTGTTCATCTACATTCCAGATGTCAGCTGCCATGAAGTTGTGACGGTCCAGAACTGTTCCTAGCTTAGCAAAGAATAGTTTCACATTGAATTCATTAAAACTTGACACTCTTGCCAAACTGGTTGCTTCTGCTACTCTTATTGCAAGACAGTGCCTCTTCATAAAACTGGTGAACCAGTCAGCTCCAGCACTCTTCTGAATTTGCCATGAATCTGGCATCTGTAGATTTAGGGTTGTAGCACATTGGTATGCTAGAAGGCGGATTTCCCTAGGAGTAAGCCCAAAATAGATATTTGCCGCTGTTTTGACGTATTCAACAAGCTGGTGTTCTTGGGCTTCATTGAAGACACTTTTAATGTGAGAGTATCCTATCTTGGTCAGATGGCTTTGATTGTGCTCTTCCTCATTTTTTTTTTGGAGCTTAACATACTTTGCAAGTGTTACATGGCAGATTCCAAGATCTTTTGCTACTGCACGTATGCTTTGATTTTCGGCAATCACCCTACCAATTGCTGACTTCATGAGCTCAATTGATGTTCTCCCTCGTTCTGTTTTGCGCTTGTACTTACGAACCATTTTGTATCTAAAAAATCAAAACTTTTTTCATTAACTTTATAGCTCTTGATATGCACTACACTCATGGAATCCTATGATTTTCTTTACAGACAAAACATCCTTGTTAGTTCTATAATCTTTTTTTCTATTTTAGCTAAATTCAACAATGCCTACTTTAGTGTTTTTAGCTGAAAAGCCCAAATGAAAAGTGAGGTGGGAAAATTCTAACACCCAGGGGTACGTTCTAACACCCTGGGGTATGTCTTAACAGAAGCAAATCGGCCATTGGGGCAAGTTCTAACAGGTGGGGTAAGTTCTAACAGCTGTTAAAACCTGCCCCAATGAGTCTGGGGTATGTCTTAACAGAAGCAAATCGGCCATTGGGGCAAGTTCTAACAGGTGGGGTAAGTTCTAACAGCTGTTAAAACCTGCCCCAATGAGTCTGTTAGGACCTGCCCCAAATGACCTCTGTTAAGTTTTTCAACTCTGTCAGACTTCAAACACTTTCGATTAAATCTGTCATATAAGCCATAGAAATGGAACGTATCTATGTGCATTATGGGCACAAAGCAAAACCTGTCCTACTTGCCATCTCTGAGTAATTACAGAATTCCCGAGTATGCCAAAAATTACTTACCAAACATGAAATAGCCTTTGATGTCTGCTCTTGTGAAGACTCAGTGATGGTGGACAAGCACTTCCTGGGTCATCAGGGGGTCAAGGTCGGGCATCTTGATGGCAGTGGTGCTGCCACCTTTTGATAAGTTTAGGACATAGGGACATTGTTAAAACCTGCCCCATGTTAGAACTTGCCCCGGTCTCTTTTCCTTTCTTTTCTTATTTTCTCGTAGATTTATAACTTTAAATGTATAGGCTTAAATGAGTGAGTGAGTGAGATCGGTTGCTTTACGCCCTTATCAACACATTTTAGATGGTTATATCAAGGGCGGGAGAGTTGAGAGGGAGGCAGTGAGTGAGATTGGTTGCTTCACGCCCTTATCAACACATTTAATATGGTTATATCAAGGGCGGGAGAGCTTACCGAAAATTAGCTTACCTTTGTGTGGTTCAAACCTATGTGGCATTAACCTGAGTGCCTCCCTATAGTGAGGGATGGCCTCCTGGTTTTTCTTTAGCTCCACTAGAGCTGCTCCCTTCATGAGGAGTGCCTCGATACACCGGCTGTCTATCATGTAGGCCTTCTGTGCAAAGTACACCGCCCGGAACACCTTCCTCGTGATCAGGCAGTAGTACCCCATCGCCACCCATGGCTCGGGCGCGTTAGATGTGACTGACATCAACTTGTTTGCTAACCTGAAATATAGGCAATTTTAGAAATATTCTATAGGTTTTGCTAATTATCATTAATCTATAGTTGACAGAATAAACGCTTAAACACTAAACACTATGGCCACCCGTGGCTCAGGGGCGTTAGATGTCACTGACATCAGCTTGTTTGCTAAGCTGAAGTATAGGCATTTAGAAAAAATATTTCATAGGTTTTGCTAAAAATGTAAAATTAGAGAAATTAAATTTCTCCAAAATTATCATTAGTTTATGGCCACCCAGGGCTGAGGGGCGTTAGATGTTACTGACATCAACTTGTTAGCTAACCTGAAATATAGGCATTTAAATTTTGTTTATAGATTTTGCTAAAAAATGAATGGCTTCAGTGAAAAGCCAGTTTTGAAATAAATTCAAATTAAATTAAATTTCAAGGTCTTTGTGCAACATTAAGTACTTTCAGGGCCTTGAAAAATTGAAATAAAATTCAAGGTCTTTCAATAAAGGCCCTGTACGAATCGGTTTAACCTGTATAAATTGGGCTAAAAATGTAACATTAGAATGATGAAATCTCACCAAAAATCTCATTATCTATTAGAATACTTACGTTCCCAGTTCACATCCTTTCCTGTCCGTGTACAGTAGGTAGGCCAAGGTATCCATGTGTTGCACCAGCAGTGGGTCCAGCGAGTGTGCCTGATGGTATAAAATCATTTATTTACTTTTTATTTTTTTTTATTTTGTCAATTGTTTACTGTACTACACGTTTATTTATTTATTTGTGTTTAGGTGGGCAAGAGGCTATAAGCCTCAAAACCAAAAGGTCCAAAAACTGTAAGGACACTTAGCCCTCCAAAAGTGGAGTGAAATTGTGTACACTGTACGAGAGTCGTAATATTTTGTTTTATTTTTCTGTAAACGTGTAGTTAGAAATGTAGTTACAGAAGGTTTGTTCGGAAGAGCTGTCTGGGACAGAGAACAAAAACCGATTTCCATGTATAAAGCTTTTATCACTGTCTGTATAACAAAATGGAAATAAAGTTTCTTATATATGAGCAATTCCACCAATTGGTCGACATTTGGCTGAAAATTCTTAATTTTTTAAAATTGCTTCTATTGATTTATTATTTTTCGTACATAAACCAGACATATTGCTGATAATATAGACGAAATTGGGAAAGATAATTATAAATATTTCAGTCAGGGCAGCTTGTGAGAGGCTGTGACTGGTATTCTGCTACAACGGGCACAGCATAATGGTACATATTTCAAAATAGATGACTATTTAGATTAGAAATAAATAAAAAATATATGCACATAATGTTTTGAATTACTGTGTACCTCACAGGTATCGAAATATGGGTCATAACGCTTTTTAGTTTGTGAAAATATTCCAAATAGAAGAAAAGTTACAGCAAAAAAACGATTCAGTAATGGTTATGGTAATGGCAGCGGTTAGGGTCACAGGGCATTGACCACCTGTCCATACACATATAATCTATTATATTCAGAATTTATGCCAAAATATATCACATTATTCCCCTTGTTTTCCTATTAAGATAACTTGAATACTTGTATTGTATAATTTGGTTGTTTATGTAGGTTAATATGAATTCTGTTTAAGTATTTAGAGCCAAAATTATTAGAAAAAAGGTTCTCTGTATGTCCACCCAATACATGTATAAATAATGTGACATAATTATTATGTCTTTTTCTTTAGACACTTTTTCTCATAATTGGTTAGATTTTCGTTAATGTTTAGGCAATAAAACAGTGTATTTTCCCCCTTAGAACTTAAAATATTAATGTCAGATATGTAAAAGTGGGGTATTTCTGATGTATTTTCCGTCGGGCAAACTGACAGAATTGATCAAAATACCTCCAGACCAAGATCTCTCATTCAAAATGCAAAAATCTATTTTATAGTCATATGTCGACCAATTGGTGGAATTACTCATATGTATATATATCAGTGGTTATAAAGATATTTGAGAGCAAAGTAGTCAATTCAATTCAAATCATTTGTTATTTATACGAAAAGTGTACAAAAAGCAAACTAGTCAGTGTTGTTCTGTCCACTAGGGCATGGGAGCAGAACCTTATCGTGACTCAAGACTTTTCTCTGTGATTTAGAATTGGGGATTTGCATAGCCGCCATTTTGATCTTGCTATGGAGTGTGCTTACCCGTTGTAGAGTAACGAGGGCCTGGCTGTAGTCTCCGTTCAGGAACTGACTCTCTCCCAGTTGACATAGCAACGCCACATTGTCCCGCAATAATGGCTGAAACAACACATACATAGATTAGTTTAGTAGGAAATTACAAACTTTATCAAAAGACATACAGTAGGATGAAAGGGGGTCATGGCAAAAATTATGAAATATTTCTGGCAAGTTGGGAGAAAACTCATACAGGGGCCAAAATAAGTGATTTTGATAATTCTAATTTTTGGAAGTAGCGACAAAATTTGGTAAATGGAATTTTGGTAAATGTTTTTCGAAAATCTGAGAGAAATAATGGTTTGGGGAAATACGTTAATTTTTGTTAGTTTTCAAAATACTGATTTCAGTAGAAATACTGAAGACTTTCCCCTCTGCATACAGACTTGTTGATGATGCAATACAAAAAAAAACACGAAAAAGCAACAAGGGATTCACTAGCTATCATTTCTTCCAGCTTTTATCAACACATTCATAGATTAATTTAGCACAGGAAACAACACACAGATGGATAGATTAATTTATTAGGAAATTTATGAAAATACATGATACACCTATAAGATAAGATAAGATAAGATAAGAACTACTTTATTTATCGAATAGGACAATACATGATAAACAGGTATACAGACTTCTAGATTGCCTCCAGATCTCCGTGCCGTTACCTTGGCCGAAAGGGTTAAGTTAAATCTAATTTTAACGAGATCGAATAAGAGTGGAACAAAAATACAATGAGAATAAAATAACATGGTAAGATTAACATAGTAAAACTAACTAAGTCCTTTGGGACTTTTGATAAATGAAGTGGTACCAAGTGAGGTAATCAGGTGTACTCCTGAGTATTAGAATCCCCTCAGTATCCATTACATTCGAACATATCTATAAAGAAGATATGTAAGAGGTAAAGTCCATACCTTAGTATCTAAGTTTTTTAAAGTTGAGACAGCATTACTGTAGTCCCTCACGGCAGCAAACGCCTGCGCTTTAATCCAAGACGACAACCTAGGAGAAATTTAAAGATCATTTAAAATCAGATTATCATTCAGGATAATATTTTTGTTTATGAATAAAACAATAATTTTTGTCTCTATCCTCATCTGCTTATGTAACTATCCCAGTACTTTCCCAATTCGAAGAATTTTCAAAAAACCCTGACTTTTTGAAAGAGAAATTAATTTTCCAGCTTTCCCCTGAATATACTGGCTGGGAACCCTGAACATTACAGGATTTGAGAAAGTCTGAAAAGTTTTGTTTTTTTAAAAAAGAAAAAAAGTAAAGCTTTTTATGTCACATTGCATTACTTGATATGAACGGTTAGTTAAATTTATCAAGGATTGAACAAAACTTGAAAACTGAAACAGTAGTAGACAAGGAAACAAGAAAATTTAGAAATGAAAAAAGTATGCAATTTAAATAAAAGACAGAAAAGTTAAAGAATGTAGTTCATGTACTATATATTAAACTAAAACATCTCAAATATGTTAAATTGTTAACTCAAACTGTGTAGTTAACTTCGAAAGCATGTAATTAAAATTGACAGCATGTAATTGCACAAACTCAAGTTGTGTATCATATGTATTTCATTTTACCAAGGACATTGGCTGGCAAACCTGCAAAATGCAGAGGCCAAGTTCTCACTTTGTCAATGAAATGTTGATGAAATAAAGATAATGACAACAACACATCACTAAGTATAAAAATATGACACACTTAAAGAGATAAACCACCGTCATATTGGCTTTTTGGAATCACTTCACAATGTTCTTTCATAAAGCAAAGTTTAAAGAAAATGTTATTTTCTGTTGAACAGTGGTTTATCTCTTTATAAGGGTCAGATCTTCAGAAAATGTACAATTCGCTTCACCAATCCTCTCAAATAGCCCACATTTAAGACATAAATAAGCTTCAAAATGCAGTTTAACATAACAATACTGATACTTTAAATCAATGCAATACCAAATATACTCAGATATACCCAGCATTCATCATTTTCAGCCTAATTTAGCCTAATTTCCTAAATGTGTAGAGCTGCCAATTGTACATTTTCTGACGATCTGACCCATAAACAGCAGCCACACCTTTGCAATTTGGGTACAAGAGTCAGAAAACGACTAAAATCGCATGGCTTCTGACACGTCTTCACGTTTGGCATATCTTTATATTGTAGGACTTGATCGACTGATCTATTCTACCCATTTATGTCAACTTTTCCATCTTTTCTTTTAGGTCAACATGTCATACAGGTGAACATGTGATATACCTAGTGGCCCGTTCCTAAGCCAGGACCTGTTTAAAAGCCTATCTCAAATACAGACCGGGTATTTGGGGGTAATGAAAACAATAAAAGCTTCTCTCAAATATAAGCCGGGGTCTCAAATATTAGCCGGGCCCATCTATATCTATGTCTAATGAAGAATAAAGTCAAGTAGCCTAAGTCAATTTCCCTTTTAAAAATTCATTTAATGTATGATTTTTTCTTAATTTTCATTGAAGCATGTATATAGGCCTAGCGTTGTTGTCTAGCTCCCTTGAAACTGGAAATACATGCACCACGAAAATAATACAAGCCTATCTCGAATAGAAGCCCATCTCAATTACAAGCCGGGGAAAAAAGGACAACTTCAAAAATACTGATTTCAGTCGAAATACTGAAGAATTTCATCCCTGATCGTTCACACAACTCCACTAGCCTGCTGACTGCCTTCTAGTTTCTCCTCCGACTAGTAGAGATAATTGGCTCAGTTGGGGTTAAAGTGGCTATGGTCACTGTTTGACTATATATCATTTAGAAATATGTTTTTAGTTTTCGATTACCTGCACAAGTAAGAACATTTGTGTGGAATACCAACTCTATATATTCCTTAGATTAATTGATATTTGTTAACAAAGAATGAGGCAGAGATTCCATTGAGGAATTCAAATCTGAGAGAGAAGTAACTTGACCATAAGGTGCTGCCCTCAGTGCATGGTGAAGTAGGAGCGAGGCAGGAGTTACATAGTTACATATCTACCCTGTCCCATCCAGCTGGTATCACTTAACTCATTAAGATAAGAGGCGTCTGTGGACTTTCCCTAACTGTCTGGCAGTTGGGTAGGGTGACTCCAGCACCCTACGAAATTGGAGTTTTAAACTCTTAAATACACACAATATATGTAATTCCTACATTAATGCTTCCGGGTATACATTACAAATATACTAATCTAGAACATAGTTGAAATTCAGGAAAACTTTCCCCAAATCGGGAGCTCAGTGGCATGTGTCACTTTAAGTAAACTGTAGCAAGTAACTCAAGAAGCCTACCATTCAGAGTTGAGTGGACCTAGACCTGGCATCATGAGTGAGGCCACCTCTGCACCTTTAACTCCCAGAGACAGCAGGCCCTGAGCTGCCTCAATGGATAAAGCACATTCCCTGCAAGAAAATATCATTAAATTAAGAAACTAATTAGAAAAAGAAATTAAATAAATGTATCAATTGTTTTTATTACATTAGTCCTTCAGTGGAGAAAAAGGGGTGAAATATAAACCTAAGTAAAATAGGATTATTGTTATTAAGCTGCCTCACAAGATTATAACAATTATATAACATTATTAGAAGAATAAATCAAATACATATATAGATGGAACCTAGCAAGGGGGAAGTCTGTACACTTGTTATTGACCGAGGGAGCGCGGGAAGATAGAGGGCGTTAGCCCGAGATCTTCTGCGCTCCCGAGGTCACTAACAAGTGTACAGACTTCACCCGAGCTTTGTTCCATATTTATTACACCCCATTAATAAATAAAAAATATAAATAATTAAAAATAAAAGAAGTAATTTACGTTTTGGGCGGACCTACTTGTTGTATGTCCCCAGGGTGACATAACTCACATGTTATGCACCACTTTGACCAAGTGTGATATACAATGCTGAAGGTATAGGAAGCAACAGCACAGGGGTGTAATAAAAATCATGTATATAGAACTGTTCAACAGTAAAACCCCCGGGATGTTACACTGATTGTGGACAAGATACAAATATTGACGTAGAACAATTTACTTTATTTCTTGCTAATGTCCAAAAGGTCGGACCAAACTATTATACAAATAAACCAAATAACAGTACAGAATCGACTCGACATTTTAATAGTCAACCTTCACAATCAAATATTTTATATGTTATTCCTATTTTACTATCGGTACGAAGTCAATTGTTTGGTGTTTTTCTAAAAAACTAAGTCAATTTTTAACATTCGAGCCACATAAGTAGATAGTAGATTATTATACAACCCCAGGGGTTAATGGAAAACTAGTAATACAAGCTGAACAGAACTACCGGTAGATAGCCTGGTAAAATATCATACACACTGTATACTACCCCAGGAGTTAGTGGAAGGCCAGCTATAAGAACTGAACTAAACAGCCTGGTAAAATATCATACAACAATAGATGGTAGTATATTACCCCAGGAGTTAGTGGAAGACCAGCTATAGAAGCTGAACTAAACAGCCTGGTAATAATATCATACAACAATATATGGCAGTATACTACCCCAGGACTTAGTGGAAGACCAGCTATAGGAGCTGAACTAAACAGCCTGGTTTTACATAATACAACAATAGATGGTAGTATACTACCCCAGGAGTTAGTGGAAGACCAGCTAAAAGAACTGAACTAAACAGCCTGGTAAAACATTATTCAATAGATGGTAGTATACTACCCAAGGAGTTAGTGGAAGACCAGCTATAGGAACTGAATTAAACAGCCTGGTAAAACATCATACAACAATAGATGGTAGTATACTACCCCAGGAGTTAGTGGAAGACCAGCTATAGGAGCTGAACTAAAGTCTGGCAAAACATTATACTACAATATATGGTAGTATACTACCCCAGGAGTAAGTGGAAGACCAGCTATAGGAGCTGAACTAAACAGCCTGGTAAAGATCATACAGCAATAGACGGTAGTATACTACCCGTAGACTGCACCCACCTTAATACTTCCTTGTAGCTGGTAACCGCCGACCTGTCTAGTCCAGTCCTCTGGTACATTTTAGCCAGGGCCAGGTTGATTTTAGCATTACGTTGTTTAGCACTCAGACTCTCAAGCTAGAAAATAAAAATAAAAAATATCTCTGAAATACATGCTTGGATTTTATTTTAGTGGAGCTCTTTTTGGATCCTTCTAATGATCTGAAGATTTACTAGGCCATAGAATGGATGAATCCGATCGTTGGCCAATAGGGGATTTGCATGTCCCACTGCGCATGTCTACTGCAGTGCATGCTGGGATGGATTCTGTTAAAATATGACATACAAATATTTGGCAACATTTTTATTGAAAATTGCAAGAATGTTTTCGCCAATATCATAGTTTGTATAAATAATCTATGAAAATCAAATGCATGATGGGAAAGATGGGGACTTGTGTTATCGAAACATGCATAACATATGGATATTAACATTAGAGCTTCGATAAATCATTCCATGCTGAAGATGGCATGTTTCTATAGATTTTAGAATGTATCATTAGTCCCATAATCCCATGCGAATAAAGATTCAAAATGGCGGCTATGCAAATCCCCTATTGCAGCTCCCCTCCCCACCACGCATCAAATCCTCAGTTTAGTGGATTAGGTCTCTGACTGTGTCAATTTACACACAATCTTAAAATGTTATTTCTCTTTGGGAGTCATCATTGAAAAGAATTAAATCTTTTACATTCCATCGATGACTGGTTGCATGCCCCAAGGGAGACTGATTTTTAGGGTAATCCCCGGGTCACACATCCCACCAACTAATACAGAACTCTGTATAACTCCACATTTTCAACAAAGATGCACACTCAAGCATCTCGTCCCACCCCGACCCTGGTTTTTTCCCTACAAACCCAGGATCGGGCCCTCCCTCATGTCAACAACCCTGTAACATGGAGGCCCCCCACTGACAACAGTC
>OW804098.1:114874217-115021524 GCA_942159475.1 Sthenelais limicola
CCAAGTGTCAATATAATCAATTCATCAAGTGAAAGCTACCCCAAGCACACGCCAATTAAGCCCCCAACCTCTCCTGTCACCTCCTCTCCCTCACTGGCACTGCCACATCCCTCTAGACCACATCTCGCACAACTAGACCGTGTGACAGACAGAAATACGATCGTCTAACAAAACCTACCAGAGATTTGACATCCTCGTAGAGCTCTGAGTCATACAGAAGTTTGACTTGATCGAATAAACTCATTTTGAATCTTCAGGATATCTAAGAAATATGCATCAACACAAATTTCGAACGAGTCGCAGATATATAACAGCGTCTTGTGAAATAATATCCGAATGATTATAACGATTTTTAACAACAAATTATGTATTTCAAAGAAATGTCCTTGTCACTCGAAGAAATTTTAATGTAAATTCATAATTTTGAAAGGAATTTGGGAAATATATTTTTATATAAAGACGTTTTCCTTCATCATTTCAGGGCGATTTTTCCCGCGACACCGTCATTCATTCCGACCTTTCTCCACATGAGATTCAGTTTCTGACTGAAGATAAATTGGAAAAAAGGCATGGAAATGTTTTCAAATATGCAGTCCCTTGCCACTCTGGCAATAGGAGTAGGTTCAGGAATTATTCTTGGATTCTGGCTGAGAGGAAGACAAAGAAGTAGTACCACAACTCTCGATGGAGGAGGGGGTGACGAGGTATGTGAGCGATAACACAAGGTGTACTGGGTCTGCCCAATGCCGGGTTCGCGCCACTCAAGTCGTACCTTTCTCTAACTTTAGACTATTATTAATATAGTGCGCACGGTCGCTCCAATATCCATGTAGATATAGCAAGCAAAGTTATTCGCCTTTACCGAAAAATGATTTAAATTAAGGAATAAAGTTAATACATGAGTATAATTGTATTGTCTATTGATTGTGATAAAATTAAAACTAAAAGTAAACTAAGTCTTTATCATGAATCATTAAGACAAAGAATATAACATATAGCAACCTGATACAACAAATTATTGGTTGACTTCATGGCCCTTTAGGTCCGGCGTTAGGACTGAATCATGTCTTGAGAAGTCATAAATATTTTCGTGACAAATTAAATATAAAATTAAACAAGAATTTGGCTGTGACCAAGGAGAAAACGGTTTCCCCGACATATTCCACAATAATTCCACGCGGGAAAATGGCTATTATGCGTTGTCCAGGACTCTAGTTGTCATGGCGCGTTACTAACGTTGTGAAAATTAGAAGGCGTCACGAGTATATTATTGCGTCGTCGCCGGCATCGGCATCGATAGGCCTATACTTTCCCTATGAACTTCTCTAAGTTCCACCAATATTATCTTCCTTATTTGAATACGGATTTTGATAAAATTAAATACATAGGGGTAGAAAAGCATGCTCTTTCAGAATTTCAACATATTGTCAATGTATTTCGAACAGAAACAGCGTTTTTTAGTACTTCGCGGGAGCATAATTTCCCCGCGATGTGCCTGCCACAACCCAATAGGATCAGGTCGTCAGAAAATGTACAATTGTCAGCTCTACACATTTAGTAAATCTTGCTAATTTTTTAAAATATTTTCCTCATATCTTTCTTATCTAAATTTGTGTTGATAAAACTACATTATCATGAGGTAGAAAAGCGTGCCCTTTCTGAATTTTAACATCTTGCATGATCTTGACCATGCAACATGGGCTATGTCTAGGCCTAGGCTACTTGTCAAGCAGCAGGGGAAAGGCCAAAAATTATTGTTTAATGGAAACTGTGCAGTTTCCCTCATATCTTCCTTATTTAAAAACATAAGTTGACAAAATTAAATATAGAGGGGTAGAAAAGCATGCTCTTTCGGAATTTCAACATCTTGACAATGTATTTCGAATAGAAAAAGCGTTTTTTTTATCAATTTGCGGGAGCGTAAAATCACCGCGATGTGTCGGAAATTCAGGTGGCAATAGACTGAATTGTGCTTGTGTTGTGATTCTATTTATAGACAGCACGCGGACGTTGTTACAGCAGGCATCACGCAGGCAGAAAAGTGGAACCTATATAAGGTTTCCCAGTACGAGCGCCTTCGGCGCTCGTACCGCCTTCGGCGGGGGAAACCTTAAAAAATATTAAAGTAAAAATAGCCTGCCTATCTCTACAGTAGGCCTACTGCTGTTAGAAACAGTAGCGGTAGCACTAGTATGGGTCAGCCTCAGCCTGACTATACTACCCGGGTACCTTACGGTGAGTTACCAACAGCATGGTCTGTCCTAGACAGAGTATCATCCCCGTATCCTCCCGCACCCCGGAGCGGGGACAGACAGTGCCCATTCAGAAAAACGGCGGAATCGTGCCACATTTCAGTATGCCTAACCTACCTCATTATTGTCAATTTTGTCTCTGCTAGTGCTTATAAGTCAAGTCCATGTTTAGGAACATTCATCAGTAATGTTTACTGAAATTCACATGATGTGTCAATATGGGCCAATAATAGACACAGTATCATCCCTCACTTCTCCCGAACGTGAATTACAAGCTGATTAAAAGGTATACGGCATGGACGGACATAGTAAATTAAGTTCATTTCGCTGGGAAGTCGAGGCCTAGTATAGGCTAGGTCTGTCCTAAAAGTAAAAGAGTAAAAACAAATATTCCTATTCTTTTAAAGCTTTGTTGTTTCTGGAGCTACCATTTTGGACCCGCCTGTTTTAGTTTAATTAGGTTTGTTCCTCTCTTTTTAGAAAGTAGAGATGGGTATTGACAGTAATAGTACTAATTGTCTTGTGATTATGACAGTTTTTCGCACTTTTTTTATCATCTTTTTTTCGCACTTTTTTTTTATCATCCTCAGGTTGCTGGTATGGATGGAGAACAGAAACTCGTCCTCGTTGTCAGAATGGATCTGAAAATGGGCAAAGGAAAGATTGCAGCCCAGGTTAGTTCTCTCCCATTTATTCCAACAGTAGCCAGCAATAGCCAAGATTCGGAATGGGACATGCTGACTGATAGACTGGGGCCAGAGTAGAGCAGGACGGGTAATTTTGACCGGAAGAGGGGTCAAGCCACCTGTGTTTACATTATGAGGGTGCAGGTTTCAATGGAGCCAGAAAGGGCCCTTCATTAAATGTAATTTTAGAGACAGAAAAACATTTAATATTGCCACGAAATTTTAGGATATATGAGACAACACCATGCCCTATCTTCACCTTGCTTAATGTTCCTTTAATAATTATGGAAAACAAATAACAGAACAATGTTGTGTATAGGTGCAGGCTGAGTGCATGATGCATGCACCCGCACTGTGTTTGAGCGGGTGTGTACCTACAGCTGTGGTCAGTGCCCCACCCACTCTCAGATAGGCCCCAGTGCCTGTATGAAATCAGTGCCAGATGTGGTATTTCGACCTAAAGACAGCGTTTCGGTTCTTGCCTATTCGTCTTGTTTTCATTACTATGTCACTTGATAATAAAACAAATGAAATGCAGATATAGTTTTTAAAAAAAATGGATGCATGCAACTCTTCAGTAGGCCTATTTCTACTGAAATCATTAATTTGAAAACTTCCAAAAATGGTCAAAATCTCCCCAAATTCCAAATTTTCAAAAACCGATAAATATTAGTCATCAAAATGTTTGTCTTTGAAACAGTTTAAAAATTCAGTACATAGGCCCTAAATAATAATAATTCAGTATTTTTTTACCCGACCCCTGGTAAACGTAGAATTATTTATTCAAAACATAAAAAATATAGGAAATGACAGACTCAGTAAGTTACTCATATAAAATTTATCTATTTATTTATTTATTTATACTGTAAACGTATTTATTTTCGCGCAGATAAATCTTCGCGCACTAAGTACAATGAAACCTTTTCGCGGGGATTTAAATTCGCGCAGCAAGGAAGTCTCACACATTGTTTATGCAATAATTATACCTTTCGCGCAGGATTTATTATCGCGCACAAAGGCGGGTGCGCGAAAATAAATACTGCGCGAACATTAATACGTTAACAGTATTTATCAACGTATGAAAACGTCGTTGAAGGACATTGCATTTTTCCATGTGAACTATAATGTGTGATGACTTGGCCTCTAAATGAAATAAAATAAATCTTTGATATTTGTATTGATCTTATCCACAGTGTTCCCATGCTGCCGTTATGGCCCACAAAACCCTGAGCAGAAAGAACCCTGCCCTATTAGAAGAATGGGAATACAGTGGTCAACCCAAGATCGTGGTCAAAGCTGATTCCGAGGAAACTTTGTAAGTATTGCATCATTGTACATGGTGCTTAAAGGGAACTGATTGATTGCAAAATATAACTAAGTAATAACTAGCAGAGATATCCTTTATTGTTAAGTATTGCGATCAATTAAACGTAGCCGCCCTCGGCCGAAAATACTTAAAAGTCTTGTATTAGCATATAACACCAGCAGAATTCTGATGAATGCATTCCTATAAACCATAATATGAGAAAATTTGGTAAGATTTCTTCTTGTCTTAATGGCTGAGAGGGTGATTATATATATAAGTATTTTTATTTCTCTTTATACAATTACATCAAGGGTTTGGAGAAAAAGGTCCTCAAGTCAAACAATTTTGAGGCCAGGGCATATTTTAACATAACTCATTACTTTTTAACATCTTGCATTTGGGTAATAATTCCCTTATACATTTACATACATTTTAACATCAATTAGTAAATACAATACATGTAGTAGGCTAATTGCCCCAACAACCGGTAAGTTAGAGAGATTATATTACCGCTCAGGTTAACATTAATGGATATTTGTTATTTGATCATTACCAATTTCATGGCTTAACGTAGTGTTATATTAAGTGACTTAGTTCATAATGTGTTTTGTCACATAACATAGTATCTTCCCCCTTATACTAGGTGGGCTCAAAGAATTAACAGTTTTTACAATTGGGTCATATACAGGATATGGTGTATAGCCGTTGTGTTGCTCTACTTCCATTATTCTCCCCTAGTTGTGGGGGATTTTTACGATTTGAAAAGCGCGTGTTGTAAGCCCGCCACTTTAACTCATAGAATTCATTTTGGGGAAAGATCCACAATATGGCTTTAAGACTTCTTTTTAATTGCAATGGGCAGTTAAATGTGTTTAAGTATAATGTACCATTGTGATTCTACATTTGTGAAGAAAATCGTCGTCGTGACCACCACTTTCGCACTTTCGTCTGATCGCGGTAGCGGTAGCACCACTCTGGCAGTAAAGCAGTGGTGGTGGTGGTGGGCATACTCAATGGGAGTGAGTGGGGCAGTGCTTGGTCATGCTTGGTTGGCCAGTTGGTGGTGCTGGTGGCCAGTGCTAGTGAAGTGTGTGGGAACTCAATGTTAGTGGTGGTATTGGTAGCAGTGGTCGTCAGCAGTGGTGGCAGTGACAGTGGGTGTATGTACTAATGTAGGTGTGAATGCACATGTACATGCAAACATAATTACACCTTACAACTACATTTCTGAGCAGATATTAATATTGTGGTGACCTAGTATGTAGTATGGTTACAATCATTTAAACATGACAAGTTTGCATCTGTTTTAACAAATGTATAATTTGAATAATTTTTTTTTCTAAATATATGCTGTTTTAAGGTATTCTGGTGGGGTTTACTTGGTGTCATTGGGAGAATTCCTCAACATTCACATGCTTACTTGAAATTTAGAATGGTTCTTCTATGTATGTATGTATGTATGTATGTATGTATGTATGTATGTATGTATGTATGTATGTATGTGTACATGTATGTATGTATGTATGTATGTATGTATGTATGTATGTATGTATGTATGTGTACATGTACTTATTTATGTATACATGTAGCCCATTGCAATTCTATATGACGTTAGTCATAGCCGTGCATCTTGTTTGGTTTGTAAAAGTATAACTATATAATAAATCAGTTGGTTTTGCTTACTTCGATCATGAATGAATAAGGGAACTCGTGTGGTAATCTAGCACCCTCAACCAACTCGTTAATTAGGGCGCGTTTTGAGGTGGGTTCATGGATGCGTTGGTTTATATGAGATTCTTAACATTAAACGCAACGCAAAACGCATCAGTGGAAATGTGCTCTAAGTTAACCTGTCTGTAATGCGGGATGTAATGGGATCTATACCATTACCAGGTCTTCAGCGTAGGCCCATAGCGTACTTAATAGATTGCCCGTTTAAATCTAATATTTATTCCAATAACTATTTGGCAGGTTGGAGTTGTTGAAGCATGCGCAGACGGTGGGTTTGACGGTGAGTCTGGTGAGGGACGCAGGGCGGACGCAGATCACTCCCGGCTCCAAGACAGTGCTGGCCGTGGGACCAGGTGCGGCCAATTACTACTATAATTATTGGTTACAAATAATAACTTTAGTATTATATTTTTAACAGGTTAATCAATCGTTTTTTAAAATATTGTAAAGAGTGGGTAAATCTTCAGGATGGGATTCTATATATGGCAGCATAAATTATATAACAATCTGAAGTTTAAAATTTTAATGGTAGATTGTTCCCTTATTTCTTTTGTAAAAGAAAATAGAGGAAAATGTGATATGGTACTTAATCGTGAATACTCAAATCATTAAAAAAAAGTTGACTTCATTTGGTTCAGTGCAAATTATGTTATTACAGTTGTGTGGTGTTAATCCCAGCTGAGTACCAATCAATCGAAATGTTGGCATAATTCCTCATAAAATATGACAAAAAAACAAAGTTCTATTTTGACAAGTTTTCTTCGTGTTTTCCAGGTCCTGTCGAATTGGTGGATAAGGTCACAGGTCATCTTAAATTATTGTAGCGCATCTTTTGTATCTAGATATTTTTATGGCAATGTATATAAAATTAACCCACGTAAAGGAATGTGAATAAAAGTGTACATAAAATATACTTCATGTTATTCAGTGCTTCTTAATTGATTGAAAATAATTTTATTCAGGCTTCCCGTTGGTAAAATCTCTTCAGTACCGTTTAAAGTGGCTAAGATCACTATTTTGACCATGTGTCATATGGAAATGTAGTTTTCGATGACTTGCATAAGTAGGGACATTTGTGTGGAATACCAGAGCTATATAATATTACTTTGATTATTTGATATTTGTTAATGAAGTATGTATGGCAGAGGTAGCTAGAGGTTCCATTGGGGAATTCTCATCCGAGAGAGAAGTAACTTGACAATAGTGTGCTGCCCTCAGTGCCTGGTGAAGGGATGTGAAGTAGGGGCGAGACAGGAGGTACATAGTGACATATATACCCTGTCCCATCCAGCTGGTATCACTCAACTAATTAAGATAAGATGCATGTATACAGGCAGCGGGGACCTCTTCCAACTGCCATGTGTGAGAGGTGGCTGGATTGTAATTCGAAGTTTTAAACTCTTATACATATTCCAAATACATGTATTTCATACATTAATGCTCCCAGGTATTGGTTAATGGCATAATGATCTAGAACATAGTTGAAATTCAAGCAAATGTCCCCCAAATAAGGAGCTCAGCGGCAAGTCTCACTTTAAATTGAATATGCTTCAATATTTTTGGCAGATGCATGGAAGTCGTGGATTATGAGGATTAAGGCAAATGTTATGTGGGTCAGATCTTCAGAAAATGTACAATTCACCTTCACCAATCCTGTCAAATAACCCACATTTCAGACGAAAATAAAGTTCAAAATACAGTTTAACCTAGTCAAACAGATTGCTAGAATCAATGCAATGGCAACTATACTCGAATTTACCTAATATTGACCAAATTGCAGCCTAATTTAGCAGAATTCACTAAATGTGTACAGCGGCCACTTGTACATTTTCTGAAAAACTGACCCATGTTTGTGTGCATTCACATCTATTGAATCGGTAGTTATCCAAACCCAAGCACACGTCACTCCCACATACAACTCGGGGAATATGACAGCTTGCACCAACTAAAAGCAGTACAGTTCTAAAATAGTTCCTTGTTATAAAAGGATAATTTATTTCTTGGTATCTGTTGAAACTTTGTAACCAAATTCAAGACTGAAAACAAGAACCACGGCACTCAAGGACGACCTAATTCATCAGAGCTGAAAAACCTATTTTGTATGTACATCAGCAAATAAAAGAATTCTTGAATTGAATTGAATAACAGACAAATAAATTAATGCCTCTAAACAACAAGTCATTGGATTATTCACTTAAATATATACAGCACATTTATAATATTAGAGTTTTTCTCGACGTCTGAAGACCGGATATATTCTCAGGTCAGCAGTCTCCTTTTAGGCCATTGTCATCCAATATGTTCATATATTTAGGAAGACCTGGATGTCATTAGCCAGATTTTCAGAAAATGTACAATTGGCAGCTGTACACATTTAGTAAATTCTGCTAAATTAGGCTGTAATTTGGCCAATACTAGGTAAATCCGAGAATATTGGGCATTGTATTGATTCTAGCAATATGTTTGGTTAGGTTGTACTGTATTTTGAACTTGATTATCGTCTGTAATTCGGGTTATTTGAGAAGATTGGTGAAGGCGAATTGTACATTTTCTGAAAATCTGACCCTAATATATAATTTGATATTTGTTATTCAGCAAATATGTTATACAACACGTACACTCTTCCCAGTAGGAGCTGACGCCCTTTAATCATAATTTACCATCACCATTGCATTTACTATCAATACAAACAAAGAATATTATATACGATTATACACACGAAATAAGTCTATAAAACCATTCCCTTGTGCACGGTTCAAAAGCATGACATCCCTCTTAAAGATCTGTAAAGAATTTTTCATTATATTCCCAACAAACATTCCAATGAATTTGGCTCTGGCCACTTTCCTTAGAGGAGGGTTAGCTTGACTTTTGATTATTTATTTCCCCGGAGGGAGTGGGCCGTTCCCGGAGGTACTGCAATACCGGGCCAACCCATGGTGGTAGAGGAGTAAACCCCTGAGCTACCACCCAATTCCAAAAATCAGTTTAATATCGTTGCGGTGCATGCACCGCATATCAGATATTAAGCTGATAAGAACAGATACTACACTTTGATCTTAGCCAAAAGGCCGAGAAGCGATACCAGAAGAAGGTATAGTGAGGAACCTATATTTTTTTATAATTAAGATTTTGTGGTGTTTCCATTTGACTATGACAAATGTTGAATTGTAATTGCTTATGAACGTTATTTCTTGCTTCATATATTACCAGACAGAATTTCATATTTTTGTAAACAAAAGGCCTCGTAAAAAAATATTTCAAATTGGTAGAAAAGGATAAAAATGATTTAATGTATCATGAGAAATATTCATTTGTTGGTTCGTTCGCGAGGCACCAGGTGGCGGGTGGCATAACAAAGGTATGCTCGCTCACCTGTATATATGCATGGACGCTTCAACGCTCAGGTGAAGCAAGCGGTGCGTTCGGAAATTTGACACGTCAGCTATCCGGGTCAGCAATACACCGCATGACCGCAATACTCAATCTACTATAGCCATCTATATGGGTCAGATTTTTAGAAAATGCGCAATCTACAGTTCTACACATCTCTCAAATTCTGCTAAATTGAGTGAAAAAGGATAAATACTGAGTATATTCTGTATTGTATTCATTCAATAAATCTGTCTTGTCATGTTAAACTGTATTTTGAACCTGATTTTCGACTTAAACTTGAGTTATTTGATGGGATTGGTGAAAGCCAATTGTACGTTTTCTGAAAATCTGACCCATATGTGTGTAGGCCTACGTTGAAAGTCAGAGCCGTAGCATGGTTAGATCTACTAGGACTATTACCCCTTCCCCAAGCAAAGTTCCAATATAAAATATCATGAAATTGATTTTGAATGCCGAAAAGATAATCATTTACAAATTACAAACGGTATACAGAGCAATGACAAACTATGAAATACCATTATATCCATCAATGGGAACTGTTGTAATAGCCAATCCTCGATAGTATAGTGGTGAGTATCCCCGCCTGTCACGCGGGAGACCGGGGTTCAATTCCCCGTCGGGGAGGCAGTGTTTTTCTCACGAAAGCGATAGCATAGAAGACAGGACCCATACAATCTCATACAGGTTACCAGAAATATTGGCCGGGATGCGATGCCCTTGAAAATGAAGATATACGTACCGTCTTTATACATTGAGCTTAGATATAACTAACTTACAAATTAAATAAAAATGTTCTTAAGTCTAAAGGGCTCCCAGGAACTGACATCTTTCCTACCACCTATTTCTCAATGAAATGTAAATAAAAACAATATATATTGAGAATGAATAAAGTCAAACTATGACACTCGTATTAAAATATTATCAAAAGTTTTATTGAAATGATAATGCGTTTACACCGATACAAAATGACACATAATGGTTTTGTATGGCAATCAAATTAGAACACAGTTAGGCCAACTTTGGGCCGATGAAGGTTTATTTCATTCATCAGAAACCCTGAGGAAACGAAGGTATAAAGTGAGGTCACACAAATGTCTGGGCTATAAGATGAAACACTTGGATAATAATTATATAAACTATAAATCTTTGCCAATCTTTTCCTACTGTAAGTCGTAATAAGCAGCTAAATAAATCAAATGAATTTATAAATTTATCCGTTATCTACGGATCGACAAAACGTTCCTGTCCAAAGAACTTTAATATACCGGTAGTGAAACAGGGATGAAAGTGGGTCATGACACACTGTGAACATGACAATATCAATTGTCTGAAATTGTTTCGCAATTAAAATTTTCTAAAAAAAAACATCAGGGGAGAAAACATTTATGGGTTAGATTTTCGGAAAATTTACAATTGGCAGCTCTACAAATGTATGAAATTTTGCTAAATTAGGCTGACAAATGATGAATACCGGGTATATCTGAGTACATTTTGGTGTCTCGTTGATTTATAGCATCTGTTTTGCTCTGTTAAACTGCATTTTGCTAATTTTTGTCTTAAATGTGGATTATTTGAGAGGATTGGTGAAGGCGAATTGTACATTTTCTGAAGATCTGACTCCTATAGGTGCAGCCAACCCCACTAAGTATGAGATTGGGATAATTTTAATTTTTGAAAATTCCGACGAAATTTGGAATCAAATTTTATTTAATGTTTTTGGAAAATCTGAGATTTTATTAACATTTAGGTTTAAAATGATGGATTTGGGGAAATACTATACTGATTTCAGTAGAAATACTGAAGACTTTCGTCCCTGTCGACAGCAAATGTTTATACCAAGGGTTATAGCGATTAACATAAGGATCAGAACGTCAGAAAACAGTCAGGTTCAGAAGGCAGTTTTGACTCCCTGAGTCTCAGTGAGTCATTAACACTAGCCTTAGTCTTAGCCTTGCGGTTAAGCTTATCGCTGGATGTGGTATCGAGGAATGTGGGGTGTCTGGATAGGACTGAAAATGTACAATTGGCCTTCACCAATCCTCCCAAATATTAAGACAAAAATGAAGTTCAAAATACAGTTCAACAAAACAGAGATTTACAAATCAATGCAGAACCAAATATACTCAGTTATACATGTACCTATAGATACGCCTAGTATTTATATTTTTTCAGACTAATTTAGCAGCATTTTGATTTATCTAAATGTGTAAGAGCTGCCGATTGTACGTTTTCCGACGACTTGACTAGAACCTAACTTGTAGAATAAACAATGATGAAGATTACTGACGTTTTTCTTAACCAACATACAAGTTACGGAATCTAGAACAGTTAAAGTGTCTTCCCAGAACTTATACATAAACACTTCTTGTCTATTTCCCTGATGAAGAGTAGTTCGAAACGTTGGAATTTGTAGGCAATAAAGAAAGTCAAAACAAAATCAATTGAGCCCATTCAGTCCTATCCAGACACCCCACATTCCTCGATACCACATCCAGCGATAAGCTTAACCGCAAGGCTAAGACTAAGGCTAAAGTGTTAATGACTCACTGAGACTCAGGGAGTCAAAACTGCCTTCTGAACCTGACTGCATTCGAAAATAGTGAAATCCATCAGTAGTTGGTAGAAATCAATCCAACATTATACATAAACACTCTCGAACACTGTGCTGAAAATCCTCATAAGTTTTGGGAAAAAATGAAACCCCTTATAAATCCTGAAAAAGTAAAAAGTAATGTTTACATCATATATTATGTTTAATAACAAAAACAATACATAAGTCGCAAAGCAGGTGTATGCCATGAATGCAACTTCTGCAGGAAACATGGCTGTAGAAAAACATACAACTTTCAAAGCAGGGTTACAACAGGAAACTAAAAGTCAAATTCCCTGATGTTTTCATAATTTCCCCTGATGTGTTTGTATTTTTCCCTGATTCATAACAAATATAAAGGGTGCCAGGAGGTCTGTAACTAATTTTCCGATTCATTAAAGCTGCATAAACATAAACTTTCTGGAATTCCAGGTCTTCCAATAGTTTGAAAGATGATTATTACTAGATGATATTAAGATGATTTCACAGATGTATAGATGTCAATCTATATATAATGAAATAAAATAATAAACCCTGTCAAAGGCATCGTGAAACATCGCTTGTTCAGAACTGTTTGGTACTGGTACCAAGAGAAATATGAAATGATTAAAGTGGCTCCATCATTCACTCGATTCTTGTAAAGATACTAGTCTAAACTTGGGAGAATATTCACCATTAATCTATTATCGACCTTTCAGTTTGGTTTATGGGTTTTAGGGGAACCCTGCTAGATACAACCTGAGTAAGTCAAGGGACCAAGTTTTCAAGTCATTGTCACGACTATAAAGGGTGGTCTCCACTGGCTGCGGTAAGCTCTGCAGTAAGCTTTGCGATGGTGAGAAGTGGCGAGGACCTGCCTACATGGCCAGTGCACCATGTAGGTAGGACTCGTCATTCCTCCCCACCTACAGAACCAGCACAAACCATCGCAAGGCTTATCGCAGCCAGTGGAGACCACCCTTTAATCATCCTGGAATGTACGTAAGGTTTTGTCAAGAATACATTGAGGGTTGCCAGACAGACGGGTCATGCCAAAAATACTGAAAATATCAGGAAATTAAAATTTTTATTATTTAGGGAATCTACAAACTAAGAATATTTAAATCTGATTTACACCATTTGGTTACCACAAAATAAGATTTTAGAATATTAGTTTTGAGAATTTTGACAAATCAGAGTTTTGATTATTTTTCTTTTAAATCTTGACGAAATTAGGTTCTCAATTGTAGAATATGGGAGAGATTTGTCAATTTTTGGAAGCTTTCAATAAAACTGTTTCAGCACAAATACTAAAGACTAGCATCGCTGAATAATAATTGTTTATTTATTTTATATCCTAAATGCGTACGTTCACGATATGTGTGTCTGTGTGAGGCATTTAGCATTTCTTACTGAACCAAAGGACTTGGAAGAAACGAAAATCACCTAGAAACTGAACATATTTTCAATTAAAGGTTAATAGAATAGGCGTAGAGAAAGATCTCGTTCAAATTAACCTTACAAAATCGATTTTATATTCCACACATGTACTTTGTCATGGTGTTATAAAACAGAATTACATACAGATTGCATATATACATTTTTCAATTAAAGGTCAATAAATTCTGTTTGTTCAGAATCATAAACACGATTAAACTAAAGTGTTCTAACTTTTAAATGCAATAATCCATGATACACACATTATCAGTTTCAAGGATGAATCTCTGAAACTCTACCATAGTCCATTTCATGGAGGTGGACGACAGTTCATATTTTGATATTTGGCCTTTAGTTTCTTCACCCTGCCATATCCAACCAGATAGGCAATATTGAGCACATCTCGGGCCATGTGGCATTTATTATTTAACCAAAGGACTTGAAGAAAAACAGAATTACAGATCTCGTTCAAATAAACCTTAACACAAAATCGATTTTAAATTCCACACATGTACTTTGTCATGGTGTTATAAAACAGAATTACATAAAGATTGCATATATATATACATTTTTCAATTAAAGGTCCATAAATTCTGTTCATACAAAATCATAAACACGATTAAACTAAAGTGTTCTTATTTTTAAATGCAATAATCCATGATACACACAGTATCAGTTTCAAGGATGAATTTCTGAAAGTCTACCATAGTCTATTTCATGGTGGATGAGAGTTTATATTTTGATATTTGGCCTTTAGTTTCTTCACCCTGCCATATCCAACCAGATAGGCAATATTGAGCACATCTTGGGCCATGTGGCATTTATTATTGAACCATTTATCATACAAAATCATAAACACGCTTAAACAAAAGTGTTCCAACTTTGGATGAGAGTTTATATTATGATCCTTGAAAAAGGGCAAATGTGCCCGAAACGTCGGACCCCAATAAAACTGAACAAAAAACTCAGATCCCTCTCCTGTCCAATCCGTTCTGGGGCTGAACCCCAATAATTTATAGGATTTATATTATGATATTTGGCCTTTAGTTTCTACAGCCTGCCATATCCAACCAGATAGGCAATATTTGTGCAGGATCCCTGAGCGCATCTTGGGCCATGTGGCATTTATTATTGAACCAAAGGACTTGAAGAAAAAGAGAATTACATAGAGATTGCATATATCACTTTTTCATTTAAAGCTCAATAAATTCGGTTCGTACAGAATCATAAGCACGCTTCTTATGTGTTTTAACTTTTAAATGCAAACAAAATATCCATGATACACACAGTATCAGTTTCACGGATGAAACTACCATAGTCCATCCATTTCATGGAGGTGGATTAGAGTTCATATTTCGATATTTGGCCTTCATAGTTTCTTCACCCTGCCATGTCCAACCAAATAGGCAATATTTGTGAGGGATCCTTCAGCGCTACACGTTCATCAGTCAAACCCTTGAGCACGACCTTCAGTTTGCGCTCATTAGCAATGTCAATGATAGTGTTGCGCGTTTCTTTGCCTATATTCCAGTTGTCATAGATGTCTAGGTGCTCTAGTTTGGTGCATTTGATGATGAGGTCTAATATGCCTCCCTCAGTGAGTTTCCACACAGCCGCGGCGTTAAGGTGGATTAATCCTGGGGAGTATTTGATGATGGCCTTTAACGAGCGATCTGTCAAGTGGACGCAACCACTGATGTTTAAACTTTCCAACTTTTTCAGCTTCTGTAAGAGAAAAAGAGAGAAGTGTCAGAAATAGGGAAATTATGTTTATGCCATTTCTTAAGTTTGGTCCTGGGTAAGACCATAAAGTGCCTTTCTGTCACATTTTCTCTGTCTCTCTCTCCCTTCTTCTCTATCTCTATTTCCTGGGTATGACCATGAAGTGCCTTTCTGTCTCCTTTTCTCTGTCTCTCTCCCCCTTCTTCTCTATCTCTATTTCCTGGGTATGATCATAAACTGCCTCCCTTTAAGCTCTCCCACCCTTGATATAACCATATTAAATGTGTTGATAAGGGCGTATTTTGCAACCAACCTTACTCACTCACTCCCTCTCAGCTCTCCCGCCCTTGATATAACCATATTAAATGTGTTGATAAGGGTGTTAAGCAACCAAACTCACTCACTCACTCACTCCATTTCCTAAGTTGTCCTATTATTATAGCCCCTTTTGTTATGTAAGGTTTTAATCTATATTATGCTACATTTTAACTTTTAATATTATTAGCGTAATAGAAATTTTAAGAATTGTAGTAAATATATTAAAATCAGTTTGTATCCAGTGTGTTCTGAGTTTTTTATTAGACTGTTTTAGCAACCCTACCTATCCCGCCGACGCTAACCTAATCCTATCTTTTGTGCGTAATACGTCATCACATCTTGCATTGCTGCTTAGGTAATGAGCTAGATGCGTACGTCGGGACCCTATCTCAGCCCATTTGTACGTTGAAGACCTACGCATCGTTCTCGGCAATATTTTTAATAACTTTGTTCAACTAAAATGATTTGGTTGCATGCGAAAAATAGTTCTTTCCCCTTAGTAGTGAAAGTGTGGCTCAAAGCCCGTTTATTCGGGTCCAAACACCTGATTGTTATGGGCAATATAACTCGCTATGAGAACGTCAGGCCGACGGGACTGGCTGACGGGACATCATCAGGTTGATGCCCGATGCTACACATCAAAATTATTGCTATCAATTTTCACAATGTGAAAAGGGTAAACATATGCATCAGTTTTGTTCAAAAAGCGTCTCAACATAATATGTTCTTGCAATTGACGAGAGAGGAAAGATGCGTTCAATTGTGCGTGCGATGTGCCTGGCGCTAAAACTTTTTTGGTTGTGGGCGGCGCTAAGTTACAACGCATCTCTAACCGATAGGGCTAGGTTAGCGTCGGGGCGATAGGTTTGGAGCGCTAAAACAGCCTAATTTCTTGAAAAACTAAAGCCCTGGTCTTAAAGGTCCTGAATGATTTTTAACCGTAGTTAACCGTTAGCTACTTCTATCTTGCCCTTAAGCAGCAAAGTTTGACAAATAGACTTTTACATTTACATTTACATACTTTTAGCCAGTATCTCTGTTAGTATAGATGTCTTTCTATTTTGAGGTGGCGGCTGGGAGACCTGGATTTTATCTAGAAGTCACCTATTTGTCTGTCACGACTATAAATTACACCTTTATATATTATCATTGATTACATAACATTGTGCAACATTATTCAATCCATTAATTATTCATCTTCCTTATTATGAGTGAGTGAGATTGGTTGCTTTACGCCCTTATCAACACATTTAATATGGTTATATCAAGGGCGGGAGAGCTGAGAGGTAGGCAGTTTATGATCTTACCCAGGCAATAGAGATAGAGAAGAAGGGAGAGAGAGACAGAGATAGAGACAGATAGGCACTTCAGTCCTGTCCAGAAGGCCACATTCCTCAATTCCACATCCAGAGTTAAGCTTAACCACAAGGCTAAGACTAAGGCTAAAAGTGTTAATGACCCCTAAAACTTAGGGGTCCAAAACTGCCTTCTGGACCTGACTGACTTTATGGTCTTACCCAGGACCATAGACTGTTACATTTACATTTAAATTTACAGACTTTTACATTTAAATATACATTCATGTAAGTAAGCTACAATAATATCAAGGCTTTTCCAGGCCTCGTGGAGGGGGAGAAACAACAAGAAAACTTACCATGAGAGTTTTTTCTAATATGTGGTCGTTGAGGACGTAACCACTGCCTCTGAGGTTGAGCACTTGTAGGTTGACTCCACGAGTACAGATGATGTCAAACGACTTCTCTGTGAGGAAGACATTGACTAGGTTCAGTCTCTCCATGGAAGGGGTCAGCACTGTCTGTAGTGGGCCTTGGTTTAACTTCTTCTCTCGTTTTAACCTCCGGAAAATCATTCTAAAAGTGACAAAGAACTCATGCATTAAATTACTAGTTTAATTTAGGAGGTTGAATAAAAACAAAAAAATTGAATTTTCTTATGTTTGTTCATCCCTCGAATTCAACTAGAAGAGTATCTGAACAGTTGGTATTCTCATTTTAAAACATTTATTGACATTATTAAAAAAAAAGAAAAAAAAGAAATGTATAAAATAATTAGTATGTAACATGATCGAGATGTATATTTAAATATTAATGTGAAACTTAACCAATAGAATAAAACCGACCCATTTTAAAAACGACAGGAGCCCTCACCTACCACTCTAATAGTTTAAAACCTTTTTTTTTATACTGTCTTTAAGTTTTATAAAAACAAAATTTTGTTAAAATGTAAAAATCTATTGATTTCAATTTACCCCCGCCATATATCTCATTCTGCATAGTTTTATTCCCCAGGACTCAACGGGAAACACATGTATGTACTTGTGAAAGTTTAACTGTATTTCTACCTGAATAAACATACTTGATTATAAAAATAGCATACTTTATTCCATCATTTGTATAATAATTTTCACGATTGGTGCTCATACTAAACTAACATGAAAACTCATATGCTAGTATCCTACTAAAAGTCCCTGTAACTAAGGTAGCTGACTTTACCAACAATTGTTTACCCAGCATGCCTCACCGGTGTATATAAGACTGTACTTTTCCTTGCCACCTCACTTCTTATCCTATCCCTGAAGAAGAGCTACTGAGTAGTTCGAAACGTCGGAACATAGGCAATAAAGAAAGTCAAACAAAAACTCATTTGAGTACTCTATGCGTCACACAAACCAACAAGATCCGAATCGAAAATAATAGTGATATCCATAGTAGTTGGTAGAATTCCATCCAATATTGATTTTAAAAAAATTGTCTTAAAAACAAACAAATGTAATTTTTAGACCAATAAAATAAAACCGACCCCACACTCACTACTCTGTACCACAATAAATGTACATTTTTCACCACTCTAATAATTTAAAACCTTTCTTTAGTGTCTTATGAAAACAAAATTTAGTTAAAGTGTAAAAATCTATTGATTTCTATGTACCCCCGTCGTATATCTGCATAGTTTTTCCCCCAGGAGACAACGAAAACTAATGTACTTGTGATAGTTTAACTGTATACATCTAAACATACTTGATTTAAAAAAAATTGTTTTAAAAACAAACAAACCAAACTTACCCATGCAAGTACATATCAGGGAACTCATCTAGGTTGTACATGAGTATATTGTCAGCCACCTTCCCTACACAGAGAGACAACAAGGTGGGCATTTTACAGCCTTGGTGGTAAGGGTTCACCTCCATGCTCTGTCCATACAGGGCCCTGATCTGGGCCTTACCGTTGAGAGTGCGCGTCTCAAAGCGACTTGTTCCGCGAGGGCTGACAGAGATTGCAGCCTCTGTCATAATATCCTCCACACTGTACTGGGACATCATCTTGATCTTCAGCACCTCCTGTATATCCACATACCCTACAACAAATAGAATTATTCATTATATGGTGGGATTTTACACTACTAACTAGGCTTGAAAACCAGATGAACTTGGTGGTCGCTTATAGGGCGCGTAAGTAGTCCACGGCAGCGATTTTTTGAGTCGCGGTACTGTAGCAGTTTCATGACGTCATGTGGACATGTCGCGTGAAAGTCCCATAGCCCTAACGTTACCGCAATATTAAATCTCTGTTCTTTCAACGATCATATAGTTTTAGAACTTCTACCGTTACTGGGGCGATGCATAGAGTGATTATTTATCGCCCCAATGCTAACTCTATGGGGATTATTTACTTCCAGTCCACACATCGGTACAACTACGCGACTAATTTTCATTAATTCGCGCTCCGCCGCCATGACACTTACGCACTCTATTGCGTGGAGGAACGAGGGATTCGTGGGTTTTGGCATGTGTATTTTTATTGTGCCCTTATGTGTATTTATTATATGGTTCAGATTTTCTGAAAATGTACAATTGGTAGCTCTACACATTGAAGAAATTCTGCTAAATTAGGCTGAAAAATGATGAATACCGGGTATATTTGAGTATATTTGGTATCGCATTGATTTAAAGTATCAGTTCTGTTATGTTAAACTGCATTTTGAAGCTCATTTCTTTCTTAAATATATATGGGTTATTTGGGAGGATTGGTGAAGGTGAATTGTACATTTTCGGACAAAATCACCCATATGCTCATTCCATTTTGTCATATCCGGACTTGTATGATTATGTAACAAGGCATAACCTTAATTAATATGATTTATGAATATGAATAACTAATGATAATAAAGGTAACGGTTTAATTAATTCTTTAATATACATATCATGTCAACCTTATGTTGGCTGGTACTTCTACCATGATCTAGAACATTCATGTACATTACATCATCTATCACATGGATCTTCCCTCTGGAAAGATCCACATGATAGACCTAGATCCAACTAGAACATTCTAAACGTTGCATGAATGGTGCTTGCATGCAACAGTATATATAGAATATAAGATAGTTCACATGTTCATTACCCTTACTACTCTTTATTCTACAATAAACTACAGAATCATCAACTACGAGTTCTCTAGTCTTATACCTATCAATTTGAGAGGTGTGATATTAAAGTGGGGTCTAATAAAATATTTTTATTGTTAATGTATGTGTACAATAAAAATTCGAAATTGGGTTTTCTTTTAGCTTTTAGATACTTTATGTCGATTCAAAACCCCCAAAGAAAGGTTTATATATCAATATTTGTCTATGCTAGGGGCATGTAATAAATAGTGAATGAACTCGTTGCTAGTAATTGAACATTTATTGCTAAGAAATCTCGTCCAATAAATATTCAATTAATAGCACCGAGTTCCATTCTCTCTGTATATCAGGCAGGCCTTATATTAAAAGGGCGATGGTAAAAATAGGAAAATTTATAGCAATATTTTTCAGAAAATATAGGAACTTATAGGAAATTTCCACAAAATATAGGAATTTTGAGGGGTTAGAAACTGTCAAATATGATACTAAATAAATAATAATGAAAAAAAAATCAGTCCTTACCACCAGTGTAGACATGTAGGCCCTCTTTCTTCGCTCCATATCTTAGCACGTAGCAGAGCCTCTTGGATATCTTCTCTGCCTTTAGTTTAATTGGTTTCTTTTCTATGCTTCTCCAATTCATGATGATAACCCTGATCTGTAACTGCAAGGTATTCAACATTCATTACCGGTAATTCATGTATAAAATGGTGATATAGTAATGGGAAACTACGTGAGGTAAATAATGCAGCAACCTAATAGTAATGTAGGCCTACCGGTATAGTGATTGGACGCCTACTGCGCTAATGACTCCTGGCCTTGGAGCAGATGTCCTAATGGAATTCTAATGGCATTTTGCGGTTTGGAGTTGGTGCAGTAGGGGTCCAATCATTGAGTGTAGCGTCTGACCGAACCGAAATAATTGCCACCGACAAAAAAAAATTATTAAGTCCCGACTGACGCAAAATAAAGTAGGCCTATAATAAAAAATAAAAATAAAATATTTTGGGTCCTATAACGACGTTCGCTTGCTACAAATGACCCCCCCCCCCCCCCCCTCACACACACACCTACCAAGATTATGAAGATAAGAATTTGGTTTTCTGAAGACGGTGAAGACTGAAGTCTGGGCGGAACTGTCGTCTGACACTGTCGGTAGTAAATACCAAATTGACACCAAAATGTTTAACTGACAACGGACGTGGTGAATCAAACTGTAGTTATTTTGTGTTCACGATCACTTACCTTCGTTTTATTTATCCCTAAAGTTTGTTCTTCTGATTCAAATTACACCACGAGTTGTGCAACACGAGTTGGTATATTTAGTTGCTTGTTGCAATGTCGGGCGGAAGGAAATGCATGCAAGAGCGCCACCTGGGGCGGCGCAGTGCATGCTGGGATTGAGAAAGGTAAACAAACAGAAGAACACATGGCTCCCTATTTTCGCTCGCTTGCTTTAGGATGTTGACAGTCTTGAACTAGAAGTAGGCTTAACGTACCGTATTTAGCTGTATTTAATTTGTGGTATGTCAACGAATAGGCTATTGCAAAACTATTTCGACACAGTTACTGACTGAGTTCCAGTGTGATTTCGATTTTCTACCTGAAAAAGAACTGACATCTTTCCGTAGTACTATAATAGCTCTACTATCTGCAATAATATGATTCGTCAGAGATGCACTCCCTGTCCATAGTCGTAGCATACAAATCCACCGCAGGTGGAGTTGTACAGTGTTCTATATATAGTAGAGTCCCATAGACGGCCCTTAACAGCTCATAACTTCCACAAACTACAAACTATCTCTCGAATTCATATCCTACCTTTCAGCAATGATAAAACTTACTTTATAATTATATTGTCATTGTGCATTGCTCACACTGCAAATGAACTATAGACTAAACTGCTAGCGAGGCGATGGAATCGCCGCCATGTATATTTGAATGGATGGCGGTACTTTGCTAAAGGCAGACACTTATAAACACACGCCTATCTAAGCTGGCTCAGCCAATCTGCTTAACGCAAAGCGAAAATGGTAAAATATGTGTGCAGTGTTGTAACTGGTTACTTCACCCTAGTGGTGGTAGGTTCCAGGCCCTTGCAAGATCGCAAGATGGCTGATGAAAAGTCGGAAGACGTTTCACCCATTCAACAATTTAGCAGGCCCAAAACAACACTTAACCTCACCGGCGCATTACGAAAATTGCGGCAAAATATTGCTAGAAACAACATTTAAAAGGTGAACAACTTGGCATGTACCCATTGATTTTTGCCTTCCCACATCATCCACGCCCTCGTTATATCTATGAAAGTGCATCTAACCCTGTCTGACGACAGGAATACAGAGGTTAGAAATTCCAACTACCTGTCCACAGCTCAGGTTGCACTGGTCCTTGGTGATTCTGAGCAAACTATTGTTTGATGTGACAACAAAGGCCAAACAACACTTTGTCTTCAATGAAACTCACTGATTAATTAGTTAGTTTGATGTACTTATTGTGGAAATAAAGATAAATATATTTCATCTCCCTTCCATCTTAATTTTAGCATGATAGTCTATAGTTTGGGTGTATTTTAGAAAATTATATAATTTATTCCTGGAGAATAATAATAAAAGCATTTTTTGATTTTGGATATTTAAGTTTGGGCTACCGGTACCAGTCCATCATCAGATTCCTTTTGAAGAAATTTCGGGATTCAACACAGCAATAATAATTCATGGCACTCAGTGGAAAATTCTATTATCACACGTTTATTGTAAAAGATTTTCTAACAAAAGTTGATTCAGCTATAAATCAATCCAGCGATCCAGAAAGCCTAATTTGTCGACCAAAATATCAATTGGTCACATTAATTATAATAATATATCACAAAGCGGAACATATATTGTTAATACTTCAAAATATGTAATGCTGAAACTCTGGTCTTGAGACAGCAACTAAAATTCAAAGAATAACACAAAATTATCTAACTTTAATATATAAAAGAAGTAAATTATTTTGAAAATAACAAGTTATATGAGTAGGCCTGCAATGTAGCACTTGCCGTTGGCATTATGGACAATTCTAATTAAAAAATTCAGAATTTCATTTTCCAAGACCTCATCTCATTTTCCAATTCCAGGTCTTTCCAGGCCTGGAAAGTCTAATTGTTAATTTCAGGACCATGGGAACCATTTTTAACCCATAAAGAGTGTAACACTACTCTGACAGGTAGCTTGGCAAGCATCTCTCGGGCAGAAATTGTTCTGATGACGAAAGGCGTCACAAAGTCTGATCAGGGGAGGTGATATTATATGGATCAGATTTTCAGAAAATATATAATTTCCAGCTGTACACATTTAGTAAAGTCTGCTAAATTAGGCTGCTATTTGGTCAATACTAAGTAGATTCGAGTATATTCGGCATTGCAATGATTCTATCAAACTGTTTGGTTTAGGTTGAACTGTATTTTGAACTTTATTTTTGTCTGCAATTTGGGTTATTTGAGAGGATTGACGAAGGTGAATTGTACATTTTCTGACAACTTGACCCATATAATTTTCCAATTGACAGTGGAGTATCTTAAAGCTACATTCTCAGCTATTCATAATCAATTTTATTGCGACAAAAAAGGACATTCATAACTTTAAAAAAATGTACTCAATGCTTGACTGAGTTTATATCAAGTCTGCGTGTGTTGTATGTTTATACAGAATTTCGAAGTAGAATCAACCTAAATAAAGTGAGGGCCAGCGAGTGATGAATCACTGCAGTAAAGGATTTCGGCGGCCCACCAAATTATAAACTTGGACTTGCCCTGCACCAAGAACCAGAATATTCCTTAGATTAATTGATATTTGTTAATGAAGAATGTGGCAGAGATTCCATTGGGGAATTCAAATCTGAGAGGGAAGTAACTTGACCATAGAGTGCTGCCCCCAGTACCTGGTGAAGGGATGTGAAGTAGGAGCGTGGCAGGAGGTACTTAGTGACATATATACCCTGTCCCATCCAGCTGGTATCACTCAACCAATTATGATAAGAGGTGACTTCCCCCAACCAACAAGACTTGGCTCTAACTGATGTGTCTGAGGGGAACATTGACCCTGTGGGACAATACAGATTGGAGTTTTAAACTCTTAAATACTCTAAATACATGTATTTCATACATTAATACTCCCAGGTATTCATTACTAATATACTAATCTAGAATATGGTTGAAATACAAGCAAATTTCGCCAAAATCAGGAGCTCAGCTGCAAGTGTCACGAATGTGTCATGAATAATAAGAAGCTGGAAGCGTTATGTAATGTTTCAGAGTAATCTGAGAAGTAATCATTTATTTCTGAACATGGGCTTATATAAGAACAATTCCAGATGTGTCTATATGAATGACCAATGAGAAGGGGAGAATACATTAACCAATAAGAGTAATTAATACAAATGGATATAATTTATGCATAGCCAATCAATGCCGGTCACGTGGTCACAGGTAGGGGTGAGCCGGTGTGGTGGTCACATGACCAACCTCTAATTAATGCGATTGTAATCAGTAGACAGCTTGGCTAGCTCATTAAGCCTTGCCAGCTGTTCTAGCTTTAATGTTAATCTAATAAGATAATATATGTAGACACACCTGGAAACATGTAAGGATTAGGTAATTGTGACGTCTGGTATATGAACCTGTAACGGTTATTACTCAGCCTGAATATTCGTGATATTCGATATATAATATATTCACAATATTTCTATATAATAAATTCATATTTAATAATACCTTACGTCATGTTATGTAACCTTATATAATCATAGAAAAGCATTAGATCATATAATTATGAGTATGACACTTGCTCCAATGCGCCCCCATTGAGGACAATAGGAACCTTTGGTCAGGAAGTGCGTTATAAAAGTTCAGTGAAGTAGGTTGACTGAGTCAAACGCATAAACTGTTGATCCAAGTCTTGAGGTGGTCTTGCTGGAAGTTGGTCAACTGGCCTTTGTAGATTGCCATAAACTGATCAAGTTTAACAATAGGTGTCAGCACTGCATGGTTTGTCAAGCTGTCCACCAGGCGGGGGTGGTAGAGGGAGCTCCCTGGCGGCGGAGAAGAAGACAAATCATCATCCATGTACACAATGAATATTTTATCTGTAAAAAGATCAATTTAACACATATTTAATAATTTAACATCAATTTAACATATACACACATTTTTGGGGTGTGTGGGGTGGCCGAGTGGCCCTAAGCGCTGGGGTAAACCTAATGGCATGAACATGTGGGTTTGAACCTGTGAGCAGAATTCAATATATAGAGAGAATGGGACGAGCCGGCAATAATCGAAAATTTATAGGACGAGATTCGTCCACATAAGCACGATGCCGTAGGCAGAGTGCTTATGTGGACGAATCAAGTCCTATAAATTTTCGATTATTGCCGGCGAGTTCCATTCTATATTTATTATATGTGCATAAAATTTGATCATATATTATCAGATATCACTGAAAAAATATTAAAGAAGTCTCAGACAGAGAGCCCTGCTGCCCTGCTGACAGCCCCGTTATTAGCCAAGTTATATTGTTGACATATTGTTGACATATCGCAGCCATTTCTTGAGCTACATTAATAAATCTTATATCATTCAATAGAGAATTTAATGCTCTATTTAATGATGGGATTTTTATTATGTATTTCTCTAATCATAGTACCAGAATCACGGGTGGATTACCGATCGCGGGGATTTGTTTACATCCTTCGCGGAGAGCCAAAGCTCCGCGAAGCATATAAACAGAGCTATTTTTAGACAACTACATTCATATAGGACGCGTCCTATATGACTATTTTTATAGCACCCCACTTATAGCACTTCTCATATAGCATGCGCGTATAATAAATATTGTTATATATGATGAATTATTATAAAAGTATGCCCCCTATAAACCTGTATAAAATCTTGAAAATAAGGTTAAATGGGTCTAAAGGTTATTTAAAAGATTGGAGCAGTCATAACACCACTATGGAAGATGCCGGTCTGGGGGCGTCCCTTGAAGGGGGCGGTCCAAATATCATGCTAGGCATGTGCAACTGTCTGAGTAGTATAGGGCCTAACTAAGACCGCTGCATTGGTCCTGATCATTATGATCTATACTCAGATAGATTAATATTTATCATTTGTTGTACTGGTAATTCTTTTCTATAATTATTAAAGGGAAATAAATTAGGATGCGTATTGGGCATGGTGGCGATATTAGATGTTTTTCTCTCTTTAAAATGACTTAATGAAGGGCCCTCTATGTGTCCATTGGAACCTGTAGCTACATAATGTAAATGTAAACACAGGTGGCCCAGGCCCCTCTTCCGGTCAAAATTACCCGTGACCCTCTACACTGGCCTCAGTTTCCCAGTCATAAATACTATTCCAAATCTTTCCTATTGACTAAATATGCAGCGCTGTCAAGTGTACCTTTTCTGACGATCTGACCCATTCACACACACTGATACAGACACACTCATAGAAACCATGGAGGAATAGTTTAGGTTGTCACATACTAGTCCCTCTTTCCTGCAGCTTGCATATGGCATCTCTCTTGCGGCTGCCAGCAAAGCCATCCATACCCTCCAGTACAGTATCGGTGGTGTTGTAACCAATGACCACCAGGTAGCCACGGCTGACCGGTATTTTGTCCAAGTTCCCTGCATCACCAACTACCTACAGATTTAATGGAAAAAATCTGAAATTGCCGCATATATAGGCTGAGGGTAATTCGGGGCCTTTTAAAGCCGTTATAGACAGCCTTGACATTTTATGACATAATAAAGCAGATTGCATGTAGTACAGGCATTTTAGCATGGAACCCAGAATAAAATAATGTAAAGCTGATTTTTGGATATATGATGCGGGACACATGGGGGAACATTCCCTGAAAAGTCCCCACCTGGGGATGTGCTTTTTGAGATTTTGACGTTTTTGCGTCATTTTCCACAAAATAGCATTGGTCTCTATGGGAAAAAGCATCTGGTTCAGGCCATTATTGCCAACATTAAGAATATTTGGCATTGTTATTTACAGGGAATATAACATATATAAAATATACTGTACAGGTTACCATAGTAAACATAGTAACATAGTAACCATAGTAAACATAGACGTATGGAGATTCTAAAAATATATATTTCAAAAAAATATCTTTTTTTAAAAATTTTGTTGCCATCGCAACGGTCAGATTTTGGTGAAAAAAGCATTTTTTTAGATCAGGTCATAATATTTGGGGACCTAATTCTCTACATTGTGCATGTTGTGACACGTTTTTTAAATTTGGCATGTTGTTAAATAAGGCCTGAAATTTTCAAAAAGCACCAGCTACAAGTTAGTAGACACCCCTGGTGGCCAGTAGCTGCAAAATTCAAGATGGCCGCCCAAAACAGTAAATATGACATATCTTGGCTTCTATTTGGTAGATCTTCAACTATAATACCATTTTATTGATGTTTTTAAGTATGAGGAATTCATTTCTGAAGGTAATTTTATGTTCCAAGGTCATTTTCAAGGTCAAAATCCAATATGGCCCCTACTCAGTAACAAGAATGTTATTTCAGCACTGGATGTAGGCCTATATGCATTCAATAGCCCCCTTCACAAATTCCGTCTCCAGTGCGTACCAGTAACTGCGGGATGAACTTCTGTCATTCTGTGCATGCGCAGTTCAGTTGACTCACCTAGCTATGCGGGCCAAACCGTCACCCTCCACACGGGCTCCCGGTGGACGTGCAGAGGTGTGACCACACGGCCGCTGACCCCCTACAGCCCGTACAGGAGCCCGTACACCTACGCTTACTTGTTTTTGTTGATACACTGTTACAAAAGTTGCTATATACTAAAATCTAGCGGATAAAATGTCCTCTTGTTAAGCATGACCAATCTGAACATGTCATTTGATAATATTGGATAGCTGATACCATTGTACAATCACGCAAATCCTGGGAGAAGAAGGAGAAAGTTAGAAGCCTATGGTTAATACATAAGGCTTCTGCGACCTGCCCGCGGAGCTCATAGTTTAGCCGTTTTCCGCCGCTCTTGGTATGGCGCTACTGTCAATTTGTAAAGTACCGTATTGGTGTACATATTGATGAATAAGAACAATTCTTTTAGGATCAAGGGTGTGAGGAATCCATATTTTTTTTCACTTTTTTCTTTGTAGGTCATTTTGAAGGTCATGGTTCAATATGGCTGCTGTCAGGAATCAGAATGTCATATATTTTGGCTGCCATTACCACTAAATCAATGTAAAGTACCAGTTTTTCTATGTTTTAAACTGTGAGGGATCTGTCTCCAAGTCATTTCTCATCAAAGACTGAAATCTTACTCAACAAAACTGATCTGGAAGCCATATTAAATTTTGACCTTGAAAAGGATCTATAATGACCTTGAAGCAGAAAATGATCCCAGAAATGGATTCATTACACCTACAAATATAGAATAACTGCTCTTATACATTGATCTAGAGCTCAAAACATAGAAAAAATGGTATTTTACTTGGATCTAGCAATAACAGCAGTTAAGATATATGATATTCTGGTTCCTAGCAGCAGCCATATTGAATCATGACCTTCAAGATGACCTTCAAATCAAAAAGTGACATAAAAAAGAGATCCCTCACACCCTTGATCCTAAGAAAATTGTTCTTATTAATGAATATGTACACCAACGGAATGCATATAGGCCTACCACGAGAGCTGAGATAACATTCTTGTTACTCAGTAGGGGCCATATTGGATTTTGACCTTGAAAATGACCTTGGAACATAAAATTACCTTCAGAAATGAATTCCTCATACTTAAAAACATCAATAAAATGGTATTATAGTTGAAGATCTACCAAATAGAAGCCAAGATATGCCATATTTACTGTTTTGGGCGGCCATCTTGAATTTTGCAGCTACTGGCCATCAGGGGTGTCTACCAACTTGTAGCTGGTGCTTTTTGAAAATTTCAGGCCTTATTTAACAACATGCCAAAACGTGTCACAACATGCACAATGTAGAGAATTAGGTCCCCAAATATTTTGACCTGATCTAAGAAAATGCTTTTTTCACCAAAATCTGACCGTTGCCATGGCAACAAAATTTTAAAAAATAGATATTTTGTTGAAATATATATTTTTAGAATCTCCATACGTCTATGTTTACTATGGTACCTCAACCTGTACAGTATATTTTATATATGTTATATTCCCTGTAAATAACAATGCCAAATATTCTTAATGTTGGCAATAATGGCCTGAACCAGGTGCTTTTTCCCATAGAGACCAATGCTATTTTGTGGAAAATGACGCAAAAACGTCAAAATCTCAAAAAGCACATGGTCCCCAGGTGGGGACTTTTCAGGGAATGTTCCCCCATGTGTCCCGCATCATATATCCAAAAATCAGCTTTACATTATTTTATTCCGGGTTTGGCCTAAAATTTACCTAAAATGCCTGTACTAATGCATGGGAAAATGAGTTTGGTTTCATGGGAACAGCTTATCTGGGCCAAATTGTCATTTCAAACACTGTATTTGATTTCTCCTTAGGTCAAAATTGAGACTTTTCAAAACCCTTACATGAATGTGCTCAACAGTTAAGGCGTTTCAAGTCCTTAAATTTTCAAAATCTAAATTAAGACTTGCCAAGGATCAGCAGGCACCCTGCAGAATACTTACATGACATCTGGGTGGTTGTGCCTGAGAGCCTCCAGCTTCCCCTCCATAGAGAGTATCGTATATGGATTCAGCTTCTGCTACGACTCCTTCAGAGAAAGCCACAAGTGCTAATCTTGTGTCACTGAGAATGTTTGGCAACAGAGACTCAGGTATTTTCCTTTCTTTCTTTGGTAAAGGGTACACCTGTGTAAGAGATTAAATATTAGAGATGTAGTGATTACAATGGGAAGGTTTTCAACATTTCAACATTTAGTTCCGTTCTTTTCCAACCCATCTAAAAGTCATTTGACCAAAGTTTTGGTGGATTTTGTTCTGTTATATTTGCTACAGGGCTTCATAAAGTCAACATTTATATTTTGGAGACCGACTGAAATTCTTTCCTGCGTTGGTTTCATTTATTATCGTTCACCGGCGCCCATTTTTGTTTGCTGATTTAAATTCTTGTTCATTGTTACAAACATAATAATATATATCATCGCTGAAATTACCAATAGTCTGCATAAGTTATATATATAACAGATGCAGAATATTGATAATTTCAGTCATGATATATATGGTCCATTCCTACGAAATGGGCCCAGTAGCCTGAAAACATTGTGCCAAAAAAAATCCTTTCAATGTTTTACATAGTTAAGGAACCTAAAGTAGAGTAATGGAGCCTTTCAAATCTAAATTTGCTACTAAATTGCTTAAATAGTTTTTATTCTACATAACATTAAAGACAGGGTTAGGATACCCTATGTTTTTACGTCGCACATTAAACTGCCACTAAATATTTGGATTTTGACAATGAGAAAACAGTTTTGGGTTCAATTTGGCATTTTCCTCAGGAAATATGACTATTTCCTCATGTTATTGGCAACTTGTGATGAAATAAGTCTCTCATTTTGATTCAGGAATGGCAAAATTAAAAATCGAGTCACATTTCAACTATAGCCTTGCACTACCTGACCTTTTTTCATTTATCACTATTCTGATTATTTTCAAGAAATGAGAGAAAAAAAGAATCCTATAGCTTTATAATTACCTTACCTTGAAGGATCAAGTATTATTTCTGCCAGGGATTATATTTCTATTTTCTAAACCAGGTTGAAATTATGGGCGACGTAAAAACACTATAGAGCTATTCTCTGAAAAATCTTCCTTTTCTGTGATGGAAATGAGAAAAAGTGAAATTTAGATTAAATATAAGAGGTTTCTGGGTAATATTTCCTAAAAACTCATATTCTCCTCTATATAATCCTGAAATAAATGACATCCAGGGTCAATTATCTAAGGATCTATGGCCGAAAACGTTCATTTTTAATATTTGAATCAATAAATATGATGTGTTTCAGAAAAATGAGTCACAAGTCGCAAAATTGATATTTTTCAAAGTGTTTTTTTCATATAATCTCTTTATTGAAATGTTCTGGTTTTTAGTGAGTGTAATACTCATGGTCAGATGAATCCATGTAACAAATCTCTGGACATTGTATTAATTATATCTTTGCGTTTTGAAGGCATTCAAATGGAGTATATTTAGTTACTTTACAGGTGATTATCCATCCAGAAACATTGTAAACTTTTTTCTCTCTCTATGCAAAAGGTATATTTCTGTTCAGACTACTCAAGGGATCTGGATGATTATATATCAGCAGAAAGCTGACAATGTTGCGGTTTGTTTGGTATATGTTATAACATTATCTCTTAAATAGTTCTGCCTCTATCAAGCAAATGTTACGACCTAAAAACGTGCGACGTAAAAACGTGCGACCTAAAATCGGTGTTTTTCCACTCTATGCACAAGACATTTCTGTTCAGACCATTGAAGGAATCTGGATGATTTTATATCAGCAGAAAGCTGATATTATTGCGGTTTGCCTGGTACATGTTAAAACTTTCTATCTTAAATAGTTTTGCTTTTATTAAGCAAATGCGACGTGCGACGTAATAACGTGCGATGTAATAACATGCAGTGTGCGACATAAAAACAGGTCTTTTCACTCTCTATGCACAAGGCATATCTGTTCAGACCATTCATGTTACACTGGCAACAAGAGAATCAATTGCCCAATGTATTCATATTAGTTATAAATGTGTTTTAATAATAGGATGGAAAAGCACAATCAATACATGTGGCGATGTAAAAACAGACATAATTAGCCATTTTCCCATTGAACTTTTTTAAACAAGCATAACATCCATACTAACAGTCCTATTGAGACACATTTGGTATTAAAAGTTAGAGATTGGTTTGCTTATATATCAAATGACTTTTATTCTTGTGTTATACCACAAGTTCATTGCATGAAAGTGAGCAACATGTGAGATGTAATAACAACAAAAAAGACTTTTTAATTTTGTTTGTGCTATAAATTTGTTATAAAGTAATTTGGGTTACTTAAAGTAAAACTCTGGGTTGGAACACTTGCTGGTCATACAGCTCAATTATGGTTGATAACTGAGGACCCACATTATAATACTGGTTTCTGGGCAATGATATTGCCAGAATCAATCAAGTAATTTCTTTCCCACTCTCTCCAAACCCTGTCCTGGGTGCTGCCATATTGCCCCGTGTATGACACTAACTCGGGCCTGTTCATTACCGGTATGTGGTCAGTGCATGGTCACAGTCTAATGAGTGTGAGAGTAAATAGTAAACAGTATGAACTGACTGAGCAGCTGGTTGTGTCCGTATACCAGCACTTCCTGAAGGACATTTAATAATTTGTTTCCATCATTATTTTAACATTTTATCATTAGAAACTAGAAGGGAACATGTCTGACATTGAAATCAACATCAAATAAATTGATGTTGCCAGCAAATAACCATATTTAAAACTAAGAACTAAGCGTCTGTAGAACTCACATGCAGTTCCAAACACAACCAATTATAAGTGACACAATGATTCACACAAAGAGTGGCACTCTGGGTGTACCCTTGGAGACCAGTGAGTGTGAGTGGAGGGCGGACCATTAATTATGTGTGGCTAGGGGAGATGCAAACTGGGCTCGCGCTAGGATTGTTTTTCCTTTAGCCACTGTGGCGTATTTCCAAAGAAATATTATTGTCACACTGACTTTCTTTTCGCCACAAGGAAACCATCAGTATAACTGACCCAATATTAATTAGGGGGCGGGGGCATGGCCCCCTCCTTTTCAAAATCAAGCAAGGGCATTTGTGGGGCAAAAGACACATGAAAAGAATTCATGTAACAATAACTATAAATAGGATATACGTTATGTACACTTTATCATTTGTATTCCAATAATGGAGCTTGGAAAAGCTTAGAATTTGGCCAAATAAATTCAAGGGTTGGAAAATTAACGTATAGGTCGAAGGGTCTGAAAGCTAAGCTGTTAGTTATATATATATGATTATAACACATATATGTTCTTTAAAATAAAATTTAAAAGTGCGCCCCCTCCTTTTGAAAATGATGGCCTGAGACGTGTAGGAGTAGGCCGACAGAGAAGGTGGCAGGGGGGAGGAGAGAGGGAGGGAGAGAGTGAGAGGGAAGAAGGAAAGAAAGTGAAATGAGACAAAAAAAAAACCCATGGAAGTCATTTGCCCTTAATGCCACTTTTCGATTTTGTTTCAATGAAACCTTGTGTGAGAATTTACAATCTTTTAATTAGCCCTGTGTTGGTACTCGTAAGTGGATGAGTGCACAAGCAATGGTACTCATCCACAGCAAAATATACTCGTTATTTACGAATACAAAGCCCTTACTACGATCCCTGAATGTCCTTTTAAGGGTGGTCTCCACTGAATGTGGTAAGCGCTGCGGTAAGCCTTGCGATGGTGCTGTGATGGTGAGAAGTGGGGCGGTCCTGCCTACATGGCCAGTGATACATATAGGCGTGGCTTTGTCATTCCTCACCACCTACAGAAGCAGCACAAACCATCGCAAGGCTTACCGCAAAGATTACCGCAGCCAGTGGAGACCACCCTTTACTGTCTGTACATAAAATATACATATTGCCGCATATCAACCCCAATAGCATAAAATATACATATTGCCGCATATCAACCCCAATAGCATCCCAAATCTCAGCTCCGAACTTCCAAAATTAATGAAGATATTTACTGTATACTGCATCCACCATCATTGAAAAGATATACAACGAAGTACGAATTAGATATTAGAGATTCCCCTACTGAAGCAAAGAAATCATTAAACATTTCTGGAGCGCTTTCTATATCTGATACCTTTCCTGCATGCATTCTTGCACACATCGACATCAGAGAGAAATCACCGTTCTTTAATTATCCTGTCATATACTATACATAAACTCAGTCCAAACATAAAATTAGCCCTCCCCTCCCTATACATGATGACCAGCATGGATACCGTGCCAGTACGTACACGTGGCTGTGCAGCCCAGTCAACATGGCTAGTCAACAAGGTGGTAATGAAAATGAGGAAGAGGAAATTTCTTCCAATCCTCTCATAGGGGTTGAAGGCTACCAATTTGAGCAAAGAATGAGATCCATGGAGTCTTTCCTTTGCCAGAAGTTCAGGTGTAACACCCATATGCCTCATAGATCAATCAAAAAATCAATCAATCAAAAAAAGGGTTTGGCCCAACACCTTAGGCCAACAGAAGACGGAAGTGTGCTAGTGCTCTGCTGACGTCATATTCCCATAGCATTCTGGGAATATTGTTCCCACCAACATACCGGATAATAGCCAGTTAGAACAAAACGAAATCACTTCCCAATTACTTATAAATGATTGAATTACATGTTACAATGTACATAAGATCAAATTGTAGTTTTTTCCAACGTCTGAAATGCTATTATACGCAGTCCAGGGCTCCCCTTTAAATGCATAAAAATTTGAACCTGGTGACTGAGCCAAATTAATCAGATATGAAAAACACAAATTGATGTAAATTTCTGAATCACCAAGTCCCTAATGTTTAATCATTGACATTTTTCTATGAAAATTTCGATTTTAAAGGGTTTTAACACATTAAATATCCACCAGCCCTATAATAATGTATATATCAGAGGAATTCTGATGCCCAGACGAATCTGTCAGTATCTTTTGTTTTAATATCAATGAATATTACACTGAGATATGAGGCATAGAGGGACCAAAGGTAGGGAAAAGGCCACTGGGCCCATTTCGTAGGAATGGACCATATATATAAGTAAATTTAGCAAGTCCTTTTTGTTGCAATAACTGAGAATGCACCTTTAATTAACATTTAAAAAAACTTAAATAGACTTACTTCGGGTGGTGGTTCTGGAGTTACGAAAGGACTCTCAGCTACCGGTAGTTGTGGCACTATATTCCTTTTTTTATTTAGAATCATGAACATGATGGCAAACCCCAGAATCATCACCAGTGGATTGAGGAGTAGCAGGATATCTGACAATATGTACGGTATAATGAATTATGATATAGTAATATTTAAAGAAATTAAAGGTACAATTCTAATAGGCATAGCTATAACAATGAATGAATAAAAAATATCTAAAATTCAGGAAAAAGAAATGCCATATTAAACTTAGTAATCGATTTTGCCAACTGTCATGATTTGGACCACTCATCTATAATGGAATCAAATGTTTACTGATACAATTATGTTGTAGTATACTACCATCTGTGAGAATTGGGATGAGAAATTCAAGTAGAGGTGAACATAGCTTTAACAGGGGCCACAGCCTCTTCTATTTTGTACTTTTGTACTGTAAAAGATTTTAGAAATGCTGGCGTCAAACCCTGAGCCTCCAATGGTTTCTAATCCCATAAGTGGCTTGGTACAAAATACTTCACTTTGCAAAGAAAAGTTACAAATAAACACCCACAAAATTAAGAAAATTTGAACTTTTTTTTTTCCTTTCTAAATTTGAACTTACTTGTAATCTCAGCACGGTCACCAGCTAGTTTCAGAGCCTTCAGCGCATTTAAAAGCTCCGCTATTGACGATGATTTCAGGAGCGATTTGATCTCATCTAAATTCTTCATGTTCTCATTAAACACATCTACATACGATTCTCTTGTCTTGAAGCCTAGCACTAACGTCTCCAATGCTATTCCAGACCTTTTCGCATGTTCTTCCAGATTTCTCAAGCGACTGTCGATTTGTTCATTCTGTGACTGAAATTCACCAGTAGCTTTTGCCATTTGAGATTCCAAATATTCAGATGATTTGCTTTTATTGATTTGTCCTTCTTCTTGGCTCTTTCTTAGTGCAGCTATTTCTGAATTGACCTCTGTAAACATAGACCTGACATATTCTTTATTCTGCTCTAGTGCTTGATGGAGAGCTGAGGCATGTTGCTCATCTTGTTCCTCCATCTTGGACATTGAGCTGCTCAAGTTGCCCAATATGTTTAGCATTGTTTCATTCAGGTTGTTATTCCCCGTGGAGAGGTTTTTCAAAACGTCTTCCTGAAGAGACTGTTTGTCATTGAGGACATGGATAGACTTGTTAATGTCTAAAGTGCTGTTTAGAATTGTGTGTGCTAGAAGTGTAGATTCAGCTGAGCTTGTGTGGCTCTGCAGTTCACTGAATGTAGAAAATAGTATTAGGTTAAAAAGAAAAGAAGTTAGAATACTTAATAGTTGAGTAAAAAGTGAGACATGGCTTTTAAATACAATAATAAAGTAACCCTTCCATTTTAGTTATGCATAGAAGCTAAAGATTGCATAACAACCATTAAGTCTTTGCGAAATAATTAGGTATGACCTCACAGCAAAGCGAGGACATACGCTGCAGAGTTGATATATGTGATGTATTCCAGGGAAATGAGTCACAAGTCGCAAAAAGATTTTGAGATACTATCATATTTGAAAAGATGGAATCGAGCTGATTCCAATGATAGTAAACATAAGGACATCTAATGAGTTCTATATCTTAAGTTTGATGTTTTTGAAAAGACAGTTAGCAATATTTCTGAGTGGACATTTATTAGTAAATTAGCTAAATGAGCTCCATCTTTTACTCTATAAGATGACCTTAAAATTCAAGCATAGATACATTTATCATACTGTCTTGAAATTTGGGGAAAGTATTCATGCTACTAGTAGTGGTAAGCACAGCAATATTGAGAATATTCCAGCAAATACATCCTAACTATAAATCACTTTGAAAAATATCCATTTTGCGACTTGTGACTCATTTACCTGAAACACATCACATATGCATACAACAAGGTAGAGTTTGCGGTTTCAGGGCTTCGATTTATGGATTATATTACATAGTCCATACCAATGTGAAAGCAACTAGAAAAAGATTTTCTATTTTCTATTAAATGTGATTCGGTGTCTAAGCTATTCCAGTGTCTTTGGATTTTGCAGATTACCACTCCTCCTATAGAAATATCACACATGGGTCAGAGCTACAGAAAATGTACAATTGGTCTTCACCAATCTTCTCAAATAACCCAAATTTCAGACACAAATAAAGTTCAAAACACAGTTCAACCAAGCCAAACAGATTGCTAGAATCAATGCAATGGCAAATATACTCGAATTTGCATAGTATTGGCCAAATTGCAGCCTAATTTAGCAGAATTTGCTAAATGTGTACAACTGCCAATTGTACATTTTCTGAAAATCTGACCCACATAAATACCGAGGGTAAATCAGCCAAGTAGTTGCATGGTAGAGCATTAAGCCTGCTGCCAGCCCAATAAGTCCTTCCATCTCTGAAAAGAAAAATAGACAGTTAACAATATTTTTCACGATTTAGAAAAAGCTAGTGCCTAGCCCACTGCATTCTCAAATTCACCCATATTATGACTTATAGGACTGGATTTATCAATATTCTGCTGCTGTTATATGTTTATACAAGAGTTACTCATATTATGACTTATAGGACTAAATTTATCAATATTCTGCTGCTGTTATATGTCTATACTAAAGTTACTCATATTATGACTTATAGGACTCAATTTATCAATATTCTTTTGCTGCTATATGTTTATACAAGAATATTTTGACTGATGTTAACATAAGAGTGCAGCTGTAATTTCCAAACAATTACAAGTACAATATTGATTTCATTGGTTTCCATATTTTCGTAGCTTTAATAGCTCCATTTTCTGTCAACACATAAATGTTTATACATCACGGTTGACTTATTATTTAAAACAGACTGTCAAATTCTATAATAACCCGTTGTCTTATAAGGGTCAGATCGTCAGAAAACGTACAATCTTCAGATCTACACATTTAGTAAATTCTGCGACATAAGACTGAAATTTGGTCAATACTAGGTAAATTTGAGTATATTCGGCATTGCATTGCTTCTAGCAATCTGTTTGGTTAGGTTGAACTGTATTTTGCACTTTATTTTCGTCTGAAATTCGGGTTATTTGAGAAGATTGGCGAAGTTGAATTGTACATTTTCTGAAAATCGGACCCATAACAGTTACTTTCTTTATTCTATCTTTACTTATTTTCAAAATACTATAATTGAATAATGAATTTATCAAAAAAAGAGAATAAAGATTGCAACAGGGACAAATCATGCTGGAGATTTAAGGTACCAATATTACAGAATGAATCAGTTGTAAGTTCATTATAGTGGTGTTTCTTGACCATGGAACCAAATATTAAAAAAAAATTAGCCCCCTTCTCCAAACCTAGTTGTCAGCCGGTTTCAACCGGAAACACAGCTATATAATTGTGGCCTCTTAAACTGCTTGTCAGGTTGACCATCCTCCTTTCCTTTTTTCCTATGTTGTTATAATCCATACAATTAAGTTACCATGAATCTGTTTAATTTTTCTATTTAAAGCATTGAAATGTTTATTATGGTCCTTGATGTGAACTACATAAAGAGTAATGATTATAGATGTAACTACAAAAATGTGTCATGACTTCATTATAATTATTATGAACAGTATCTGTATTATCTAATTTTAACTTAGATCCAATTGTTGGACGTAGGCCTTTAAATCAGGTAGATAGAAAAGCGTCCTGTGTAAATGATGCCATATCAGAAATTTGTGAAGATAATACTTGGATATTAGCATCGTATGGTGAATGTTTTCAAGAGGATATTTTTTTTTTTTTTTGATTGATGAATGTTTTATTCCAACAAACTTAATACACCAGAGCTAATAGTAGCATGACAATCTTGTTCGCTCCAAATACATATGCCCTATATACCTACAGCACTGCAAAATCTCCAGGGGGAGGATGACTAATGCATATTCATGCAATGGGGAGGCAAATGCTTTTTTTTTCCAGATGACTTCTTCATACAATTCTGGAAGAATTGAATTGAATTTCCACTGTGCAGGTTTTCTTATAATATATTCGGATCAGAGAAAATGTTATGTCCATAACCGTGGCTTATGAATATCAAGAAAAGCTTATGATAGGAGCGGTGAAATGGAAATGTCACTATCAGTACAAAAACCTCTAAGTTATTCATACATATCATTCTTTCATAACGACCCTTTTAACGATTAGAGTGACGACCAAAGCTCTCATGTGCTTCCGTCATTTATACCATAATTATTCAAAAAGGGGTCGGCGTTCTCACATACAAAAAACGTGAAATAATCCTCTCAGAAACATGAACGTCATTGAGACAGTGCCAACAATTTACTTATTCTCTGGCATCTGGGTCCGATTTTCAGAAAATGTACAACTCAACTTCACCAAACCTCTCAAATTTTTCCCAAATTCAATACAGAAATAAGCTTCAAAATGCAGTTTAACATAATCAAATTGATACTTTAAATCAATGCCATACCAAATATACTCAGAAATACCCGGTATTCATCATTTTTCAGCCTAATTTAGCAGAATTTCCTGAATGTTAGAGCTGCCAATTGTACATTTTCTGACGATCTGACCCATCTACTGGTTTACGATGTGTTCACCATGCTCGCACTTTATTCGCTTGCTCATGAAAGCACCTCTTTTAAATCGAACTGTATAACTCACATAAAATTATTTTTTCTTCGGCCTGAATCATAGTATAACTGCATCATCGCAAGGTCAAAGTTTTTTCCTAAGTCACTATAAGCGATTACCTGTATATAAATATTGTATATTTTATACATAGCGGGCTGTCTATCCATTGATGATCGAAACATAATCACAAGAGGATATTACTATGTGGTTACCTAGAGTTTCTTTGGTCAATAATGATGATTTAGCAATGTATATGCCCAGATGGCAGGTGTTTCTGAATAAAGGATTTAAAAAAAAAAGAAAAAAAAAGGAGTCGCCTACATCATGTTCCGGTACATCGTTAATACAGTTATTAACAATTGGTTTTACCATGGGTTCCAAATTGGCATATGTTGCGTCCAAAAGTAGACATATGTACTAATGATGAAATCCGTACAGACTTTTCCTCTGTGGTACAAGCTATTTCTCATATTACAAATTCTTTTCCAACTGCTAACTTCCTATGTTCGGGCAGATTTGACTATTTCCAGATCAAAAAGTTCCATGTCTGTGGCGATTTCTCCATGTCAGCCTCCTTTTCCACTATTTCCCTTAAATAATCACCACAGAAAAGTATGTCACGGCACCTTTTTCCTATGTCTCCTATTGTATGTCCTATTTCCCCTACATGAAAAGCCATGTCTGGCTCCTCTGATACCTATGTCAAGATTTGGTCTTTCTTTTCCAATCGATTTCCTCCCTGGTACACTCCTTTTCTACCCATACAAAAGCAGACATGGGTCAGATTTTCAGATAATGTACAATTGGCAGCTGTACACATTTAGTATATTCTGCTAAATTAGGCTGCAATTTGGTCAATATTATGTATATTCCTGTACATTTGGTATTGCATTGATTCTAGCAATCTGTTTGGTTAGGTTGAACTGTATTTTGAACTTTATTTTGGTCTGAAATTTGGGTTATTGGAGAGGATTGGTGAAGATGAATTGTACATTTTCTGAACATCTAACCCACATGGGTAGTGACTCAGTGTTATGTAACATTATCCACTACCCCTGACTGTGGGCACACCAGCTATCTTTGTAGTGTAGCAGTGTTACATAACACATCCAATACATCTTCTCTTCCTTTCTCTTTCTCCCTCTCTCCCTCTCCCCTCCCGCTCACCCCCCCCCCCCTCCCCCGCTCACCCACCCTCCCTCTCCCTCTCACCCTCCTTCTCCCTCCCAGTCATGTTGGGGTAGGAATACATCATGGTACATTTGGGTGAAAAGGAGTGGATATTTGGAAAAGGAGTGGATATTCGGAAAAGGAAAAAGGATATTCCAAAAAGAAAAGGATATTCCAAAAAGGAAAAGTATATTCCTAAAAGGAAAATGATAATCCGAAAAGGAAAAGGACATTGGCAAAAAGGAAAAGAAAGTTGACAAAAAGGTATTGGATATTCCAAAAAGAAAAGTCTTGGATATTTTTTATTTTTCCTATTTCACGTTTATATCCTTTCAGATTGGGGACAAAACAGCATACACTCTCAAATAACTCAAATTAAAGATGAAAGTGAGCTTCAGAATGCAGTTGCCCATGCAGATTCTTTGTATCAAATGTTATCATCTTCTCAGCAAAGATAATCCCTGCCATGAAAGTCTTGTCTAGAGCTAAATATAGCCACCTAAGGCAGAGACTATAAGGATTAATAACATCCATTTCGGGGCAGCTGGTGCACTCAGTGCTTGTGTATAATCCCGAGGCGAATTATACACCAAAAAAGTACACCAGCAGCCCCTCAACATCGGTCATTAATTAACCCTTTAATGGGTCAGATTTTCAGAAAATGTACAATTCAGCTTCACCAATTCTCTGAAGCAACCAAATTTCAGACGAAAATAAAGTTCAAAATACGAACCCTTTGGGCACGTCATGTTTCACATTATTTTTGATTTTTTTTTAATAAATTTTATTGAGACTGATTTCGGTTATACATGATATACTCACATGCAGAGCTCAAGTGAAAAACAATTTACATAATTTCATTTGAAGACCAAATTATTTAAAGTAGAAATTTCGAGTTTGAAAAAATAAAAACCCCGACGGACATTCATGGACATTCCCCACCCTTACTCCGGTGTGTGTGGAGGGGGTGGGAGGTGGGGGGTGGGGTGCAATTGACAAGTGCATAATTTTTTTTTTTTTTAAGATTTTATTTCCACTTGGTTGCCAACTCCCCTATACGGGGTTAGTTCTGTTGGGCCAAGCATTTGAAAAAACAGGTTGCATATCTTACATTTTGCTGTTTCAGGTATCTTAATATTTACATCAGTTCTATAGGTGGACAATAAAAGTAGAAATAAAATCAGTGTTATTATAGTTATAGTTGTAGTTTTAAAATCACTGTGCCACTCAGACAAACTTCGTGTGGAGTGTTAGTGATAGTTCAGTCCTATTTTAGGTATGTATAACTATGGTTTTCTAGGTAGAAAAGGGTTGTTTAAGATAAAAGAATAAAATAAAATAAAATAATATAATACAGAGTGCAAAAAATGTTCTGTAATTCTCAACTTGATTCACTGTGCCACTCAGACATCATTTGTGGAGTGTTAGTGATCATTTGTCAGTTAATAATTGACAAGTGCATAATAATCAGCCTAATTTAAAATAATTTACTAGTCCAATATGTGTATCGCTGACTATTGTACATTTGTTGACGATCGATCTGACCCATATACCGACACGTAAATAATACTAAATGTAGCCTACGTGCGGAACTATATAATTATATACACTCTATACATGCCTATGGTCTTAACAATTCATGACTATTGAACTATTAATAGAATATGTATAGCCAGTTTTGGACTGTGAAACCATACACCACTCATACTTTATGTTCTTAACATCAAGTGCAACGCAATGAAGTAATTAACACGTTACTCACCTACACCCATAGTGGCTTAATTATGCGGTAATGACTAGTATAATAATCCTCTCTACGTCCGACCTCAAGACTTCTGGTTCTGGTTCTCTTCCGAAACTTCAGGTTGACTTCTCCAGGAATTGAGGCGACGGGGATTTCCGCCGCTATCTGCTTTCTGCGGGATTTCCCAGCTTTTCGGAAACTATGTCACTGTGACCTATTTCTAGAGTGCTCTCTTATGAATGGTGACGCATGCATGGGAGTATTCGCTTCACATAAATAAGTCAGATTTTCAGAAAATGTACAATTCGCCTTCACCAATCCTCTCAAATAACCCACTTTTCAGACGGAAATAAAGTTCAAAATACAGTTCAATCTAACCAAACAGATTGCTAGAATCAATGCAATGCCAAATATACTCGAATTTACCTAGTATTGACCAAATTGCAGCCTGATCTAGCAGAATTTACTAAATGTGTACAGCTGCCAACTGTACATTTTCTGAAAATCTGACCCAAATAGGAACTGGATATATAAATTTCCATTCATGTGCGTTTACTATATTTCTCAAAACGACAAATTGAAGCACAAATAAAATATTTTCTATTTTCTATCTGTACTTCTGGCGACTTCTGGTCCTTACAGACAATTCATGTTGTTCTTTTTTTAATTCTATATTTGATTCAGAAAGGCAAGAATTATAAGGTAGTACATATTATATCGGACGATAAATTCTGTTCTTCATTTATGGGTCTTATAATAGTCACAATACCGAATTTAATAGACATAATATTTTAAAAAAATCATTTTTCGATGTTTATGTTACAATTAGGCCTATAAGGTAAACTATTAGAGATATTTAATATCTGCATTATTTATTTTGATTAAATTCTTTAATAAGGAAATTTTATCAGCAGCATGCATTTTCCTCATTAATAAAATAATGTTTATTTTCAACATGTATGGCCGGAGTTTTTAAACATGAATTTTGAATTGCAGTATGGAAATGTTTAATAGTTTAATAGTCACTATATGGATCAGATCTTCAGAAAATGTACAATCGGCAGCTCTACACATTTATGAAAGGCTGTTAAAGAAGGCTGAAAAATGGCCAATACATGGTATATTTGAATATATTCGATATTGCCTTGATTCAGACAATCGGTCTGGTTATGTTGAATTGATGTTTGGACATCATTTTTGTCTTAAATGTGGGTTATTTGAGAGGATTGCTGAAGGCGAATTGTACATTTTCTGACGACATATGATTAACATTAGTACAGGGCAGAAGACTCAGGAGTGTGTTATTGCAGGGTTTTTATTATACAATATACATATCGAGCAAGTTAAAGCTGCACTCTCAGTTAATGTAGGTAAAACAAAATATTTTCTACACTTTTGTTTCTCAGACCGGAAGCCTGAGAGACAATTGGATCAGTATTAAAAGTGCCAATCACTGATACCGCATTTACATCTTGATAACCTGTGTAGCTGTTTGTGAGGTGTTTAAGCTTAGATGTGACATCAGGTGAAGATGCCATATCTAATCTGAAGTAGGTGTTCCATCATTTTTGACACGGTGAGGTTTTGCTTGTTCAGCAATATTGTTCTGTACTTTGGAAGAAGGGGCGCCAAGAAATGCTCCTTTATTTGGGCTGCATCGTTGACCTCGGCCTTTACTGTTCTAGTCTGGAAATCTTTGAAGAAATTCTCCCCTCAACCATATTCACTTCCTTGAGGGCCTTTCTATCCATGTCTGACATATGTTCATATCTGTCCAGGAAAGCTTTCTTCAGGTTCTTCCAGTGGACATAGGGATCCGGGGTTTCCAGTAGTACATTAATGATTTCTCCTCTATTCTTATTGGTTGCGCTACACCTGTCAATTAGGTTAGAGGTATTACCTAATGGTAATCCTTTCAACTCTATAACTGGTGCATCGCACACCATGTAAGTAGTGGTTAATCACTGCTTGCTGAGAGAAAGTGTTGTTTGTTGTATATAATGAACGAGCACGTCAGTGCGAGGCAATGCATATTATAAACTTAACAAGATAGTGTGTAGGACGGATAGGGAACAGCCTCAGTCTTAGTCTAGCTAAGTCTGTTAAAATGGCTATTACCTTACAAATATCTTGACCTTTTTCATGTAGCTGAATAGTGAAAGGGACTATCTAAAAGAGAACTAGGTAATGCTAGGTAAATTCGAGTATATTCGGCATTGCATTGATTCTATCAATCTGTTTGTTTAGGTTAAACTGTATTTTGAAATTTATTTATGTCTTGGGTTTGGGTTATTTTAGAGGATTGGCGAAGTTAAATTGTACATTTTCTGAAAACTTGACCCAAATCATCCATCCTGCATAAACCATTGGGATAAGTGCCTGATTCCCTCTAATTCCTCACCTTGATTTAAAGGGTTATGGATTGATGGGATGGCAACGTGCTTTTGATTTTTTCAAAAACCCTTTCACACTGGATCTGAAATCCCGATGTAATAGTGCAAATATGATCGGATTAATCCAATTTTGCGTCACAAATAAAAATATCTGTGTCGTTGTCTCCATCTCTAGAGCCAACCCTTTGGGAATATGTCTGTTAACGTCTGGTATTCTGATAATGACAAAGAACATAAAACATATAAGGAACACCAAAACTGTAATAAATATCCAAAATGTTGCCCTTGCTTCTCTTTTTATTCTAGCCAGTCCATCTGCTCCATACTGTGCCAGAATTGACGGAGGTGTGTTTGCAGCTGAAAAGTGAATAACTTTGAAAATACGAGCGTAGCAATAGCCCATTATGATACAAGGGGGGAAGAAGAAGAAACCTGTCATACGAATGAAAGGATTAAATGCTTTACCCCAGACAACCCCACAACCATTTACATTAGGGTTGTAAGCATATTTACCAAACCCCAGAAACGGTGAAAGGTGTACGAATATGGAGACAATCCAAGTTATAGCAATCATTATAGCGCTCTTTACATCACTGACAAGTTGGTAATACCTCAAACTGTGACAAAGGAATAAATATCGGTCAACACCTATCCACATCATTGTGTATAGTGATTGGAAAGCAAGAACGTGGGTGATAAAGGCATGGATCTCACAGAGAACTTTTCCAGGACGCCATGTTGAATTTGTAAATGAGTAAATATACATTGGGTAAACCAGCAAACTGAAACAAAGGTCACCAAGAGCTAAATTTGCAATTAAATAAAATGTTGGTTTGCGTAATTTTTCACTTGAAATGACCATGGCTAAGACAAATACATTGATTGACAATGAAATGGCTAAAATGGTTGCCAAGTAAGATGCCGCTAATTCTGAATGTAAAGCCAGCCATTTAGTCAAATTTGATAGGTTGGTTTCATTGAGGGTGATGTTTAGTTCATCAAATGTTATTTCCGGTGTCGTTTCCATGACAACTGCCGTCATCTTGTCAGTCGGGAAGCTTGGAATAGATGTGGTGTTGTCCATTTTATGCAGATCTGGAATAAATATCAAACATCTTAATTCATTGTTTTTTGTTGTTGTTTTTTTAAATAAATTTTATTGAACGAAATTTCACAGCATGTGATAGGTCTCATTCGTCAAGTATAAATATATTGCTGGATCTGGAATCAAAAGTATCTTTATAGCTATAACAGAATTCTGTTTCATATAATTCACTCTTCATCGATTAAACAGCTTAACTAATTATGAGAGTTAAACATGTGGTGCCATCTAGTGGCTTTTAACTTAACATATATATTCAGATTACTTATATCACGCTAGGGGTCGTGTCGAGCTGCTGGTCTTTTTCTGCATTTTTTTCCCCCAATTATAAGAACATGTTATAACACTTATAATACACAAGTCATAGTCTGTGTGAGAGAACAAAATAAAATAAATAGAATAATACTCATCTCTACTATACCCTTTTCTTCTATACAGAATATCAACCCTCCCTAGGGAGCAGCTAGAAGCTGTGACAAGTCTGATAACACTCAAGAGATTGTTGCATATTTATCTATTATTAATTCACGCTTGTCCAGGAGAGCGTGTTGCACCAGGCAGTGGTGGCCGGCCATAATTAATAGGCTTGAAGCCCTTATAGAACTCTAAAAGTAACTAGCATCTTATAATATAAAGCGATAAGGAAGATTCTTTTAAAACAATTGCCTGCTTTCCCCCCACCGTAAACAATAGGGATAGGGGATAGGGATAGGGAACAAGGGTGTGGGCCTTGCAGTTAAAATGTACAAGTGGTAATTGTGAAACCAGTGTGTGTTACCGGGACTGAATCTAGGAAATCTTATGAATACCTGGTGTACTCCGTCTCTGTAAAATGAGTTTTACTTGCGCCCTTTAGCTGCTGGTGCATATTTTTCTGCTGGATAACAAGTAGTTTGGGGGAGGAACATTTGGGTTTGATGTGTTCCTGGCTTCACTGAGACTAAAAGTGTAGTCATATGCATTGCATTGAAGCTGGAAGCAATTTTGTGCCAAAAGGCACACCAGAAACAGGTTTTGAGATGTTATCCTTGATTCCGTCTGCAGTCGAATGGGGTAAATTAACCCCATTGACATGCCGACAAAATATCAAGGGCATCTTATTTGGGGTTGATGATAACATTAATGACTTAAGGGCCTAGTCCACCAAGTCGATTCTCATGCGGTTTTGCACCGCAGAGGACTCTTTTGCACTAAGTTCTGTGAGAATCGCATGAGAATCGGCTTAGTGAACCAGGGGCCCATTTCATAACTAAATCCTCTATCCCGCTATTTCCGCTATAAAAAATAACGAGCGATTTAGCGGAATTCCGCTAAACCGTTTCATATCCCGCTCCGCTAAAAAAATATTCCACTATGTTCCACTATGTTCCGCTATTGCTCACTATCGCTGGCTATGGTCCGCTATCTCCCACTAAGCCTTCCACTATGTCTCGTTACCCTCTGCTATCAACGTCAGGCATAATGTATGGCTCAACATTTTCCCAAATTTATCTGTATATCTGCTTGTGGCCGCTTATTGCGCCAATTTTACTCTACATAACCAACCAATCTCACAAAACTCCCCATAAAGGGAATTATAAATAATAATAGACAGTAAGCCTCATATCCATTTCATCTCATTATTAAGGAACTCACACCAAGTCGAAAACCTCACCATGATAACCATGAAATCATAATTAATTGCATTTTGATGTATAGTAATTGATTAGCCTAATTCGGTTAGGAATTAATATTATTAAACTCTTCCCTGCAACGATGAAATGTAAGATATTTGCATCTTCAGGGCATAACGAAAATCACAATTGATTTGTGACAGTGTAACTGTTGTCTTCTGCCTGAATAAAAAAAACAAACGTTGGGAAAACAAATCTATGGAAGAATTCTAACTGAGCTTCAAAATAAGGGTTTGAAGGGGTCAAAAATCAAATTGTTCTCCTTTTTTAGCTGTTTAAGTTATCGAGAGACAATTTGTCCCCCAAATTCAAGAAGCTATGGACTATTCAAAATAATAAAAAATTATATTCTAAAATGCGTTTGAAAAGATGTCAAAACTTCATGTCAAAAGAAGCTATTTGTACATTTTTTTTTACTTTGGCCCATACATACCTGTATACTTATATACATGTATACATACATATGTATGCATATATATCTATAGATATACATAGTGTATGCATATATATATGTTTGTGTATATATGTACGCATTATGCCATGACATATGTATACACATATATATATGGTCGATTCCAGAAATTTTAGTGCGATTTGATGTTTTTCACGTTTTCTTTAATAGCGTTGTGAATGTTGGTCGTATTAACTTACACACTAGCAAATACCCATGCTATGCACAGGATTTGCTAGTGGGACAGTGGGGCCCACATCCTCATCTCTCCTTGTTCACTGTCCCACCATCTTTCTCTTTCAAGTTGTCACTATAACTTAGTATCTGTATTAAAATTTATACCACAAATGGACACCCTGTTTAGATGGGTTTTTTTGGTCACTGTTCAGTGTTGTGCTGTTGTTGTGTTGCCTGTCCCTGTCCTTGTCCTTGTCCCAATCCCTCTCCCGTTCCCATTCCCTCTCCCGCTGCCTCTTTCATTCAATAACATAAGATAACATAGGGGGCAATGCCAATGGTGCAAGTGCAAGAATGGTGCAAGTAGCAAGGAATCCAGCCCCCCCTCCCCCGCCCCTCTTCCCTGCCTTATGCGGAATTACCGCGGAATGACGTTTCTTTACAGTAATTTTGTCCCGTCCATTAATGATGTGATGTTTGTGGTGACGTCGTCACATGTATCGTTGCATGGTGAAGCAATTTCGTTGCTAGAAACACGGCACTTTAATAACGTTAGTCTAGACTGGAATGGGTGACCCAGAAACCTGGTGTAGGGGCACTGATAGGTTTGTTTTCAGGCAGTGCTGGGGGCCCTGGATGGGGGTGCTCGATGTAAACCCATTTCTAACTCATTTCTAACCCTAATTTGTTAATGAAACATAGTGGAATGGCTCGGCACCATTTTTGGCAAGGTGCACCTAAAAGAGATTGGAGATCTGGCCAGCAGTTTCAGAGAAGATAGGTTCCATAGCAGTTTTTACACAATCCTAATAATATATAGATGGTATGTATGGATTCCTTGGAAAGTGCCTCATAATACTAGATACAGCTTTATTTTTTTAACAGAGTTTCATATCATTCATTGACCATTTTCGTTTTTACCACACCATACGAATACACACAAAAGTGAGAAAAAATAAAATAACCAATTACTTTTGCATGGACTTTGATACGCAATATTAAAGGACTTCAGTTTCAGATTGGCTTATATTTTCGTGATTATGATGAGAAATGTAATTTTGGCTAAAATAAAACGTTCCCACGAATACATCTTCTAACTGCTATAAAAAAGAAACTCTTCATATTTAATCAACTCTTTTTGGCATTTACATTTAAGGTCGTTGAATTAATATCCAGAGCAAATTTCATGATTCCAACATCATCCCTTTGATCAGTTGATACGTCCATACGAATACACGTTTCCGACGAATACACAGTTAAATACTTGATTCACCCAGGTATAATTCCACCTTTCTACCTGTGTAAATGATGAGAACATCAACGCTTTATATGAAGAGAAATTCCATAAGTATATATATATACTTATGGAATTTCTCTTTATATAAAGTCTAATTAATTAATAACTAGATCACTACAAGGGCTTATATTCATATTTATTAATGTCATCTAACCAAGGTAAATCTGTTTAAGTATAAATCCTCTTCTTTACTGCAACTTTGACTCTAACCATGTCATTGGCCTTGACATCCACTAAATAAACAGTGAAAAAGTAGTTGTTCCTCCTTGCCTAGGCAGGAATTTCAATCACTTTGACCATAGAAATGCTTTGACTGATGTATTCGTATGGAATTATGTATTCATTGGAACGCTTATATGTATTCGTATGGAATTGTGTATTTGGGAAAATACGAATTTTGAATTATTATGGTCTCCTTATGAAAGGATTGACTTATTCATTTATATTTAGGTATTTTATTCAGAAAGGATGTATCAACAAAATACACAATTCCATACGAATACATCATTGGATTCGTATGGAATGGTGTATTTGTATGGAATGGTGTATCATTGGAAACACTTATGGGGGTTTATATAAAGGTGTTAATGCTTTGAACAGATATTTGCAAGAAAAGGTATTAAAAGTCCACATCTTTATATCTGAATTATTAATAAATTGGTTTATAAAGGAAAAAAACGCTCCATACATATGTATGTATTCGTATGGAATCTTTGACCAGGGTCCAATGATTTGGAGGCTTGTATCTGGAGAAATAATTGATCCAGGTTGTGGCAAATTGGCAGTCATAAAGCCCGATGTAAGTACTTTCTTCCTTAAAAGTTTCAAAACAATCAAAGTATTTTTTTTTTTACCAAAAATCTCAAAATCGCACTAAAATTTCTGGAATCGACCATATGCATGTGCATATATGCATATATATACATCTATATATGTGTATGTAAATATGTACATACATATATATATATATATTATATATACATATATGTATACATATATTGTATATATACAATCTAGAAGTCTGTATACCTTTTTATCATGTATTGTTCTTCTTCGATAAATAAAGTAGTTCTTATCTTATCTTATCTTATCTTACATGTATACAATCGTACATGTATACATATGCCTGTATATATACATCCCTATGCCTGGGTATATTTATAGATATATATATAGATGCAGGCATACATATGTATACATATGTCTACGCATGTGAAAAAAGAACTATGCAGAGCAGGTGGTCATGTGACTTGACATGTGTGATCCGTTTTTAGGAAAATGAGTCATAAGTCGCAAAATATGTATTTTGAGATATCACCATATTCGAAAAGAAGATATCAAGCTGATTCCAATGATACTAAACATGAAGGGCATTTAAGAAGTGTTTTTATAGTTTATGTTTGATATTTTTATTTTTGAAAAACAAAGTTTTCAATGTTCTGGATGGGTAATTACGTGTAAAGTAACTAAATATACTCCATACCAAGGCCTTAAAAACGCAAGGATATATTCAATACAATGTCCTGTTACACGGATTAATTTGACTATAAGTGCTAAACCATACAAAAATCAGAACATTGCAATAAAGAAATCTTGTGAAAAAAACACTATGAAAAATATCAATTTTGCGACTTGTGACTCATTTTCCTGACACACATCACATGTGCATGTGACTAATCATGTGAGGTGACGTTACAGCCTTCCCGCCCCACCATCTATAATTATATGTCCTCGTACATATGAACCAATATGTACACATATGTGATCCGTTTCAGGGAAATGAGTCACAAGTCGCAAAAATGATATTTTTTAAAGTGTTTATTTTACAAGATCAGTTCATTGGAATGTTCTGATTTTTGGGGGGTTTATTACTTATGGTCATATCAATCAATGTGTCAAATTTCAGGACAATCTATGTAATATATCCTTTCGTTTTAAAGGTCCTCATATGGAGTATATTTAGTTACTTTACTGTTTATTGCCCCCAAGAACTATTGTTAACTTTTTTATTCAAAAATACAAATATCAAACTTAAAATCTAGAAAAACATAGTCTAGATTATTAGACTGTTTACTATAATTAGAATCGGCTTGATGTCATCTTTTTAAATATGATGATATCTCAAAATCCATTTTTGCGACTTATGACTCATTTTCCTGAAACACATCACATATATATTCATGTACCAAACAAAAATATTTATAATTTCAGAAAATATCCCAGCTAAACTAGGCTACATGATATCAACGTGTATATCTGACCCCAACGTGTATACCTACCAATAACTATACCCCCATATTTTTCACCCAAACAGTTCAAATATAATATTGTACACTATTGAATATGAACGAAGAAGCATTAATACATACATTTCTAACTGTTTAGATACTGTTCTGTAAGTATTCAAGAAGTAATATCTTTAGCGGAGGCCAACAAAAATGCAGTTTAACATAACAGAACGGATACTTTGAATCAATGCGATACCAAATATACTCAGATATACCCGGTATTGATCATTGTTCAGCCTAATTTAGCAAAATTTCCTGAATGAGTAAAGCTGCCAATTGTACATTTTCCGAAAATCTGACCCATATTGAAGATCCGGTGAACAATATAGAACAAGTAACAGCAAATATGTGATATGTTTCAGGAAAATGAGTCATAAGTCGCGAAAATTAGATTTTGAGATATCATATTTGAAAAGATAAGACCAAGCCGATTCCAATGAATGTAAACATTATATATTAATGTGATCTAATAAGTACTTTAATCTTTTTAGTCAGATATTTTTATTTTTGAAAAAAAAGTTTGCAATATTTCTAGGTGGATTCTACCAGTAAAGTAGCTAAATATACTCAATAGGATGATCTAAGTAACGCACTGATATAATTAATAAACATTCTTGAATTTTGGTACATGTATTCATACAACCACAAGACACCCCAAAAATGAAAATATTCCACCGAAGAGATCTTGTAAGTAAACGACTTTGAAAAACACCAATTTTGCGACTTGTGACTCATTTTCTTCAAACACATTAAATATGATAATATTATAACTCACACAAAAGAATCCAGTTTGTAGATCGAATCAATTGCCTAACTGCCACGGCATTGACATGCACTGTAAATGCCAATCATGTGCCCCTGGCTATCACACCTACCTTAGAGTAAATACAAACATTATAATCAATTTATTTTACAATTTATTATTTTGACAATTTGGATGTATAAATATTTTCTTTTGTTGTAATAAAGTACACACCTCAATGGGTCAAGGTCCTTCAGTGTGGTGAATCGAGGAGAGGTTCAAGCTTGTAGCAGTAATGAAGTCTAGTTGAACAATGCATCCCTGTTTCACTGGGTTTATATACCCTTCCCCTTGTCCCTGTAAATATTAGGGAGATTTAGCAACCACAACGCACCAACACAACACTAACGCATCCACTAACTATTTGTACATTACTGCTGCTGTGGGGATATCTCGAGAGGCGCTAGGCCAAGGACATTTGCAATGCAGGCCTCTTGAGATATCCCCACAACGGTAATAATATACTGATAGTTAGTGGATGCGTTAGTGTATAGTGTATTGGTGCGTTGTGGTTGCTAAATCTCCCTATTCACGCGCTACCCACGCAAGACAGCTTACCGCGTGTGAAAACGCGGCACTCCCGCGATTCGAGCCTGGCAGGGCGCGCAGGACGGGCGCGCAGGAAAACAAATGCTTGTAAAAGCCAACTCACGCTTTCAGTGATTTCTTGTTGAGATAACCGTAATTTCAACCGTATATTCTGTTCTATCCTTCCTGTCGTTTCTCCCCTTCAGAACCAGTCAATCCTAAACATTTCTATAGATCTATGCCAGTGTTGCACATGGAGAGCGTTAACTGTATAGCAGGCATTTCTTACACGAGCGTTGGTCCTTGCTCTGAGAATGCTACATATTCCGTAATGGCCTAAATTAGCACCCACATGTACAAACTAATATAGTGTCATCAAGATCAAGTACAAGCCGCTACATGGGTCAGATTTTCAGAAAATGTACAATTCACCTTCACCAATCTTATCAAATAACTCAAATTTCAGACGAAAATAAAGTTCAAAATACAGTTCAACCTAACCAAACGGATTACTAGTATCAATTCAATGTCGAACATGCTCGAATTTACCTAGTATTGACCAAATTGCAGCCTAATTAAGCAGAATTTAGTAAATGTGTACAGCATGCCGATTGTACATTTTCTGAAAATCTGACCTAAATACTGACGTAGGCCTATAGTGGCATCGTGTATGAAGAAACATTTGACAGTATAGGCCTATAATAGATTTTTTTTTATTATTAGGGAGATTTAGCAACTACAACGCACCAACACAACAGTTAAGGCATCCACTAACTATTTTTACATTATCACCGTTGTAGGGATATTTCGAGAGGCGCTAGGCTAGGCTAGGCCTCTCCAGATATCACCTTTCCTATTATTGAAATCATCGATGCATTTGAGCAATTACTCCTACACTTCACAAAATATCTCCTGCATTAAAATGGCATGCCAAATGGGGAAACAAATATTTAAAAGTTAATGCACATTTTCCTGCTGGAACCGATTCCTATCACCATTCCATGTTTAATTTTATATAGTAAACATACGTTTCCATGATCAAAACAAAACTAATCCAATTCAAAACAAGCAATATACATAATTTACTGTGTATTGGTCTATTCTCATTTAAATAAGCCAACAATTCCCCTGAAAAATAACTCCTATAGTATTATTTATCTTTCGAATAGTTAACCGAATAGAGCGTGTACATTGGACAGTTGTGTATTTATGACAATAGGTGGCAGGTCGAATGTCGGTGTCCCGTCCAGCGGTAGGCGCTATATAGCACTATATGTTAACAATGGTCTTAAAGCATTTCAGTGGTTTTCCAGCCCTAATGACAGTACCAGTGACTTATTAAATCATCTATTATCATAGACAACAAAACGATATGAATTGCAATACTGATAGTTTTCTACATTCGGACTCAAGCTGTGTACATTTTGTTTAATTGAAAGAGTTCAGACCCGTGCTTTTGAATAGTCTTAGCGAACATATAAAAGTACTTATATTCCAAATTTGAAGCCTCTGATTAATTTAAGGATAATCCGAAAGGGGGTTTAATAGTTCATTTATATTCTTAGGTTAATGGGTACTGGTACACAGGGTTTTCCACAGGTTTATGAGGTTAAAGTAGCGCCTACAGAGTACCACCCAACCCATAATAGTCATAGTAACACCCTCTTTCTCAGAGGATTGCGCGACTGGTAGGTAGGTGTGAGGCTATATGATATGTGTGAATGCACCATTATAGTTATATGCTTTCCAAACGCTATACAATGAAATTTAAGGGTATACCAGTATTATTACTAATGACGACATTCAAAGTCATTAGGTAGTAGGGCCTGACCCATAATACCATTAGTTTTTTCACCTATGGTGTGAGAGTCTAGGTGTGCGATTTGTCACTCAGTGCAGTACAATACATAAACAAATGCTATACATGTACATCTTTCTTCACTATTAAAACTTCTATCCTCAGCAGATCTTTTGCCTTTAGGCCTAAATTCCATTCATTAATTTGGACAATTCATAACTTATAATTGCTTTTTCCAGCAATGATATGGCCGCAATATGGTCAGTAATGGTAGGGGCCGTCATGACGAGACCAACGATAATGCAGCCTGCCGCCCCCCTTCGACGGGAGGCGGCAGGTGGTCACGGTCATGGCGGCCTAATCCTGTTTGTGTATTAGGCTATGGTAGAGCGGGACACCGACATTGCACCCGCCACCTAGTGAGTGTTTCATTGCCGTGCACATTCCCTATTTCCTGAATCATCAAGATCTATATTTCCAAATAGGCTAAACATGTGAGATAATGAGGCGGTAGTTTCCCGTTGAGACAGGTGAGTGGACAATGAGTATACTTGCTGTAGTTAATTATACACTGTTCCCTCAGCTTAACTGTCCTGGCAGATATATATCGCTTTTAACACTTAACAGTTTGTCAGCCAACATATTAGTGGTTATGTCACCTAACAAGACCAAATGAGATGTGTTTCAGGAAAATGAGTCTTAAGTCGCAAAATCGATATTTTTCAAAGCGTTTTTTTCACAAGATCACATTATTGGAATGTTCTGTTCTTTGGAGAGTGTGTCACTTATGGTTATATCAATCGATGTACCAAATTTAGGACCATCTATGTAATATATCCTTTGGTTTTAAAGGTCCTCATATGGACTACATTTAGTTACTTCACTGTTTAGTGACCCCTAGAAATATTGGAAACTTTTTTTTTCAAAAATGAAAATATCAAACTTAAAATCTAGAAATACGTATTATTTTATCAGATTGTTTACTATCATTGGAATCGGCTGGTTCTCATCTTTTCAAATATAATAGTATCTCAAAATCTATTTTTTGCGACTTATGACTCATTTTCCTGAAACACATCACAAATGTGATCCGTGTTAGGAAATGAGTCATGAGTCACAAAATATGGATTTTGAGATATCAGCATATTTGAAAAGAGGAGATCAAGCTGATTCCAATGATAGTAAACACTAAGACACCTAACAAGTAGTTTATTTTATATTTTAAGTTTGATATTTCTATTTTTGAAAAAAATAAATTCGCCATGTTTCTGGATGGGTAATTGCCAATAAAGTAACTAAATATACTCCATATGAAGGCCTTCAGAATGGAAAGATATATTTAATACAATGTCCTGAAATTTGATACATAGATTTATATGACTATAAGTGCTAAGCCCTCAACAGATCAGAACATTTCAATGAAGACATTTTGTGAATAAAACCCTTTAAAAAATATCAATTTTGTGACTTTTGACTCATTTTCCTAGAACACATTACAAATTCATATGATTAAGAAAAGACATGATCCCAATGTTGGTGGATAGATCAAGTTCTTTATTGCTACAAGAAATAGTTAACAGTGATCAGTTTACATTTATCTATTTATTTCCGGTTAATGTAGAAGATTCCGAGGGAAACAACGATTGATGTCAGTTAAATGTAAAGTTTGAGAGGGAGGGATAGTAGGAGGGAGAGGAAGGGGAAATCCCTATCCCATATATGACTGGTCACTCCATGTAATACTGTTAGTCCCTTCAACACCTTTTTTACATGAGGCATCTTACTTCTCAACTTGCCACTTTAATTCACACATGGTCTACCCTTAACTCACACCTAAACGCCATCCCCTACCCCTCCCAGCCATTACCAGCATGATTCTGATCCCATCTGCTGATATCAAAATCAACATAGAAATGTAGTTAAGTATAGAATAGATGGCCAACTGTTGGAGACAGTCAAGGAATATAAGTATCTGGGAATGGAGATCGATTGGCGCCTGAATTTTAATGTTTTCCTTTGGAAAAAACTGTTTGCAGTGAGGTCGAAAATCCATTCGATGTCAAAATTATTTAACATATGCGACAAAAGTACGTTATTACTACTGTATAAGATGATGGTACTTCATTTGATAGACTACGGGGACCTATTTTATGGATCTGCGGTAAAAGTTGCAAACTCTTCAGAATTCGGCAATGAAAATAATTCTAAAATTACCTAAATTAACAAGTACAAGGGAAATACACCGAACATTAAATATTCCAACATTAGAGACTAGAAGGAATAGTCATCTCCTAGATCTCGCTTTTATGAGGAGCAGAGACGATATAAATATAGATAGAAGGAATATTACATTAAGGGGATTGGCAGAGGGGAAGAAACTGATTGTGCCGCATCCAAAAAATGAAATTTTTAAGAAGTCGTATGTGTATAAATTAACTGAGCTATGGAATAAACTTCCAAGCAAGGTACAGTTTTGAAAACAAGAATGCAAATGAGGCATTACCTTAGAACAAACTACCTTGCAGATTATGATATTCATCTGGCAAGTTAGTTAAGGAAATTGAAAACATATCATTGAATTTTAACTGGGATTAGTGATGAATGAATGTATAGTTTAAGTTAGTGAATTATAGGAAAGAAAATGTTATTTAAACGGAGGCCACCACTAAATGAATATAATAATGATGACTAGTAAGAGTACATCACGATAATATTGTGATGATTCACCAGGTTGGATTATTATTCGTCCTGTATACAAGGCATACAAGTCCTTAAGGAAAAGGCCGATACAACGGCAACCATAACAGCAGACTGCATGTATATCAAAATTTTAATGATCATTGCAAGTTTATGTATTTTGAATGTATTTTGAATGTATTTAGATTTAATAGCAGATCTTTGGATTCTGCTGGGGTTCTGGATACTTATAAATTACTGTTTGGACAGGAAGTGGTCAAACCGGAAAACGGATGAAGTAAATTATTGTTCGGATTCAGGGGTTTATTTTTCGGATGTAGAATTATTTTGCGGATGTAGTTAAAATAAACCCCAGTCGGCGTTTCCGCTCAAACTTACCTCATCAACTAGTTGTTTGTCGTCGATTCCGCGTTCATTTTTGAACGTGTATAAAGTCCTGGTCACATTAAAGTCATTCCTCCACTGTTTCCGATGGAAATATTAGCCATTTTTAAGTTTTTAGGGCATAGGGTTCGCCATAACGTGACGACGATAGACATCGTGCAAGCGATGTTGTGACAATGGCTGTCTCCCAGTGACACTCAGACGAAACCATCCAGGCTCTGTACAACTGCCTAAATATCTCTCCCAATAGCTCCAAAATCACCGATAATGTTCCAAATATCCTTGTTCTTAGCATGATCCGCTTGCTGAATGGTGGTAAGCAACGAAATAGGGAATAATCCAAGTAATCACAACCTAGGCCTCGACACGTGACGACAGTAGACATCGTGCAAGCTCCGGTTTGTTGCCGTGTGGGTGACTTTCGAATGAAATCCTCCGTGCGCTATATAGACTACCGTACACAATGCAACGCCAAGTCAATGTGCACATGAGTGGCTATGCCGAAGGGTCTCCCCATCTCTTCCGGTCGCACGTATGGGTTCTGAAATCGCCATTCATTGAATACTAGATTTCCGTAGACTAAATCTTCGCTATCGGGCTCAAACAACATTTAAAACATTTCTACCGATTCAAATCTTTTATTTATTTCTTTTTTTAAGTCCCTAGACACACGCAACACGGCATTCGAGAACCGGAAGTCTCCTCTGCTTTGGATAGCAAGCAGCGGATCCTTACGAAAACAGGCCGGCTCGCTGAACATAAACATAAGTGAATACGCCCCTCTGATTGGCTGTTGTACCTGGATGTTCATTCTGCCAGCCGTCGCGTTACCATGTAGGTTCCGACTTAAGCGTGCAAACTTGCGGGCGTGTAAACACATGGTTTCTGAACTCGCCATTCACTTATTACTTGATTTCCATAAAGGAAAACTTCGCTATCGGGCTAAAACAACATTTAAAACATTTCTACCGATTCAAATCTTTTATTTATTTCTTTTTTAAGTCCCTAGACACACGGATACGGCATTCGTAAACCGGAAGTCTGATGCTTGGTTGCATGCAAAAACTGGAAGCTTCGTTTGTTTCTGGAACGGAGAGTGCGGCTGACGTAAACGACATTGTGAAGTTATGATTACGTTTACATATGTGATATTGGTTAGAAATAGGTAAAATAATCTAAATATTAGAATGTAATGGGTTAAAATGTGTAAAACATGCTAATTTGGACGTTATAAAGGCTGCATTTGACTCGGTCCTTTCCATGTCAGATGTAAAATGGTAACCTATGTATTGGAGTTAAGGAGTTAAATTATTGGAGTTCTTCATGCTGTAAATACATCTACAACCTTTTTTTAAGCCTAATATTTGTTAATATGTGTTTAAACAGTGTTATTGAATCCAAAAATCGGCTATTAAAGTGATTAATTCCCTCGATTTTGTGTCTTCGGCTTTTGCTTGAAAATAAACCCCTCGGCCCTCCGGGCCTCGGGGTTTATTTTCAAGCAAATGCCTCAGACACAAAATCTCGAGAAATTAATCACATAATAAGATTTTGGGTTGGGGTTGGCTCAATAGGTCAAATAATTGATTAATTGACATGCTATAATATCGACATAGCAAGGACAATGAACAATGATAATAATTATCGACACATCAAGGACAATGAACAATATTAATAAAAGTTATGTCAATGATAAAGAACATGGAGGATAAATAGTGATAAAGTATGTTTAACTTTATAGGTAAAGGTTAATATAGATGAGCCGGGTGGGGGGGGGGGGGATTTCAATTATTAACTTTCACTTTGATATATTGTATTTGATAATGATCCTGATATGTAACAAGTGCACATCAATAATGTTCGTGTAAAGGTAAATTAATCTTATAATGAACTAGCTGGCCGTCCCAGGAAGACCTACATAGGTAGAGGCTGCGAACCAGATTCTGACTGATGTAACTGTTTATTGATGGAATCAGAATAAAAATACAATATATATATATATAACAGATTCTTCCCACTGATATCCAGGATGGGAGGAGCCATGATGCTATCAATGATTGACAGATCTCACCCCAATCCAATTAGATTGATGATAACATCAATCTAAAAATATAATATAAGTGGTATAGCTACGAAAACCATGTTTTTGGTTATACAAAGAGAAGAAGAGACAATCTAGATATATCAATAGCATACAATACCATGCATAGTATGCATGTGGGTCAGATTTTCAGGAAATGTACAATTGGCAGCTGTACATATATAGTAAATTCTGCTAAATTAGGCTGCAATTAGGCCAATAATAGGTAAATTCGAGAATATTCAGCATTGGAATGATTCTAGCAATCTGTTTGGTTAGGTTGAACTGTATTTTGTATTTTATTTTCGCCTGAAATTTGGGTTATTTGAGAAGATTTGCGAAGTTAAATGGTACATTTCCTGAAAATCTGACCCATATATTATATCCTATGTTAGATGGAGTTCAGCCCTAGAAGAGTGGGATAGGATTGGGACAGGAGTGGGATATAAGTTTTTGGTTCAGTTTTTTCGGGGGTCCGATGTTTCTGGCACATTTGCCCTTTTTCAAGGATGGCTTTTACATTGAGCCTATGAGGTGCAAAAATGTGCACTCAAGTAGTTAGGGTTGCCAACGTTACCTTCGTTACAATTGATTGTTTTAAGGGCCCAAGTAAAGAAATGTGCAGTTTATCAAATTGTGGGATATTTGGGGCCATACATGACTATACAAGTTATTTACAACATTTTTTCTTTATTATTCTTTTAGAGTAAGTAATCTCTCTTATAATCAGCAATATTATGAACTTCATTCAGTTACAAAGTGTGTGAATTTTTTAATAAAACGGCATACAGAGTCTCACTCACTGGTAGATTATTTCATTTCATTATAATTTATAATATTATGTCGTCAATGCTCCCCCACCCAGACAAGCCTGGTCACATATTTCTCCCAAAGAGGATCTTTTGAACCCATTTCACTCTGTTAGCCTGGTATATATCCTCCACTTACCTGAGCCCAACGCCCCCCCCCCCCCCCCAACTCAGCATTCTGTGTTAGGAAGGGTGCGCTTACCATATGTTTCCCGTTATTCCATACAAACTCAGTTATAGAACATAGTTATAGAATGTAGCCTTGTCTAGTGAGGTACATGACATTATGTGTTGTACAATGGGTATGACAGATACATTTGAAACCATTTTGAAATGTTCTTATCAGTTGGTTTAATTTATCTTGTAACTTTCTAATTTGTCCATGTCGATTAGCTAGCTAATTTAGGATGATTTTGGCATTTTCATGTTCAGCTCCACTATTTGATGAGCGCTAATTTGCATACATGCCCCACCTCCTTCCAGATGAACCAATAACATTTCTCCATCTGGTTACATCTCCGGGCACATGCCAGCTCTGAGTTCAGCAGAACCTCACTAGAGGGCCAGCCAAGTTGTCCAGAAACGAGGTTTTGATGATAGGACTCGGGGATTGTTTGTTCAATATGCAGCTCCTCATTGATGGCAATGAAGTTGCCTGCTGTAAAAAGAAAAAAAAACTTGAATTGTTTATTTATAACATGATCGGGGGTTGTACATGCTGTAAATGAGTGGATATATAGGTCAGATCTTCAGAAAATGTACAATTCGCTTTCACCAATCCTCTCAAATAACTCACATTTCAGACAGAAATGATCATCAAAATGCAGTTTAAAATAACAGAACAGATACTTTAAATCAATGTGGTACCAAATATATTCAGATAACCTGGTATTCATCATTTTTCAGCCTAATTTAGCAAAATTCCCTAAATTTGTAGAGCTGCCAATTGTACATTTTCCGAAAATCTGACCCATATGCTATCGTATATTGTAGCTAAGATACCACGCGGGAAATTATGACCCTTTTTTTAGCCTAATTCTAAGAAGCCTCCTTATTGGTCGACGTTACGGCAGCGTGTGACATCACATCTATTTGTGACGTCATTTGCCGTCCATTCCATCATTGATTAGCCAATCAGATATTCGCTTGTCTAGCGATTTGGTATCAACAATCAATATGGCGGGCCATTGTAGTAAAGCGATGTAAATGAACAGTTTATTAATCAAATTTAATTAAAATCACGGTATAAATATAGGATGCAACTAGGTTGTTATCTGACTTACTGTATACGATGCCCACAAGCTTTTTTTTCGACCAGGGATGTCACTCAAAGCCTCTCATGACATCCTTGGTTAAAAAAACCTATTGTCATATCATATACAGTGGCATCATATACAGTAAGTAAGATAACAACCGCGTTACATCCTATCATAGTGAAGAAATGCGGGCCATTCTTTGTAATAATTCAGGGTCAGTAGTTGGGCGAGAAATTAATCAACGCAACACACAGAGATGTATGCTTCAAATCAGTATGATCCTTAGAAGAGGTCGAACTAACCCTGATGTTTATTCTTATACTAGACAGATTAGAACGAATACACTGGTCCTGTGCTGATTGGCTTAGGTCTCGTTGGACCAATTAATCGACAGGTTAGATTAGAGATCCAATCAGCCACAGGATAGCAATGACAGACAAATTATTAAAACGAGGCTCAGAGTGACCACTGCCACTCTGACCAATCTCTTTGGGTGGTGACCAGGTCACGGGGTTATCTCCCCTCCCCTCTCCCTCCCACTCTTTAATCAGTATTCCCCCCTCCCCTGACCTGGTGATCGACTTTGAGATAACGGTCAGACCTGGACCTCACCTGTACCTTTGGACTTTGGAATGATAAGAAATCCGCGAGCGTTGTGGCGGTAAGAAAGTGTAGGTAGCCTTCGGGCCGGTAGGGGCGTGACGAATGTGTGGCTGAATGAGACAACTTTAACTCACAAATTAGACAATTTATGCTTGTCAATTTTACAATAGCATACTTTCTAGCCCATTCAGATCTACAACACCACAATCCGGGGGGGGGGGGGTAGATAAAAGCAGCCCCAGTATGTCAATCGTGTCAAATTAGATCAGAGGGACTCTCTAAACCACAGGGTGACTACCCAACCCAAAAGATTTCTTTTTCTTACAAAATGATAGCGCACAGGCTCTCTAACCCCTATACTAGTACACATACAAATTTACGCACACATCAAAGCAACAACAAACATTCTGATTAACCCTAGTAATTTGTGGCCTAGAGATTTATAAACCTAGGGTTGGGAATGATTACAGGAGGCATGGAGATGGGTATCATGTTCGAGACCTACTTAGCGTAAACATCAAAGCAACCCAATAATAACCCTATGGCAAGCCCCTCCAAGTAGATCTCCAATAGAGTGTACCTGCCTTTAGCAGGCAATTAAAGCACAAAATTGTCTTAAAGATTGTCAGATAGGTCAATTAGATGTACCAAAGAGTTTATATATTAATTAGAACCTCTTTGGATGTACTACAATACTTACTGTGAACTTCAACATTCACAAGACTTCTGCCACTCAGCCAAAGGGGACTAGTGCATGTCCCTGTCAGTGTTAGCAAAGTATTACCAGCATGAAACATCCAATCCAGTCCCTTGCTACATTCCATGTTGTTATAATCTAATTCAAGTTTTTCCAATTTGGGTATTTGTAAACTGTAGAGGGTCTTAAGCTTATTGTACTTCAGATTCAGACGTTCCAGGTTTGTGCATCCATCCAATGTGCCTTCCTCTATAACAACAATTTGGTTATGTGCAAGGTGAAGGTTTTGTAGACTTGCACTAGTACCTATGTACTCTGAAATGGCAGTTAGTTGATTCTTCGCCAGTGATATGACTCTTAGTTGGGTCACTTCTGAAATGTAGTCTTTGGGTATAAGTTTAATTTCATTTGATGTTATCTGGAGATAATCGACTGATTTAGGTAAGGAAGGCAATGTCTTCAATTGTACATTATGTAAAGTTATGTATCCCAGATTGGTGTAGTTCAGCAGGGAATCAACCGAGAAATTGGGAAGCGGTGAGTACCACAGACTGAGACATTTGACGAGGGATGGACGTAAAGCCGGTAGTCTATCAAGGGAAACACGGCCCAGGCCAACTTCTGTTAACTTCTGGAAATGGCTGAAATAATTCTCAGGAAACACAAACTGTTCAGTGAAATACAAAACTAGTCTCTTAAGTTGATCAAAGCTATCTTGAATTATTTCTGGAGTGAAGTTACGCGGGCTGACGTGCTCCAGGATAAGAGTGGTCCAGGTATTGTGCTGAGGAATCTTCGTCCATGAGAAATTATTTGGTAGTTTAGAAATGGTAAGGCAGAGATAAGTGAGGGTTGTATGAGCACTAAAGTCTGGTACATTTACCAAAGGATTACCCCGCAAATCAAGACTCTTCAATTTGTCCATCCCAAGGAATGCATCACTTGGAATGGACTCAATCTGGTTGTTGGACAAAATGATATAAGAAATGGTAGATTTGACTGTGGAGAAGTCAGGCAATGACTTTAATCCATTATTTGAAAATCTTATATACGTGAGTCTAGTGCATGCAGCAACTGGTCCGGGTTCACCCACCCAATTGGTGTCTTTTATTCCACATCCTATACACTCATGTTTTCTGAGTGTATGCGGGCAGAAAACTGAAAAGTTCACAAAGGTATTCAATGGACTACCAATGAGGTAAAGTGTTTCCAGTGCAAGAAGACCATCAAAAGAGCCATCTTCCACCAGGGAAAGTTTAGTATTATACTTGAACCAAATGTTCTTAACATTTGGAAACCTCTTGAAGGTACCATCGCGGATAGCAGTCATCGATGTTGCCTCTATAATCATTGATGTTTGTTCAGTAGTAATACTATCCATGTTGTGCTCAGTGAAGTCAGAACCAGTTACTGTTATTGTAGTGTTGTCTTCTGATACATGGTATGAAATTATAATATTTGGAAACAAAATTAAGAAACAGACAGATAAGTGGGTGAGACTCATATGGGTCATTTTTGCCTTTTGTTCAGCGATTGATGATTTTATGTTTGTTATATCAATCTCTTTGCAAATATGGGAATCTTAGTTTGTACAGTTTTTCGTAGTTTATTGTACAGTCTATTGCCTCTGTTCCAGATAAGAGCAAGTTAATGTCAAACTAACCTCCATAACCTCAAGGTTAAACACATTATGCAAAGACTGGATTCTACCAGTTTAGTGAATAAAAAGGGTTACTAAATGGAATGTTCCACAGTGTGAGTATTAAAGGTAATTTCTCAGTGTTAGTATTAAAGGTAATTTTCCAATGTTAGTATCAAATGTAATTTTCCAGCGTGAGTATTAAATGTAATTTTCCAGTGCTAGTATTAAAGGTAATTTTCCAGTGTTAGTATTAAATGTAATTTTCCAGCGTGAGTACTAAAGGCAATTTTTCAATGTTAGTATTATAGGTAATTTTCCAGTGTTAGTATTAAAGGTAATTTTTCAATGTTAGTATTAAAGGTAATTTTCCAGTGTTAGTATTAAATGTAATTTTCCAATGTTAGTATTAAAGGTAATTTTCCAGTGTTAGTATTAAATGTAATTTTCCAGCGTGAGTACTAAAGGTAATTTTTCAATGTTAGTATTAAAGGTAATTTTCCAGTGTTAGTATTAAAGGTAATTTTTCAATGTTAGTATTAAAGGTAATTTTCCAGTGGTGGGTGCATTGCTTACTAGTAATGCGCTGTCATTGCTGCGGCCCTGGTGAGAGACACTCACACTAACCCGCTCACCCCTGCTCCTCCGGCAGACCTCCATCTTGCTCCCCCTCACTCCTCCGCTGCTCCTACAAGCACTAACACCTACATCTTCTTCTCTTCTCCACGAGGTTCAAACCTCACCCCCTTTGGCCGCTACATACACTGAAGTACCACAGCATCTAGACCAGTAAGGCCTAGCTTAGCATCTTTGTGTTACTGCCAGACATTAGCGAGATGGAGAACCAGGTATTAATGGAAGATATCGGCTCTGAACAGGGCAACACTCCCGCTGGAGAAAAGGGTCAGCGCCACGAGGTGAAGCGCACCACGAGAAAGTCTGCTGCTAAGGCACCAGCCCCGACCAAGCCACCAGCACCGGTCAAGCCCCCCACGTGCAAATCATTGCAGACGGAGCTGTCATCATTACAACTTCAGATGACACAAGTAGCTTCAACCCTAAATAGGCTGGTTGAATTGAAAGAGGGAGACAACCAGTCGGTAAGATCTTCGTCATCCAAAAGGTCCAGGGCAAGCAGCAAATCAAGCCGCAGCACACAGCACTCCGAGGGGGGAGAGTCACCGGCCCGATCTACCCACTCTCGGACATCACGCTCAACCACCCGCTCACAGGACGTCCAGAACTGGGTGAGAAGCTCAAGGGCCAGAGCCAGTTCCACACCACGAGTACTACGAGGACAAATGGCCACAGATGACTTCGTGGAGCGTCAACTGGACAGAGAAAGATTCGCAGATGGTCTCCACGGTAGGGTCAACATTATTTCAGATGTACACAGATCAGGTATTCTCTCCAAACCGTATATGTATGTGTATAGAGAGGGAAACCAAACTGTGAAACAAAGATTGGATGCACGCCCCACTCTTACAGCGGTGGAATACTTGGATGGCTACCTGGAGTTATTAAATGACCCGTTGGCTTATAAGGATCATCAGTATGAGGATATGATGCACCACTTGCGTCAGGTGACCAGGGATACCATTGAGAGGCCATGGCCGGCCGTCAGACGGTGGACCCAATATGTCTGGGACGCCATCGATAATGGAAAATTCCATTGGGCCGACAGGGCGGCGATACAGGATGAACGAGTGCGCATTTGCCTCACTGGAGGCGGTGTGCCACTGACCACTCCCGTGTCACATGATGCTAAGAAACCACGTGACACCAACGGTCAACAGAAAGACAACAAATCCATCCAGGCAGTGTGCAGGCCATTCAACACACGCCAAGGATGTACACATCACTCAGACCACTCACAAGACGGAGTACTCCATCTTCACATATGCACATACTGCGACTCTGTGGGGAGAAAGGCCCACCACAGTCTCAAGGTCTGTGAACGTCTAGTCCGCCATACCAGGCAGAACATGGAGGCTGGTAATGGTAATAATGGGAATAAGGCTCCTAGTGTTCAAGGAAGCCAAGCTAACTACACGGCCAGATTCAGGGCGGGAACAGCCCCGGATAACTCAGCAACCACCTTTGCAAAAAACTCATAGGTGGCGCATCGATAGAAAAACCCGATGCGCCCGGCCAGGCACCCATGAAGGATATAGGGCGGCCTGACCTACTTCAACCGACCCAGCTTGAATACATTAGTCATCGTGATCTCGCCACGCCCGAGACTTCGCACGGCATCTGTCATGGCCGACAGTCAACAACATCGAACGATCACGCAGTAAGTAAAACATCATCCCAGCTCAACCCCAATGCAACTCCGTACTTTCCTCACATCAATAACATCAAGCAGGGATACATAAATAACAATGTAACTCAAGAAATCCCTGCATCCTATTTTAACCACGTAGAGAGCATCTGTAGCGGGAAAGAGCCCCCAGGCACTGTACCCACGCATCCCATCTACCTAGCCGCTCACAGACGCGATCAGTGGCCGGACCCGTGTGTACACAAGTGCTGGGGCGAGTTAGCAAACATATACTCATCAGTGAAAGCATATGGAGTACCTAATGCTATCGGGGCACGAACCCCACTTCCGACACACTTGAACTTACAAGCATGGCGCGATCATTTAACTAATTCGCAGCCAGACCAAGAACTAATGGACTTCCTCACTTATGGCTTTCCAATGGGGTACATGGGCCCCACCTCTAACAATGACAACGGGGCCAATCATTCGAGTGCCACCAAATATGCGGATAAAATTAATGACTTCATCAACAAGGAGCTCGACCTGAAGGGAATACTAGGCCCGTTCGAGCATCCCCCATTTCTGCAGTGGTGCCACACCTCGCCTGTTATGTCACGGGCGAAGAAGGACAGCGAGGCCCGAAGGGTAATTATTGATCTCACGTTCCCGGAAGAAAATTCAATTAATAAGTTCATCGTCAAGAATTCTGTGTGGGGACAGGAGAGGCCTCACTCCCTTCCCACAGTCGATGATATAGTGACCGAGATTAAATCCTTGTCAGGGGAGATACACCTAGCCACCCTTGACATCTCACGAGCATACAAGAACTTTACAAGTGATCCGCTTGACTGGTGCCTGCTCTGCCTATACTGGGAAAACCAATGGTACTGTGATACCACTATGCCATTTGGGAGCCGCGCCTCGAGTGCACATATGCAGAGGGTGGCCAACGCCATAGTGTCCATCATAAGAAAGGCAGGTCACCGGGCACTCATGTATTTGGACGACATAATTCTGCTCGGTGAGTCACATCACACAGTCACACAGGCCTATAACTTCACCACAAAGCTATTGTCAGACCTAGGGCTCCCAGAGGCTAAGGACAAAGCCCAGGCCCCCAGTAGGTCAGTGAAATGGCTGGGTATTGTCATAGATACTCAGACCATGACACTGAGCATCCCGCAGGAGAAAGTGTCAGAGTGCAGAGATCTAGCCGACCAATACATCAGACGGCGATCGATCACTAAGAGACAATTACAATCTATAATAGGAAGCTTCATCCACATTGGAAAGTGCATCTCACCGGCCCGCCTATTCATCTCAAGGCTCCTTGATGGGCTGAGGGAATTTAAGGGTGTTCATATGAACATAAACACCGACATGAAAAACGACCTCAGGTGGTTCCGGTCTTTCTGCCACTCATGGAATGGCAGGGCCATTATACCATCCACGACAGTGTCAAAAGTCGTGCTTGTGGATGCATGCCTCTCAGGTATAGGAGCCACCGATGGCAAGCTGGCTTATGCCAAACAGATATGCTCCATACAACAAGAGGCAGACAACATCTCAGAGATCGAGGCAATTAACATATCAATAGCACTCTTATCCTTCTTGAATGAGGAGGACAGGGGGTCACACATCAAGATCCTGTGCGACAATGAGGCGAGTGTATGCGTGTTCAGCACAGGCAAAGGCAGGAACAGAGCCATACTCGCTGCAGCACGCCATGCATGGATGGTACAGGCATCCCTCGATCTCCATCTCTCTTATAGCCACATCCCAGGTCAGCAAAACCAGGTAGCCGATGCACTCAGCCGAGCGCATCTCACATCCAAGGATTTCACCGATGCAAAGGGTTGGATCGATCACTATAGCCTCACTATAATCGAGCCAGATCTCTTCCCCCTCCTTGACAGCTCTGAACTTATTCATTTCAGGGACAGGGATGGAGGAACTCGGAAGGAGAGCAGAACACACACAGGAACAAGCGTGGAGTAAGGCCACCAAGGCCAACCGCAAGGCAGCAGTCACCAGATACCTACAGTTTGCCAAAGAGGCACAATTCGACCCACATAAAGCCACTGTGGGGCAGGCATGCGCCTTCCTACAGCACATATCAGAGGTAGTGTGTGCTCCCAGGTCAGTGTCTAATAACCTGGCACACGTGAGAACCTACCTCAAGAAGTGTGACTCTCCAACTGTCAGCTGGACACACCACCGAGTTAAGTGGCTTATTGAGGGACTCATGAGGAACAAGAAATACGTCCCACGAGTGAAGTCCCCAATAGATGTGAAAATACTGAGAAAAATGTTACTCACCCTCCAACAGGATTACGATAGCATAATGGTGGGGGTGGCCGTGTCAATATTATACCAAGGGGCATTAAGACAATCTGAAGTCTTAGCACCATCGATTAAAGCCTTTGACCCCGACAGGCACCTCACTAGAGCTGATGTGGTCGTCGAACCTTCCCAGCTCACTATTTCTATTAAATCAGCCAAGAATATGCAGTCTACCTACCAGCGCAGAGTAATTCAGTTGTGTAAATCTACAGATAAAGCTATGTGTATTGTATCAAAGGTAATGGCCATGCTCAAGTTAAGTCCTACTGTGGACCCCAAACAGCCATTCATTTGCTTCAAGGACTCAGTGCGACCAATGTCGACTGCCTACGTTGCACGAAAATGGAAGGAACACCTTAAAAACAATCAGGTCGATACCACTAACCTATCTCTTCACAGCCTCCGAAAAGCGGCTGCCACTGCCGCATTCCATGGCGGTGCCACTGAACTCGAGGTAATGAACTATGGTGGGTGGGCATCCCAGGCCTACAAAGTGTACGTGGACACAACATACAAAAACACGAACTCGAAGATAATAGCCTCGCTAAATTCGAACAATACCACGCTTAAATAAGGTTCGGTATATATACATCGAGGTACCATGCTCCATGACATGAACCGCAAAAGAATATATTCACTATAACCTCTACATTCACATTATATATACCTCTCTGCTGCGCCTCTTCACCTCTTACCTGTTTCTTATTAAATCCCACCCTCACCCTCTCCTTTCTCTTACTCTTTCTACTTCTGGTTCTTGGCCAGTTATTTTATACCTCATAACCTGTAACAGCTACTATGTACTCAACAACAATTAAGAGTTAATCATCAATAAACTTTTAATTGCTCCAAACCGCTTTCTCTCTTGTCTCTCGATCAGGGCCGTATCCAGTAATGGTGGGTGCATTGCTTACTAGTAATGCGCTGTCATTGCTGCGGCCCTGGTGAGAGACACTCACACTAACCCGCTCACCCCTGCTCCTCCGGCAGACCTCCATCTTGCTCCCCCTCACTCCTCCGCTGCTCCTACAAGCACTAACACCTACATCTTCTTCCCCTCCCACCCTCTCCTTTTCTCATAACTTCTACGAAGGCCAGCAGTTTATTTTATACCTCATAACCTGTAACAGCTACTATGTACTCAACAACAATTAAGAGTTAATCATCAATAAACTTTTAATTGCTCCAAACCGCTTTCTCTCTTGTCTCTCGATCAGGGCCGTATCCAGTAATGTTAGTATTAAATGTAATTTTCCAATGTTAGTATTAAAGGTAATTTTCCAGTGTTAGTATTAAAGGTAATTTTCCAGTGTTGTGTCCTAGACGTGAATATGAATCCACTTGGTTGCTGTCATAATATAAAGCAACCATCAGTCACTCTGTTTCCTAATCGGAAGGTCCTATAGTGTGAGTCCTAAATGGAATTTTCCACACTGTTAATTAGGTCCTAAATGGAATTTTCCACACTGTTAATTAGGTCCTAAATGGAATTATTCACAGTGTTAATTAGGTCCTAAATGGAATTTTCCACAGTGTTAATTAAGTCCTTAGTGGAATTTTCCATAGTATTAAATCCTGAATGGAATTAGCTGTCAGTCACCTGCACCTGCAAAAGAATACCATTTTTACATTGATAGCAAATAACTATACTTAAATGGTATATGATTTTCATTAGAAATGAAGCAATTTTCCTTAATCTCTTAGACCTTAGATAAAAAAAATTTGGAATTTCGTAGTTGCTAACATTTTTTAAATAAAATAAATCAATAAAAACCTAACCCCTGTGACAAAACAAATGTATTTGATATTCCCAGAAAGCTGAGAGTAATTATACTATTCAGCAAAATTGGTCCCTTAATTGAATTTAGGAGTTGGTAAAAACTATCACACCCCTCATTTCCACCTTCCCAGAAAATATTACTTCTATATGCCTTGCCGATCTACTTTTTATAAATTCAAGAGTTCAACCGAGGACCATGAAAGCCCAGTTAAAGTAAAATCTTTAAAAAATAAAAGATACCTCTGTTAAAGTCTTGACTACCCCAACTGTTATTCACCCTCCGTGGATGGAGACGCTTGTAACCATACCTGTGGCATTGACTACAATGTATAGGCAAAGCGTGTACATGAATATTCATACCTTCCCCATTGGGATCAGATCTCCAAAAAAGTGTACAATTCGCCTTCACTGATCCTCTCAAATAACCCACATTTAAGACAGAAATCAGCTTCAAAATGCGGTTTAACATAGCAAAACAGATACTATAAATCAACGTGACACCAAATATTCTCAGATATACCCGGTAATTAATCATTTTCGACCCTAATTTAGCAAGATTTCCTAAATTTGTAGAGCTGCCAATTGTACATTTTCCAAAAATCGGACCCATAAGCTTAGCAACGCGTCGGAGTGGTTAGGCTGTTTGAATCCAAACGCTATAGAATTTGTAAATGTCAATAAATCTAAAACAAAAATATGATGTGTTACAAGAAAATGAGTCACAAGTCACAAAAGTATTTATTATTTTTCAGCCATTTAGCAGAATCTACTAAATTAAATGTGTAGAGCTGCCAATAGGGGACTTACATGTCCGCCATCTTGAATTTTGATTCACATGGAATTGTGGGAGTTAAGTATGTCTGTGTAAAATCTATAGAAAACATGCCATGTTAAAAAATGTCAAATTGTAATGTCCGATGAAGGCTTAAGCGACTATGAACTACTTCGATCAAACAACACAAACACAGGAACTGTCGGTCCTTGCCAGCTGCTGAGTTTATTGCCCCACAAGCTCAGGGATGACCATGTATTCTCGGATACATTCGCCAACCTCTAGTCGGCTGACTCAATGGAAACTCATGATAATAATACAATAAGGCAAATGGTAGTCGAATACACAGACACAGGACACACTGTCATATAGAATGAAAAATAATAAAAATGCACACCAACACATACAAGCGACACCTATTGATAAGTACACAAAGTAGTAAACACATTCGGTTCCCACACAAAACCATCCGAGTGAATCCGGCCCACTCGGCTAACTGAACCGACTCCATTCAGATCATTCGGATCAAGTACTACAATACCTCAGTTCCTGTTAGTACTAGATCCATGTATAAAACCTGTTTGACTATGATTTAAGGTATGAGGAATCCATTTCTGAAATTTATCTTTTGGTTTCAAGGTCATTTCAAGGTTAAAAATCCAATATGGCCGCCAACGGGATGCATAAATGTCATATCTCTGCTTGACATAGGACTATTATGTGTATTTTGATCTGATAAGGATGGGGGTTCTCGCTGATTCTCGTGCTTCAAAAAGTCATTTGAGATGTGTTTCTGGAAAATGAGTCATAAGTCGCAAAAAATGGATTTTGAGATATCACCATATTTGAAAGGATGAGATCAAGCCAATGATAGTAAACAGTCGAATAATCTAATAAATATTTCTAGGTTTTAAGTTTGATATTTTCGTTTTTGAAAAAAAAAGTTTCCAATATTTCTGGAGGTCAATAAACAGTAAGGTAACTAAATGTAGTCCATATGAGGACCTTCAAAACGAAAGAATATATTACATAGATTGTGCTGAAATTTGATACATCTATTGATATACCTATAAGTCATAAACCCGCCAAAAATTAGAACATTCCAATAAAGAGATCTTGTGAAAAAAACACTTTGAAAAATATAAATTTTGCGACTTATGACTCATTTTCCTGAAACACATCACATTTATATCTGCATCAGGATGTACCTGTAAGGAGACCTTTGTGACAATATACAATTATACATATTTTCATAACACAGGACTCCATATTTCCAATCATGCATTTGTTTTTATAAATCATTTACACAAGCTATAATTATGATACGAGGAAACGTTTTAGCAATTTTCGATGAAAATGTTGCTAAATATTTATATGTCAGAGCAGAACTGAATCTAACCCTGCATGCAAATACCCCTATTATGTATCCCAGCATGCAATGTAAAAGACATGCGCAGTGGCATATTGCCCCCCCCCCCCCTCCAATCCCATATTGTTGCTAAGATTAAACAGCTGGATTCAACACTTAATTGTCTAAAAATTATAGACCCAAATTTTTAAGCTTCAATTACCCAATTTTGAATGTAATGGAGTATATGTAATGTTTAAATACACATGTATGTCATTGTCATCCACCCTACCTTGAGGCCACAGTACTGCTGTTCATGTATTTGTGTGTTTGTATGGTTCCCATGGTGATTCCCGCCGATCACATGTTTGTTTGTCGTCGCCACATCAATTGTCTGTGAGTCCATGCTACGAGTTGGACGGCAATTTTTTTCTTTATTTGAATAAAGAGGGGCAAATAAATCCCTACTATGTCTCAGCAACTTCTCGTCTGTTTCACTCATTCAATATCACATGTGATGTGTTTTAGGAAAATGAGTCAAAAGTCGCAAGAAAATAAATTTTGAGATCGTATAAGATTATTCAAAATGATGAGATCAAGCCGATTCTAATGATAGTACACATTACCAGGACAGTTAAATTATCTATTTGGAGATTAAGGCTTATATAAGCTGGATATGTCGAATGTCGGTAGAGTTGTGTAGATATCTTAGATGAGCTAGTCAAGTTGTAAGAATAACTCTCCATAGAGAGAGATTATCTTGGAGATGTGCTGAATAGCTGGTCTATATTTAATGTATGTAGAACATCAAGGTGTAGAGAACACAAGTATTTTACAGAGCATAGGTTTCCAATGATTCCAGTTAGTATATAGATGGAAGCTAGCTAGGGTTTGGTCAGCTGAATTTTTATCCATCGAGGTTGCGGGGGGAGACAGAGGGGCGGAGCGTAGCGTAGCCCTGATGTCTCCCTCCGCAACCGAGATCCGCCGAGATCCGCAACCGAGATCGCTGACCAAACCCGTGGTTGATTCCATATTTATTTCACCCGTACATCGTTTTAATGAATGAAACTTTTAATTTTAAGTTCCTAGCTTTATCATTTCCAGAGAAAATCGGTAAAACGATCGAGTGGGCGATAATATGAATTCCGCAAAATCAAAACAATGTTGTTGTATCAGTCGGGGGCGTGGTAATTTTCATGTTATCACCCGCTCCCACTGAGTGGGAAATACAATGCTGAAGGTATGGGCAACTCCCAGGAGGGGTGAAATAAACATTCCAGTCAGTCCTCCTTGATAGATAGTAGCGTTACAGCATATAGGTCCAGGTAGTAGGTGGTACTGACTGACTGGGAGAAAGTGCCTTTTATACTATAGGCCTATGACTGGATTACACAAAAATGTTTGTCTAGTAGGCAGAATAATTGCTGACATGTTTCAGGTTTATTAGAGTACATGATGAAATAATTCCTTCTAGAACCTTAATTACACCCCTGGATGCAATACTTGAGAACTCTGTAGTGTTTCTCTGTGAGAAAAAGCTCCAGCTTGTTTCGCAATATAAACCATTGCCTCAGCTTAAATCATTGCGTCAGCATAAATCATTGCACCAGACTATTCAAACAATGTACACATCTACTGATAAATATCCGAGTAATACATAGGTCATACAAAATTCATGCTCATAATTATGGTAATAAAACATTAATAACCCTGGAGTAATTAAACATGTAAATATCATTAGGGTTAATAGAACTTATCAAATCCATCGTGGACATTAACAAAAACAACATCTTACCTAATTTACACATATTATGGACAGAATTCATCAATATTCTGCAGATCTAATATGTTAATACAACAAATTTATGTACAGACAGTACAAGTAAGGACGTTTTAGAAGCCCTGTAGCAAAAACAACTAGACAGAATCCTCCAAAATTTAGGACAAATGTCTTTTATATGGGTTGGAAAAGGGTATGTAGAAATTTGTTTTCACTAACATTAACCGAGACTGCAGCTTTCATTAATGTTATTGTTACCTGGCTGATATAAGCTAGGTGTTATTTGCCAGCTGTTATGTTTCGTGATTATCTAACCATCAGATACACCTGCACATGGAAATGAACAATCCATGTCTGGGCATATATCCCTAGATGAGCTGTCAGATGACATCAAAAATCATTACACCAATCTCCATACCCAACAAATGGCAGCAAATACCACTGAGTTTAATGTGGTCAAAAACCAGTTTTCTACTCTAACACAACGGTTTGAAACACTAACTACCAGTATCACTGAGAAACTAACCTCGTTTGATGTGAGAATAAAATCAGTAGAAGATACATACTCTCCAGAGAATATTCAATCCAAAATTGATGCAGGGATCGCCGTTGCCATGACTATTAAATCGGATGAGTTGAGAACAACCCAGACCGAAATAACTCACAAATCAAAAGAGGAAATCACCACCTGGAAAAATGATGCAACAACCACTGTTGACACGGCGTCACGCAACTTCAATGAGAAAATCATACCTGCACCAGACTATTCAAACAAAATCCGCACCATGGAGTTAAACATGTCAAAAATGAATGATGAAGCCAAATCTGCTTATGCATGGCAATCACATGTCCATGCAATAGCCGCTCAAAACGCCATAGATATCACAAAAACCAATAAATCTTTGGATAGTGTCGCCGAAAAAACAGAAATCCTAGATACAAAATCCAGGAAAATGAATATTATTATTGATGGCATACCAGAGGACATTAACGAAAATCTTCCCGACACTATAGTGAGCATCATCAATCCTACGATCCATGACTTTAATGACTACCAAATTGATGCTATATACCGATTGGGGAAGTTCAAACGCAATAAGGTAAGGCCAGTTCTTCTCACTGTGTCCTCGTTGAGGACACGTGACCAAATTATTGGCCTGGCAAAAACCATAAAGCAGATCAGCCCCCAAGATGGGATATGGATCAATAAAGATATTCCCGATGAATCCAGAAGAAAACAGCAACTCATGCGTAAATGCTACGCCAGCTTGAAAAAGGCCGACACAACGAATGTACCGCATCTATCTAACAACTATATTACGTACATCAATAAGAAGTATTATTGGTCAGAATTACACACACTTCCCATCGGATCCAGACCAGAAGACATCAAATCCAGAACCTATCTAAACGATACTGCTTTTGGCTACCAGGGTGAAACCGTTTTCGCCTCCAACTTCTACAAAGCAGACTTTTGGTATATGAATGGAAAATTCTCCTCAGTCGAGCAAGCCTTCCAATACCGCAAATTGTTATCCGGTCAAGAAATGGAGCTAGCCGCAGCAGTTTCGTACACAGACAACCCATACACGATCAAAACAATAGGGGACGGCGTAAAACCTTCAGAATTCTGGATTAAAAACCAAGATTCTGAAATGAAAGAAATGATGCGTCAGAAATTCACTCAGAATAAAGACCTCCTCCGTAAGCTAACCTCGACAAATCACAACCTATATTACGAAATGACGGCTAATAAACGGTGGGGGACTGGGCACCGGTTGACAGATGACAACTTCGACCCAAACAAGTTCGAAGGGGAGAACAAACAGGGAACTATTCTAGCCCAACTAAAACAGGAACTCCTAGTAACCAACAATGCGGTTCCATAACAAGCCTATCTACCACTTCGTAGGGGACTCACGCATTAGAGAGTTAAACCAGTATCTCAGTCTTTACATTGACCCGGACTCATACACGGTAAGCTCCTACTCAGGTGCGTCGCTTAAAATGGCGGCCCACCTTGCTCGTGACTCGATCGCCAGGCATCAACCAAAATATGTATTCATGTTAGCCGGCCTATGCTCTATTACTCGTAAGGATAGGGAAACCAAGCAAGTTTACCTTGTAAACAAAGATATCAGAAAAGCGGTTGACCAATACATCACAGATATGGATCACGCCGAATATACAATATCGCAGGCCATGTTACCTAAGCACACTTCAATCATATTCGGCACCGTCACTGGTATGGATTTGTCTACCCCACTACCACCCCGACCAAGACACCTTGAACGACACCATCACTCGTGTAAACCAAGTGATAACAGAGAGGAATGTTGCCAACTGCCTACCTACACCTTTTATTAACTCCTACGTCCACTCAAATGACAAACATCGCCATCGCAACACCTATTCAAGACTGGCTCCTGATGGCTGCCACCTTCCCCCGAATGGGCTCGACGAGTGGGCCTGGAAGCTGACGAAGGCTTGCAGATACCTCTAGGCACAGTCTGAATATATTAATGACTTGAGTATCCTTTCTTAAGCACCATCGTTGAAGGTGCTAAAATAATAATATTGAACCCTATTAAATATTTCAGCAAAACAACTTAGGGACGGTGATATCTCCCCTCCCAGAGGTGGGTGACTCTAATCTATATTAACTTGAATCCTTCTACACCAGATCACAAACACTGATATATTTCTTATAGACCTAAATGCCAACCCGGTGTTCAACTCAGTTTATCAACCCACTTTACTGTTTGACTGAAAGATTATGCCATGTGCTACAGGTTATTACTAAATGTTATTACCACTGCTTGCATTGTGATAATTAAGGTTATTATAATTTAAAATGTGGCGATTCCCATATTGACTGATTAACCGACTGATTGTTTGATTAATTGTTGATTGCTTGGATGATAACCTATACCAAGTGTTACACGATATTACCATGGCTTGCATTGTGTTAAATTGAGATAAATTGGGTCATATATAAAAATAAAAAATGGTGACTAATCCCCTATTGATTGACTGATTGATTGATTGATTGATTAATTATTGATAGCTTGAAAGGCTAAAATTTTAAAGCACCAAGCCAATAGACAATGTAAGGCCGCTAAGGACAACTTTATCAAATCAAATTTAGAATTCCACAATAAAAATCCCAGAAAATTCTGGGAATTTCTTAGACCAATAATCAGTCCAGGCAAAACAAAAACAAATAATACGATACACCTGGAAAAGGATGGGCAGAAACTGGACCATTCCTTAGTCCCAGATATTTTCAATAAATTCTTTCTGAATGTAGGCCCCAGCCTAGCCAACCAAATTATTCAAGCGACCCCTGACAATGTCCCTGATACACAGGATGGTGGGAACCGTGTTGCTCCCGCTTCCTCTTCTTCTATATTGAATGTACCTAACAATTCGGTATTTGCTTTCTCTGAAATGACTTCAGTGGAAATGAGAAAAATAATTTAGGGTAATGATGCCACAAAGAATTCGGGGATTGAATATCTCCCAGCCAATATCTTAAAGTCGTGTCTCTTAGCGCTGACTGACCAGATGACTCACATTGTAAATATCTCCCTCTTACTAGGGAGAGTGCCTGATGCCTTCAAGATTGCTCGAGTTACCCCTTTACATAAAGCAGGTAGTAAGCTTGATACCAATAACTACAGGCCGATCTCCTGCATCTCCATGCCGGCGAAAATCCTCGAAAAAGCGGTTCAGCAACAGCTAACAAATTATTTTGAATCACATAATCTCTTCTCTAACCAACAATACGGATTTAGGACCAACCATTCCATACAACAAGCCCAGATTGACTTTCTCAAAAATATTTACACGAACCTGAATAATAATCTATTAAATAAAACAGTATATCTTGACTTTAAAAAGGCGTTCGACACGGTCCATCATCCCACGCTTTTAGAAAAATTAAAACACTATGGTATCAACGGTATGGAGCTCCTTTGGTTTTCGAACTATCTCTCAGGCAGAAGGCAATTTGTTACTGTCAATGGTTTGAAGTCAGATGAGGGGGTGGTCACCTACGGGGTACCACAAGGGACTATCTTAGGCCCAATCCTGTTCACTATTTACATCAACGATTTACACTCTGTTATAAAACATGCCAATGTTCAGCACTACGCTGATGATACATACGGTAATATTCCATCACAGCGATAGTGCTGAGACACTAAATCACGATCTCCAGCAAGATCTCGATAGTATTTCTTCCTGGTGCATCGAGAATAAAATCTCACTTAATGTTGCTAAGTGCAAATCAATGTCATTTTCTCTTAGCAGCTACTCAAAATCAAAATCTCAATCCTCCCCCACCCCCACCCTAACTCTTGGGACGTCCCAGCTTGAGGAAGTACATGAATATAAATACCTTGGTTTCCTATTCGACGACACCCTGACATTCAAACCCCATGTTAATACCACTTTAAGTACTGTTACCTCAAAGGTTAGGCTCCTCTACAGAGCTAGGGACTCCTTAACTCAGAAGGCGAAACATGATTTATATAAGATGGCCATTTTGCCAAACCTTGATTTTTGTGATTTTATTTATGACTCGGCCCCTAAAACTCTCCTGAATCCATTGCAATCCCAGCAAAATTTAGCTTTACGTATTATATTCAACAAATCAAGATATGACAATGTCGATCTAGAGCATAAAATGCTCAACGTTTGGCCATTACAATTGAGAAGAGATAAGCACATTTTAGACATGGCGTATTATATGGCTCAGGACCAAACTTCACTTGATTTGAGGAAGCTTCCAACACGTAGCCACGCTGAAGGGAAGAGAAACCTCAATGTTCTCTCCTCCAAATCCAATAAAATTCTCAATTCAGTAATATTTAAATGCCAAACGAGATGGAACGACCTTAAGCCAGTTGCCCATAAAATAGATAATAAAGTGACTTTTAGAAAATACACTGAGTGCCTTCTAGCCCCTGGGTGAGCACCCTCATTAGTATCAGCCTATTGCTCTCTTGCATGTACCAAGTACTACTATATACTTTTTCTCATTAATGTACCAAGCTACAACTTGGATAATCCTCTCTGGTCAGTCAGCTGCTCTTACACTTTTCTCTGATTTCCATAAATTTGTGTCCTGGTTATATTTGTACCTACTGCTTACTGATACTCTACTGTATTTCTAGTCTCCCTATGTGATACCGGAGCTTGTTGCGTAGCTATATTTGTATATACAAATATGACCATTTCCACCAATTTGACAACATTTGGCCCCCTAGACCCCCCCTGGGTACCCAAAAATAATTTTTACATTAATCAGTTGATTTTTTATTTTTTATCAACCTTATATATATGTGCTTTGAACTACCAAGTATGGAACCATTCTGATTATTAGTAATTTTTTTACAGGGGGGTCGAAAAATAGATCCCAAATATGACAAAAATGCTAAAAATAGCATGTCGTGTGCCGTCACGCAGTGTGAATAAGAACATTAAATGCAAGTTAAGTTAATATTTTCATTTTATTTAGCACCATATCATATAATTTGTGTAGGAATAGACTGCGAAATTAATATAAAATGAACAATGACAGTTTAAGTATAAAAATTCATCACAAATTGAGCCTGGAAAGAAGGATATATTTTCTGCCTAACGTCTGTGCAGAGCCCAACAAAGTTACACAAATATAAATATAAATAGAGTAGAAAACCATTCGATTTAAAAATTGATAACATTTTACCAGGCACTAATGTTTTTTTCCAGTATGGACTTGTGTCTAAAACTTCACAATATATTAATTTTAAATACTATAAATACAATATATTAATTTCAGGGAACTCTCATATACAAACAGTACTATGGGAAAGAAATGTCGTGTGCCGTCACAAAATCATGAAAAATCATGAAAAATCATGAAAAATCATCGATTTTAAAGGTCTCTGCTCGATAAGCTTACCCATTAGTTCATTAAGAATTTATAATTTTTAGATACTTACCGAGGGGTAAAATTGAGATTTTTTAAGATTTAAGATTTAGATTTCTATCAGCAACACTAAGGGTTTCGGGAGTAAATGGTAATTAATATCAATATTTTGACAATTTAGACAATCAAAATACAAACATTGAGCACTGAATCATGGAAACCAGGTATTTCTGTTTGATATTTATCACGGAAGCAATATTCCGGGAACATATATATATAGCAATAAAACAAAATGATATTTTCACATTCTGTAAATTGTGAAATTCTATGTACACCAATAATCCTCTGCTAACCTCTCTACCCGAAAAAGTAGACCTTCTCACACATAATTCAACAGCATTATGTGATTCGAAGCTATTTTTTCACATCTTTTCAGTTTAACATTGATTTCTCCAATGGTGCGGTCCAAACAAGTTTTGACCCAATCTCTCCAATAATTATATGACACCAAGTGGTGATATGAAGCTCATTTTTCACGTTAAATTTCTGTAACATAGAATTCGCCAATAGTACGGTACAAACAATTATGAAGTCTCTCTCACAGTAAGTGGTTTTCTTCTATCTTGTCTTTAATTTTGCTTACTTATTATCCTATGTATATAATCATTCTTTAGCCCAAGCTGGGTTCCGCCGGAATATCCTACTCCTCTTGGAGGTGATGTACCCAGTGAAAATAAAATCTTTAAAACATTAAACATGCCGAAATAATCATAAGAAGCGATAGAGATTAAGTATAAATATATTTTTTAAATATATCACAGATATCACCTGTCAACTCAACATCCATATGTGCTGCAAGATCTAGAATAAACCTTGTTCAAAATAGTTATAGTGTTGATCGATTTATGGCTTATATTCAGTTGAATACAATATATTTGATAATTTCTAGAGACCAAGGAGTCATTCTCCGTACATACATATATATAGGTATAATGAGAAGTGTTTCTGCTAAGAGAATTTCGCTCGGTTGGCTACCAAAGAGTCATGCTCAGTACATATATCGTTTCTGCTACCAAGGGGTCATTCTCCGTACATACAGCTAATATAGGTATAGCGAGAAGTGTTTCTGCTAAGACAAGTCATCCTTTATACATAGAGCTAATGTAATTATGTTGATTAAATATTTCTAGTCGGAGTAATAACCAGTGTTCAAATGATGAGAGGGTATGATGTAAATTGTGTAATCGACCCCGGAGGAAGAAGTGCTTTTTGTTGATAGACTGGATAAAAACTTTTAAAAACAAAAAAAATAATTTCTAGAGACTTACCGTAGGTAGTTGAATTAATACTTAGATCTTAGACACTTAGGGTTGCGGGAGTAACGACAAATAATAACAACATGTAATATCATATTTAGGTATAAATAGGTATAAATAATCGCATGAAGTGAAGTATATTGTTTTTATACATATATCACAGATGTATTCATCCTGGAACGTATATACAATGGAATATCCCATATTTGTAGAAATAATTGCATGGCAGGAGGCAGATAAAATATAAACATTAAAAAGAAATATATCACGGATGTATTCATCAACATAATACTATATTATACAGCATGGAATATCCCATATAATATGTAGAAATAATCGCATCACATGGCAGGAGGCAGATAAAATATAAACATTAAAAAGGTATATATCACGGATGTATTATCATCCTGGAACATATATTTACAGCATGGAACTTCACATAGAAGTAATTGCATGAAGCGAATCAGTTGAAAAAGGAATACTTTTTCAAGTATATCACGGATGTATTATCATCCTGGAACATATATTTACAGCATGTAACTTCACATAGAAGTAATTGCATGAAGCGAATCAGTTGAAAAAGAAATACTTTTTCAAGTATATTACGGATGTATTATCATCCTGGAACATATATTTACAGCATGTATTAAACTTCACATAGAAGTAATTGCATGAAGCGAAGCAGTTGAAAAAGGAATACTTTTTCAAGTATATCAAGGATATATAAATCCTGTAACATATATTACATGTATTAAATTATCATTTTGTCATAATTACAATAAGTATAAAATACAAATAAATATCTGCCTCAAAAAGCCTCTATCCAAGCCTGTAAGTGAATTAAAAAAATATAAGTTTTCTTATTTGTCACTAGTTGTATCTCGCGTATGAAAAGTACTGTGATCGTGGCGCCATCTGTTGGCTCATAGTTAAAACTCACTGACTACCGCTAAAGCATTACCAAATCAACAATATCTGGAAAAATTGGCATAATAGACCCTAAATATCCCTTCTTCAATATCAAAATAGATTTTTCTAGTAATTTAAAGTGTCCCGGAGGTAGTCTCTTAATTTAAAGCTTCCACAAATTTTTTTTCGTAATTAGATTAAAGATCAAAAATATTCATTTTTATTATCTAAAAATAAAAAGTTTCTGCTCGCTTGGAGGCCATTCTGTCAAACAATAATAGATACATGAGAAGAGATGTCTACAGTAACGACCATATATGAGGCTTGGATAGAGGCTTCGTTGATACCATTTCTTACAATCAGAGAGTCATTTTAACAAAATATAATATCAAGGTTTGAAATCATAATTTTGATAGACAACTGTTTATTATTCATAATGAAATTGATTCTAAAAACAAATGTAATATCTAAATTATCAATACGTTACGGTTATAAATTAATCCATGAACATAAAATAGGTTGATTTAGATCTGCCGCACCTCGCCGACCTTCTCCTCTTCCCTCCCTCTCCGTTTCCTCTTTTGTCTCCCTTCCCTCGTTTCCTTTCTTCTGGCTGGACACTGGTTTCTTCCACTGGAATACAAGCATTAATAACTGTATCCAGTTCCTGTCCAGCCTCTATATCCTCCTCCCCATCCTCAATCCCTTCCCCACCATCCCCTTCATCTTCACTGTCCGACCCATAATATTCAGTCAATTCTACATCAACCAATTCTGCTTCATTCTCTTTACTTACTATTAAATTATTTTCATCCTCCGGGATGTCTTCCACCAAGGCCTCATTTTTTAATGCAGCTATGTTCAACTTTTCCCAGCCGTCACACTTGGGAACCAGATTTTTTAAAATAGAACAGTCATCACAAAAGCAGGAAATATTGCGAACATACAAATTCCCATCAAAGGGACACACCATATGTTGCTTCATTAAACCGACCACAGGCTTGACATGCCATTTTTCTATTTTTGCTCTGCTTTTTTCGATATGACATACACAATTTCTGTACGAATCCCTGATGACTTGAGGACCTTGGATAATTCTTTAGCACTGCTCATTATCACTCCACTTTTCACAAGATTTTCCGCCTTATGTTTTAATGAGCCACCTACCCCATCACATGCTGACTTCCCATGGCCACTCTCATGGTACGACCATGTAAGAGTAACACCAAAAAGTTTGGGAGCCATTGATATTAAATGTGTTATGTACCGATTTCTAAATTGTGATGATGGGGAATCACTGAAAATATGGACAATATTAATCTCCGGATTTAATTCACGGATCATTGGAATAATATGTGACAAAAAGGAAAAAGTAGTAGGAGCAGCGTGTTTCATTTCCTCAGAAATGCCTCCTATGCTCTTAGTCACATTTTCACCATCTCTCTTGAATGTTACTACGCTTGAGAAGATGGTAGCCTGTGGTCGGGAATAATAGATAGAACTAGGCTCGTCTTGGTAGATAATGCCATAGTTCTCTGCATAATCAATTTCCAGGATGCATTCTGTAATAGAAAAAACATTGTTTCATCTCCCTGGCAGTCTTTGCTTGGTGACGATAGCGACTGACATGGCTAAGATAATCAATGTGTGATGTTAAAAGCAATTCAATAAATTCCTCCTTCCTGAGCGATTTCTTGACTGGCATGTCATTCATAAAAATATTACCGTTGCTAGAAACTTCCTGCCTCTCCCAGAAAATAAATGTCACCACTTTATTAGCCCTGAGATTGATCCCAGCCCTATCCTTGACCTCCTCCGTCCCCATATCCTTCAAAAATTTCAATCCTGCTGCCAAACCTAACCGGGACATGTTCTGACACTTCTTGCACATACAGTCACGCCTTTTTGTTTCTTTCAGAAGTTTTATTTTTTTACTGTCCCTTGAGCGGAAAAAGAAGCTCTTACCGATTTTCAATGATGGGTACTCCTTACAGAAATCGTTGAATAATTCTGTCATGGTATTGGTCAAACCATATCTTTCTCCCAAACTATTGTCCTTACTGGATGGGAGCCTGGCGGAATTTTCAGCACGCATCAGAAAATCGTTAATCATAGCTTTCTTTGCTAACCACTCTCCCTTCTTTGGCTGTCTAATCCTAGGTTTACCTAAAAGCTGTCGACTTACCCCGACTTCCAAAGCAACCTTTGATTTCAAACCTCTTGGAATTTTTTTCCCAAAATCAGATCCAGAATCTGTTGAAAAAATATTCTTTTTGTCCGAAATTTTAGACGATTTGATTGACTCTCTGATGGTAAGTAAAGGTATCAACCTACCAATGTCATGTTGTGCAATTATTTCCTCTGCCTCCTGCTCGATGGTCTTTTCGCTTCCATGTCCTTTCAACTCCTCCTGAAGAGCTTTGAGTTTCTGTTCTTTGCAGTTCAACTCTTCGTTAAGGGCAGCCATTGCCTCTTCTTGTTGCAAAATCATGCGATTTCTCTCTTGGATAGTCTGTGCCTGCTGGCGCTTCAATCTTCTAACCTCAGGCATTTTGCTAAAGGCCATGCGAACTGGCAGCATGCTGAAAAAAAGAAAATAGAATAGATGAAACAATATTCATAAATTCCAGATCGATATAAAAACAGTTTAATAGATTTAATAAATAAACTACAAGTCAGGTTGTGAAGAAATTATGCTGTGTTTATGTCATTTCCATGCTAAATCGTCAATAGTTCAGTACGAACTAAAAGCTTTATCCCCTATGTTATAAACCAATGTTAAATTTCCAATGGTTCAGTCCAAACAAGAGTAGTAATCAGTATGTCAAAATTCCTATGTTAAATCTCCAATGGTTCGGTACAAACTGAAAAGCAAATTCGCCACAGAACAAGAAGTATAAATAGCGGGGACAATCCGCAACCGCTCACACCATGCCTTGCCAGCAAGCTGAACACCTCGTCACAAGATTTCAACCTACAGCGTTGAGACGAGCATTGTTATATCTAACTCAACACAAGCAAATTACCCACTGCCTGAGAAAGAGTTTGTTATATTCATTCGCCAACTATCCCTAAATCCTAAAATTACTTCTGGCGATTGCCTTATTAAGGGTAATCCGCTAGCATTTTAATCATTATTATTATTATTATTATCATCACAAAATGTATATCATTGTCATAAAAGATATTTAGAATACTTAGCTCTATCCTCTGCAAAAAAATCACTAATATATTCGTTTGAACAACTTATCATTAGGGGCTTTTCTCCCTCGGCACCACTCTTTGTTGACTCATATCGAATCCTGAAATAGACATAATTATCATATCCTTCAAGAAATATTGATTCATTTTTAGTACAGATTTCACATGGATAATCACCTCCATAGAAATACAAATTTAAAGATAATATCATTGTTTTTAGTACAAGTTTCACATGGACAATCACTTCCATGGAAATACATTCTTAAAATATAAATTGATTTTTGGAATTTTGTCTCATAATTAGGTAATCACATCCTAATAAGAGAAGCTTTTGTCTTAATCTATCAAATGAATATTAATTATACTTTAACGGTGCAGGTGCCGATCTCAAAGTGACAGTAGCAGGTGTAGCGGCGATAGCAGAGGTAGCAGGTGTCACAGGGGTAGCAAAGGTAGCAGGTGTCGCAGGGGTAGCGGCAATAGCAGAGGTAGCAGGTGTCGCAGGGATAGCAGAGGTAGCAGGGGTAGCAGGGGCAGCAGGGATGGCAGGCACATCAGGGAGAGTCCGAACAAGATTGGCCGACTCTGTGGGCAGTTCAGCTGTATTTGCAGTGGCAGCAGAAGCTGAAATTAAAAAAAATATATATTAAAATGAAAGCTCAGCATTGGATATTTATTGAACTGATTTATAACTATAATTTCAGTTCAAATTTTTTTTTTAAGATTTTATTTTCACTGGGTTGGCATTATCGTAATGCGCCCAATTTACAAAAAATATATATAGTCAAAATCTTGAAGCAATAAACCAACGTATCTGAACATAAACACAGTATCCAGAAGGGATTCTAAGTCAGATGTACTTTCATTGGAAAATGTTTGATAGATTTACCATGATAATCACTTTCATAGAGTGTGCTCAGGTTAGTTTATATACATAAATACGTAATAATCAGACAGCAGAAAATTTGTAATAATTAGAACTGCAGGGAGATAATCACTGATGCAGAGTGTGATCCGAGCAGGTAATATTTATAACAAGGTAATCAGTCAATTTATTGTTTCCATAAGGCATTTGTGTTGAAGAGATTTGAAAGTTTCTACAGTAGCAATATTACAAATCTTGGGAAATTCGCACCTGAAGCCTTTTTCCTTTGGGCCAACCGCAATGCAGCTTTCTTTACTTTGTCAGAAGCTCTCTCCTCCCCCGTCATCTTCAGTTTCTTTGCCTCATAGTATTTCTAAAATAAAGAATAAAATATGTGTACATCAAATACATATCTATATGGTAAGAATATTTTCTATTGTCATTATAAGATAAAGCTAGTCGTAGAAGTGTCTTTACCAAGACAAACCCTTCGGCTGGGTACCAAAAGGTCACACCCAATACATATCTTGTTCTTGCTGCCAAGAAGTCATTCTCCATACATACAACTATTTTAGATATAGCGAGAAATGTTTCTTGCTAGGGTAAGCCCACGCGGTTAGATACCAAAAAGTCATGCCCCGTACATAAATCGTGGCTGCTACCAAAGAGTCATCCTTCATACATAGAGCTAATATGTTTTTGTTAATTAAATATTCCTAGTCGAAATAATAACCAGTGTTCAAGTGAAGAGAGGGTACGATGTAACTTGTGTGATCGACCCTGGAGGAGGAAAGGATTTGTTGATAGACAGAATAAAAACTTTTAAAAACAAAAAACAAAAAATATTTTCTATTTAATTCTGATGTAATGGATAATCACGCAAGCTGACTATAATATTTGGTTAATTTAAGTATTCAGTTCAGTTCTCCAACGTTGCCAAATATGGGCTTCCTGATATTTATCTTCATTAGTAATATTACTAAGTCTTGTTAAACTGAATATTTCAACCTATCACAGAATAAATGATCGGAATTTGATTTGACATACATTAGATATGGAATTATATATGCCACACATAATAATTTTCCACATCAGACCTAGTCGTTCATGTTTTTGTTTTTGTAACAGATTTTTATTTCCTTTCAATTTCTCAATTTACGTGATACCTTCATGTGAAGAAAATAGTACTGTTATAAAGGCTTCATCTACGAAAATACCAAAGTATAGCTTTAATCGTATACAGGTTTAAGAGAAAATTATATTCTAGATCAAAATAAGGTCAACATATATAATATAATATCATCATTCAGAACCAGTCGCCATATCACGATCAAAATTTGTGAAAAGATAGATACTCTGCAAGCTATGATAGCAGAGGAAATGATACATAAATCTTTATTTCTTGATTTGTTCCCAAATTAAAATAATTAAAACATGCATTGGGATTGTTCTCAGTCGTTCATTAACTCTGTACGAACAGGTACCAGTATTAGAATTCAACTGTCGTCGTCAACATTGTTGCTATTGTTATTATTACTATTATCATTATTATATTATTATATTTAAAATGTACTGAGAATGACTCTGTGGTAGTTAACTGATAAATATAGACCAGCCATACACTTCTCGCTGTGCTTATATTAACCTTATGTACTGAGAATGACCCATTGGTACTAAAAGTGAAGCAAAATGTACCGAGCATGACCTTTTGGTAGTACAACTTACAGCGATTTTTAACTGAAACAGCATGTACGGAGGATATATATATATAGTAGTTTTTATTTCCATAGATTCTCAACGTACAGAAATAAGGCTGACACCCTCTGTAACACAGGTCTTCCAGGCGGGCCAGAACATATGTATAGAATGTAGTGGATAGGATTTATGTTTAAGTAATTAACTAATAACATTATCGTCTCATGTAATTATAAAGTCTAACAAACCTCTTGGAAGTATATCCAAGAAGAAAACACTGTAAAAGGTTTTAATATTATTTGTTAGTTGTAGGTCCATCAGACACATTGCATTTATTCAATAATATTATACTATTATATTATATTCTTCTCCGCAGAGCCTAAGTTAATTATCCAAACATTCAAAATTAAAGGTAACCGCTGGTAGAGATGGAATTAAATTTTCATATAGGCACGTAGAAAAACAATGACAAAAGACCAAGAGATATTTGCATTAGGTTAAAAAACAATTTGTGAACACATATCAAATATTTTGACCAGTTGGTCTTAATCATTTCGGTGAGTTTTGATACAACAATATATCAACACAATACAATATAATCTCAGTATTTATTCGTCTTTTTTTTTTTATTAAAAACATACCTGTGACCTGCTAAGATTCATTTCACGGTAGTGTTCATCCTTTGCTGCCATCTTCCTGGCCCTGTAGAGTCTGGCTCTCTCGGCAGCCTTTGCCTTTTTGTCTTCTGCAGACGTTTTGTTAGTCATTTTCTAGAAAAATTATCAAAGTCATATTGGAAAAATATTTTTAGGGGTATTGGAAAAATCACATTTAAAATCTTGGCCTATGGCTATGTCTGTCATTGCCTATGAATGTGACATTTCATTCCTTACAGATGGCTTTAGCAGGCAGATCTAGTATTTCGTGAGTGGTTATAATTATTTGTGGGTGTCGAAAGTAGGTCAATTAATTAATCAAATCTAAGTAACAGGTGCCCCCCCCTCACCCCAACCCCGATGACAAGGGCCAAGGTTATATCGTTTACGCCTATGGCTATGTCATTGTTTACGCTGCTAGATGACCTCCGATATCGTATCAGATATTTTTTTTTTGAAACACGGTGATTACTTTTCGTACAGAAACTTTTGATTCATCTACAGTGGTCTATGACCCGAGACCTGCTTGTATCAACATAAAAATAACATATATTTAGCTTAAATACCTACCAGGAAGTAATTGTAATCTATAAGTTGCCTTGTTCGACTGCTCTTTTGGAAGATTGTCGTCTGCAACAAAACTTCCGGTAGTTTCAAGCGTTTACGCCAGACGGCTCAGGAAATTTTTGGCGTTTAGTTCATCTCTTCCACACTACGTGACGGCACACGACAAAGCGTGACGGCAAATTTTTTAAGCATTTTGCCGTAAGAATTATGTAAAAACTGCACAGAAATCATGAATTCCAATCTACAACGGTGGATATTAAGCAAAGTCAATAATAAATGTCAAATTTAGAGTTTATTATTAAATTTATGCCTTATAAAGCTCTAAAAACCCTAAAATAAGCGTGACGGCACACGACATGAACCCCGGGACCCACCACCCTTTGCCGCCATGTTATTTCTCTGCTACGATCCAAGAAAAGCTCAAATAAATACATTTGATGTTCTATACATATATAATCCCATGCATTTTATCATTATTCGTCATAATTTGATAGATTTTTTTTTTTTTATTCTTTTTATTCCACCTTAGGCACACTGCGTGACGGCACACGACATGGGGGGTGCCCCACACAAAAAAAAAATCGGTTTTTGATGGCTTTTGGCGAAAAAATATTTTTTTTGCAATTTTTTTTGACACAGATCATGTTCACGTAACCTACTATCACAACATATAAAAAAAAATGTTTAATTTTGAAGATTATTTAGAAATTTAGCAATTCCACGGACTAATGGCTGTTAAAAAAAACGATTTTTGCCCCGAAAATGGGATTTTGAAATAAAAAAAAACAAAAAATGGGCTAAAAATGCCAAAAATGTGGTTCCACAGGTTGGTAGAACCATCCAATCAAAAAAAATAATCAAATTAATGATAATTAACTTGATTTAAGCCCATTTTATCCCTTTGCACGGTTGGGGGCCAAATGTTGTCAAATTGGTGGAATTGGCCATATATATATTTATAGATGCCAAACATGTGAATCAACTAGTTAATATGCTAGTAAACCTTTGAATTCTTGTAAAAATTCAAGTTACTTGAAATGTATGTCCACTGCCCTATCACGACTACTACTACTGTATACATGTATCTGTAATAGTATTAATATACTTTATTATCATCATTAATTTTAATCTGAGTATACTGTCGTCCGTGATTCTTTCAACTTGTAAACACTTGTACATATGTGTAATATCAAATCTCGTTTTAAATCAACACTACCGCGATTCCGTCCGGTAACTTTACCTTATATGCATAATACATGTTAATTAGCTCACAAAGCTGAGTATTGTTCCTCATCATGAGATGAGTTCATTAATGTTACTACTCGTGTTACTTTACTTTACTTGCTCAACTGTTTTTTCTTTATCATTGTCCCTGAAACGAAATAATGTAACGGCACCCATAGGAAGATCTGGCACGCCAGAATTGGATAACCAATATTGTTCTGTACCAAAAAAGACAATAAAGAATGTTTGAAATTGAAATTGAATTGACCGATTGATAAATATTGATAGTTGTTGACTCAGGGTTATATGACATGTTACGATATGTACTATACCATGTATTGTATATACTACGCTTCATTACAGCTTAGTGATACCTATACTTATCACCCTTAATAGTCCAAACACATATATGTATAATTCTCCACCATTGGGTGCGTGATACTACACCACCCTTGTTCCTGCCTATAGCCTTTATATATTACAAACGTAATATAAGTTTTTCAAGAAAATGGACAAGCTAGAATCAACTCAACAACTAGATTCATTAGCTACGTCCAGAGGATTTAAAATTATTGGTCTCAACATACAAAGCCTGTTGAGGAACTTTGAGGAGGTGGAAACTCTGTTGTTTAAATCTAAAATTGACTCCCTGTTACTCTGCGAGACATGGCTCTCAAAAAAGGTCTCCAGTAACCAGATTTCAATCCCTGGTTACAAACTTTTTCGACATGATAGGACTGGGGGTAAGGCCAGAGGAGGAGGTATAGCTATGTATGCAAAAGAAGACTTAGCGATAGATACCAACCTATATTCCCACTTGAATACAAGCAATCCCGATCTTGAGATGCAAGTATTTAAAGTTGGTGACGAAAAACAAAAAATTAAGGTCATTCTCAGTATTTATCGCCCACCTAGTGGAAAATATGTATTGGCACTAGAAAGTATAAAAAACGCTCTTGATTCTATTCCAGAGAACAATGAAATATACTTGATAGGTGATTTCAATATAAATTGCTCTGACAATACAAATCCAAGTAAGGAACTTGCGAAACTCATGAATGCAAACCAATTGGTCCAGTATATAACTTCTCCCACGCGGGTAACCTCCTCCTCAGCCACCACCTTAGACCATATCTACTCAAACTCAAGATTCATTCTCTCAAGTGGGGTTCTTAAATTGAACATTTCTGATCATAAACCAGTCTACCTGATAAGGAAAAAACAGAAGAATAATTTTACTAGAACTACTTTTACTACTCGAAGCTATAACAATCTGGATTATAATATCTTCTTCCAAATTCTGAAAGATCACGACTGGACCCAATACTACCAAATGAGAGATCCAAATGAATGTTGGGTTTACTTCGAAAACTTCATATTCACCATTCTCGATAGAATGTGCACTGTACGTGAATATAGAAATGTCCGAGCCAGATGTGATTGGATAAATGGGGAACTTTTTACTCTGATGAAACAGAGAGACAAGTACTTCCAATTAGCAAAAAAGTATAAATCTGCCGATCTCTTTGACCAAGCAAAGAATTTAAGAAGACAAACTAACAAACTAGCAAAATCGCTCAAAAATAATCACATTAAACAAACACTTGAACATTGTGCCGACGACCCACACAAATTCTGGGAAAAAGTGAAACCCCTCATAAACCCTGAAAAAGTAAAAACACATGAGCAAGTAAAATTAACCCAAAATGATGAATATATTGATGAGAATGAGGTACCCGACTGCTTTAATACCTACTTTGCCTCAATAGGCACAAAACTGGCAGATCAAATACCTCCACTCGCTCAAAATGAGCGAACTCTCTATGAAGCGAATCAAGCACGTGAAAGAACATATCCACCTTTCCATTTCGGTCAAATAAATACCGAAACCCTAAGGAAGACGATTAGTAGTTTATCCCAACACAAGTCGTCAGGGTTAGTAAACTTAAGTGCTGACCTTCTGAAGAAAATACTACTCTGCCTCATAGATCAATTCAAATTTTTGCTAGAATTATCACTTGCTACCGGAGAAATACCAACTAAGTGGAAGTCAGGTAAGGTGACCCCTTTATTCAAAGCTGGTTCGGACACAGACCCCGGAAACTACCGCCCCCATCTCTAGTATATGTATCCCAGCAAAGATCCTTGAAAAAACCGTCCAACTACAATTAATGTAGCACTTGGAGACAAATAATATTCTTTTCAATGGACAGTTTGGATTTAGATCTGGATACTCGACTAATGATGCGGTTGTGGCATATCTAAATCAGGTCTATAAAGCTATAAACGAAAAGGAATATTGCCGTGTGGTCTACTTGGATTTCAGGAAGGCCTTTGACACCGTTGATCACACCATCTTACTCAACAAACTTGAGAAAGTGGGATTAAAAGAAAGAGAACTTGATTGGTTTAAAAATTATCTCAGCGACAGACAACAACAGGTAGTAATTAATAACAAAATTTCAAACCCAAAACTCATCACTTGCGGTGTACCACAAGGCACCACACTCGGCCCAATTCTTTTTTCAATCTACATTAACGACCTTCCTTTACAAGTGCTTAAATCGAACCCCCAGATGTTCGCTGATGATACGATTATTTGCAAATCAGGTAAAGATATTGGAACGGTCACAAAAGACCTTCAATCTGACCTTGATAATATAACCAACTGGTGCAAAGAAAACAAGATCTCACTAAATGAAAATAAATCAAAAGCGATGACGTTCTTGTCGAGGCCTTCCCTGAGATCCAAGTGGAAAGCTGATTCTCATACTTTCAAACTCCAACTAGGTGTCAACCAACTAGAAGATGTGGATGAATATAAATACTTGGGAACTATCGTTGACAGTTCCCTCTCATTCTCAAAACACCTGAACTCAATTAAAAAGAAAATATCATACAAGTTATGGTTGTTCAGACACCTGAGAAGTAGACTGAATAGGTACCTGAGTCCTCAGGTCTACAAAACCACAATATTGCCCCTCATTGACCAATCAGACATTTTTTACGATTCAGCCCCACGCTCAAACTTAAAATTCTTACAAACATTTCAAAACAAAGCCCTCCGAATCATCACAAAAACCAATCGCTTTCAAGACGTAGACCAGTACCACGCCCAATTCAGTCTGCTTCCTTTGAAACAGAGAAGAAGGCTACATATATTGCAACAAGCAAATAGATTAAAAACCCATCCAGAGTATTTAGACCTTCGCCAATTCCAAACGCGCCAGTTCCAACAGGGAAAAATACTATTTAAATGTCCTCTTCCGAGGCTGGAGTTAATTCGTAGATCACTGTATTATAAAATACCCTTTTATTGGAACAAGTTGGAGGCCAACCAGCAGCAAATTGAAACGCACAAAAATTTCACAAAAAATGTCAGAACCAATAGTATTTGGCTTGATGACCTCTATCTATACTAGACTACCCTGACAGGCCCCAAACTAACTTCCGGTAAGGGTATTGTGTGTCCACCTCTCAAACCCTCAATTGTTCCTCAACAGCTTCACTTATCTATTGTATGCCGAGCTTTCTGCTCTATTTGGACAAGTTCCATAATGATAATTGTCTACTAATAGCTTATATATGTGTGTGTATACACATACATATATATACACATATTTCTACACAAATCCTATGATTGTGTAATTAAAATGTACTATTTAATACCATCATAGGTTATTATCTATTGAGTAACCTCATACATTACTGTACAATTGTTACTATACTGACCATCTTGCTACGGAAAATCAGAAAATTTACTGACACCAGAATATATAGAGGCGGCCATTAGATCGTTGACCTAATGGTCCATTGTTACCTCTATATACTTGTACCAATGTGTCCAGTAGGGCGTGAGATCCTCCCAATAGGGAGATTGACCCACTGACCATGTCCCCCTCGTCATAATAAAAGTAACAACAACAACAATATATTATGTTATACTTGAAATTTTAAATGTTACATAAATGCCCATGTTTAATACCACACACATTCATATTCATATCCTTACTTTATATTCATAATCATATTCATTATTTTTATGCAATGTTACACGATAATATATTGATAGAAATATGCAGAATAATAGCTACGACAAGCTATTTCAATATGGCCGTGAATATTGTAAAATATTGTATGAACATAACAGCTTCAGTCATAGAGTTCAAACAATGGTTCAGTTTCTGTGCTTAATATTTTTTCACTAGTCTCACTTTGTAAGGATATGGTATTGAAGAAATGCGGGTCATTCTTCGTAATAATTCAGGGTCAGTAGTTGGGCGAGAAATTAATCAACGCAACACACAGAGATGTATGCTTCAAATCAGTACCAGCCTCGGAAGAGACCGATTTTCATCTTTCCTTTATTTTTATACTAGACAGATTAGGACGAAATACACTGGTCCTGCGCTGATTGGCTTTGGTCCCGTTGGTCCAATTAATTGACAGGTTAGATTAGAGATCCAATCAGCCACAGGATAACAATGACAGACACTTATTAAAACGAGGCTCAGAGTGACCACTGCCACTCTGACCAATCTCTTTGGGTGGTGACCAGGTCACGGGGTTATCTCCCCTCCCCTCTCCCTCCCACTCTTTATTCAGTATTCCCTCCCCTCCCCTGACCTGGCGGTCAGCCCCTCCCCTCCTTTCCCACGTGATTGACTTTGAGATAACGGTCAGACCTGGACCTCACCTGTACCTTTGGACTTTGGGATGATAAGAAATCCGCGAGCGTTGTGGCGGTAAGAAAGTGTGGGTAGCCTTCTGGCCGGTAGGGGCGCGACGAATGTCTGGCTGAATGAGACAACTTTAACTTAAAATTAGACAATTTGGGCTTGTCAATTTTACCTACGTCCCAATCTCATTTGGTTCGGAGAACTGTGTACAACATAGTTCTCCGAACCACTCTAGGAGCAGACAACACATCGACGCAACCCTCATTTTAGTTTCCGGCCGACAACCCCCGAGCAACCCCGAGTATCACCGAGCGGCGACCCCCTTGGCTGACCGAGTTCTGCCGAACCGGAACCCCTCGACCTAGAACCATAAGTGGGCATCACTTTTCTTCCACTCACGAATCCACTGCCATCCCCAGTCAAATTCTACCCTCTTGCTTCTTTAGATTTGGGAGTTTTGATGCCCGATATCTAATTCCACATGAGAGACCTTTATTTACGTTGGGGCACCTCGATCCGGCATTTTTAACTACTGGATTTTTAACCTTTGGCCCGCCGGACGAATTCACAGCGGCCATCCCTATGTGGATCGAGGCTCCCTTTCTCCCGTAAGTACCTACATGTTTATACAATTGAAAAATGCAAAAATAGGACAATCTAGAGAAGTACAGAGAAAGAAATCACTCCCCTAAATCAAAATAATAGCTAAAGATTTTACAATGCCTTAGCGTAAAATTATTACTGAGGTACGGCGAACCCGCCTCGGATAATTTGTAAACACAGTCTCTTAAGAGTTTTCACTAGGTGGCGTATTACCGCACTGTCTTTTGAGTTTAATGTATTGTTCATCAATATCTCGGCTTTGCTTGTCTATGGGTTCTCCCCGTAGAAACGTCTCAGGCATTTTCACGCAGTCTTTGAATATTGCCTTATATTTTTACTCGTTCTTGGGCTGCCTATCACTACTTAACGTCCGTAAGGTGGCAGCATGTATCTTATACACTTTCTAGGTACCTGTCGCCGTGAACATCCTCAAGGTGGCGACACTGGTACATACTTATACATTTCCTTTGGGAGTCTGGCTCCTCTGGTCTAGAAGACTGACAAGATTCTTTTATATTTTCAGCCCTTCTCTCGACCCAAAAATGGCCCGCTGAGGTGTGCACATCGGTCTAGTGACTACCGACCGTTCCTAGGCTGGTCTCCGTGGTATCACTACTCCATCAACAACGTGACAACCTCCCATCTTTGCTTCACCCGACTTTCAGAGGACGGGTCCTTCATCGTCCTCTCTCTAGTGGTGGCTTATTCCTTCACATAACAGCTAACTTTCTCACCCTAACTTGAGCAGAAGAGTGCGTCCCACTGCAAGCTAACACCGGGCGTACTTACTAGGTAGGACTTGGTGACTAGACCAATTAATTAAATTCTACGAAAGGGGTGAGGACCTTGTCCACAGTCCAGCACTAGGCCTGCTTTAGAGTAAACTAAACAGCTTTTGTGACAACACCTCCTTTGTAATTATTACCATTAGATTCCAATTAAATTAGCACTACAAAACATTTTAAAATCAGAATCTGCTCACATTTGCACTTAAGACTAACATTATATCGGCTTAATTTTATCTCACACCACATATTCATCTGAGTCGTTGTTTTAACACACTACTCCACGGGGTACTGCAGATCTTTGCTTCATATCCATCGATCGAGGGGGTTTTGGGGGTGTATTCTGTCTAAAGGAGGATAAGGGGTCAGTTTGGAGGGGTTGGGTCTCCGGGTTTTCGAGATCGTCAGTACCGCCAAGGGACTGGGGTTCAGAATCTTGCAGTGGAATCTCTTCAGCGGGTTGCTGTTGGAATGGGTATAAATTAGAAAATACATTGGGGAAGGAGGGAAGAGGGGCAGAAGGTTTACTGGGTAGTCTATCTAGACTCTGGTTAGGACGTTTACCTAAGAGAGGGAGGCAAGAGCCGTCTCTCTTCCTCTTCACATACACCACCACTCCTATCAATCCAATCACGATTGCTAGGGTGAGCATGAGGGTCGCGAATCCCCATGTGGTAGATGCGGAGAAGGAAAAAGGTTGTACCGTAGGAGGAAGGGGAATATCGGTCAGAGAAATTAGGGGGACGTCGATTCTGCTGTTGAACTGGAGTTGTTGCTTCAGCTCAGGATAGTCTTCGAACTTTCTATAGGTTAAGTTGAGAGAGGGTAGGGACAGGGCTTTGGGGGGTGGAATTCTGATCGTGGAATTATGTTGCTCGATGCTGCGCACCCTCCAATCTTCACTATATAAGACGCAGCCACTGTTTACTGTGACCCGTGTGTGTTTGGTAAAAACATTTCTTATAGGTTTCTTACTGATACACCTTAATACAGTCTCGACTGGAAAGTATACTGCAAGGATAACCGATGACAGTTGTTCAAAATCTCTGAATATTTCGTTACTGACATTGCCACGCTTCTTAATCTCTATCTGACACTTTACTGGACCTTTGCCTAAAATTATTTCTGTTTCACATGTTGGTTTTAGGTTCTCCAACGCAGAGGAACATACAGCTGGGCTGTATCCCATGCAGTGGTTAGGAACAAAAGAGGCACCACTAGAGACACTGTCCATCGCTAATTCAGCGATGCCCTTGATGATTTTGAGGTAGGATGGCCCATAAGGGGTAGGGAAATACCTTAGTTTATAGTGTAAATACTTAGTAGCCGAAACTGCAGGGATGACCACCTGATAAACTAATTGCTCGTCGGACTCAGATATGATTTGAACTTGTACACTTCTGTAGTACCAACGAACATCGTCTATTGGTTGGTGTCCCCTCTCACTCAATTGGTGAAGAATTTCATTTAAATGTACTTCAGGTAATATTTCATCAGTCAAGTACCCGTGCTCTAGGTGTGTTCTCTGGCGATGGAATAAATCAATTTGCCTATAATATACCAGCATAATGCGGTCAACTTGGCTTAGGGCCTGATCAACCTCTCTTCTCATATGCATACGATGAATATCTCTAGAAAAACCATTTAAATGATGAACAATTTCAGATACCTGGTCAGTCAGATTTTGGCTTATCTCTTGCAGGTTTTGGATGTCGACTCGATTCTCTCGTAGGAACAGACAGGTCTGGTTTACCACAGAAACCATCTCTGACTGGAAGTGAGACATCACACTGAGGCCTGCCTGCGATGCCTCCACTGCCGCTCGGAGCTCGTCGATCTGGTCTGTGGTCGCTGTACCGAAGAGAGATCGGCTGATCATTCCTACCACTCCTAGCAGAGCTCGCTTCGTGCGAACTGGTGGAGTGGGTAGATGATCTTTGATGAATTGAACATGAAGCCGCCATGTTCTGAGGTCGGTGATTCCTACCACTTGCTGCTCGTGTAGTCCTTCCATCTTAGCTTCAAGGATGTGGAGCCACGACTCCATAGGCGGAGGAGCAGGGGGCTGGAGGAACATTAATGCTGTCCATGTTGCTGTGAGGGCCCTTACCTCCCCAGCCGAGTATACCAGCACACCTTCTTCCTCGAAGATGTCTGCTTGGCTGCAAATGAGGTAACAGGTGAGCAACAGTAACCCCTTAGTCACTGTCCCCACTGCCATCTTGTGCATCTGGTGCTGAGGTTGCCTGCGTGTCAGGTACTTGGTCAGTAGAAGCTGATGTTCTTTTTGCTCTCTTTCCAGGTTTAGGCTCGCTCTCCTTCAGTGGACTAGGCTCTCTAGGGCTAGCAGGCACTCTCCGCTTGGCATGGAAACGCCTATGTAAATGACGCTGAGGAGTGTCTGGTGGGAGCACAATCCGCGGAGCTGCTATCAAGGCCCTTGTCTGAGACCTGGTGCGTATATGAGGAGGTGGTAGAGGAGTACTTGGAGTCCTAGGTGTTGCTCTTCCAGTTGGGTTAACTGGAGTCTCTTCTATGTTTGCAGGAGTCCTGTACCTCATCTGAGGTGGTGTGAACGGTGCAGGAGCCGGTGGTGGAATGACCAAGGTTTGGTTCTGGTCAGCATTATAAGGAGGACGACGGGGCGGATCCGGAACCTCTGGTTGGTCCACGTCACTACCCATATCTTCGTCGGCTGAATAGAATTCTTCCTCGACTTCCGGTACCATTTCCACGTCCGCAGCGCCACCTACAGCTGGATCTTCCGCCTGGAGATAGACTTGATTCACAGGTGGAAGCAAAGGTTCATGTATTAAAGCATTGGGGTCAACATTTAGATTTTGCCCAGGAGGTTCAGGGGGGAGTGGCCTCGCTGCCCGAGCCCGTATTCTCGCCCGATTGCGCCTGCCTTGGCCTGCCCTGTTTTGCCTATTCCTAACTGTATCCCAAGCAATATCCCCAGATACCAATTTTATTCTCTCCCGATTTATTAGTTTTCTCTGACCTTGTGGGTCTCTTACGATCACTACAGCTCCCCTTACACCTAGGACTGTATACCCATGATCCCATCTAGGATCTAGGGGCGCTCTGGCGCCTGCTAATACAACTACTGAGTCACCTACACGTAAGTCACCAGCATTTGCCCGAGCTCTAAGCCTCTCATAATTATACTTACGGCTAGCTTCAGTATTTTCTGCAGCCACCCGGAAAGCATCTGTGAGGGCTTGTAATCGTTCACTTAACACTTGGGGTTCTGTACCATCCGGCCCAGGGAAGATCTTAACAAAGGGGACCGGGGGTTGACGACCAAAGGTGAGAAAATAGGGAGTGAAATTCGTGACTGAAGAGGTGGAGACTCTATGGGCCCAAAGTGTGGGTCCGAGTTGATTCTCCCACTCTGCTGGTCGCGCATTGATGAATTTTTTTAGGATATTCTTAAAGCTTTTGTTAAACCTCTCCGTCTTACCGTTAGTTTGGGGGTGCCAGCCAGAAGTATGTCTGACTTGCGTCCCAATGGATCTTAAATAACCTTCGACTTGTTGATTCATGAATTCTAGACCCCTGTCAGTAATGATTACCTCTGGGGGCCCGTACCGGGGTACGTATTCATTTGCCAGATAGTCAGCTATATTTTTCCCAGTTTTTCTATCAATAGGTTTAATTTCCGCCCATCCACTACAATGATCAATTACAACTATAATATAACGATTCCCATTGTCTGAAACAGGAAAAGGACCACATAAATCCATTCCCACTATCTGACCTGGGTACCTTGCTATAGGCATAGCTGTGGGAGCAACCTTATCTTGACCTGCACGATTTACTGCACACTTATCACAATTACTCAACACACAGAGGGTATCTTTCCTCATAGTAGGCCACTTGTAGGCCTCTAATATCCTATCAAGGGTTTTTCTCATTCCCTGATGGCCCACTTCAGTGTGTGCTCTTCTTATCACTCTGTAACGAGCTGATTGCGGCAACACCAATCTAGGATAAGCTGGTTTATTGGGTGGGGACATGATTGTAAACAATAATTTGTTGATTAGTGTGTAATCGTCCACCTCCTCTAGGCCCAACTGATACTCAGCCATCTGTTGCTGCTCTGTTCTGACTTGTTCTCGCTCAAGCTGATCAAACTCCCAGGGGATTTCCTCTGTTTCCTCGAGGGCACCTACTTCAAAATTACTGAGAGCGTTCCCCTCCCCCTGGTCATAAGTTTCATGAGTCTTTATGCGAGATAACAAATCAGCCCGTACATTGTTCTTACCTTGTCTATATTCGATGGGGGCAGCGTATTCTGCTATTAAAACAGCCCAACGCTGAATTTTTGTATTTTTAACCTCACCAAGAAAGAGCGATTTGAGGGGTTTATGGTCAGTATAGATGGTAAAATCACTGCCATATAGATATGGTCTAAGTTTAGTTAGAGCATAAATAATGGCAAAAGCCTCCTTTTCTATAGTCGCCCATTTGAGTTGGGGACCTGAGAGTTGTTTTGAAATATACTGAACTGGTCTTTCCACTCCATTCTCATCAGACTGGACAAGTATGGATCCCACTGCGTATTGACAGGCATCTGTATAGAGCTTATAAGCTTTTCCAGGTTGTGGATGAGCCATGATTTGGTCTGAAGTAAGAACGTCTTTTAATGTTTCGAACGCTTCTTGTTGTTCAGGACCCCATTTAAATCTAGCATGTTTCTTTGTTAACGCCACCAAAGGTGTTACAATTCTTGCATAGTCAGGAATACACTGACGATAATATCCACAACAACCTAGAAAAGATCTAATGGCGGACACACTGTCAGGCGGGAGCATTTCTCGAATGGCTTTGACTTTGTCCGGATGTGAATTTATCCCTTGTTTAGACACCTGAAAGCCCAGAAGATCAACCTTGTCTTGAAAGAATTTACATTTACTCTTTTTGATGGTAATACCATGTTCGGATAAAGTGTCAAAAATGATTTTGAGATGTTTTTCGTGCTCCTCCCGTGTTTTAGAGTAAATCACCAGGTCATCGATGAATATACCAAGAAATTTCCCAATATAGCATCGGCTAACGTATGGGTATACGCTGCCGTTGTCGCCAGGTCAATTGCTTCCCCCAAAGTCTCTGGTCTTGTTGAGAATACCTCGCACCGTACCTGTCTATCGGTGAGCCCACGTATAAAATCTCGAGCTAATTGTGACTGAATTACAGGCAAGGCCAAAATGCCTGGTTCATAAGCCCTCATAGCTGTTTCCAGGTATTTACGGCCATAAATTTGTATGTCTTCGTATGGGAGTTGATGGATCCCCTTCAACTTCTCTCTAAGTTGAGTGGTCTCCTCTTCTCCCATAAACAAGCGAACTATTTCCTGTTTTACACCCTCCCATGTGCGTTCATCTCCCCGTGCTTCTACATAAGATTCGATGGAACGTGCTAATGATCCCTGCGCTAACAATATAACTGCTTCTATGGCTATGTTATCATGTGCCCCTACCGTGATTCTAACTCTGTCCAACCCCTCTAACCACTCTCTGAGTGATTCTTTGTTGGTCCCATCGTTAGGACCCAGCAAGGTTGCATGTCTCTCCATACGCCTTCTAACTACTTCTATTGACGCATAGTGTGCTTTACGATCAGCATCATTGAGTGCATTTACCTCTTCGGCGGTGATATCCCAGTTAATGGGTGTTGTCAACGCCATTTTGGAGGTAATTGAATTAGCTGATTATGTGTAAAGATGAATTACTATTACCTGCTTGATTTGGAATATTCTATTTCTATATAGAGAATTTGGGATATTAATTTTTGCCTAGATCCAACGTAACAATTTTTGTGCAGGTATTTCCAAAAACAAAAATTTTGATCTCTTTAGTCCCTATTCTTACTCATTACATTTTATCCCAATGGTAAGACATAGTTTCTAGCTGTTCACTGCTGAACTGAATCACACTTTCAGAGGTGCCTACGCAGTCGTTCCAATCCTCAGGTTCTGCGATCGGTGGATAACCATCATTGAATATCTCCTCTAGGAAAATATCCTCAGCTTCGAGGTATTGTGGGAACTCTTCCACATACTCAGTTCCTTCCGCCGGTGGCATGTCTAAAATACTATCTCTACAGGATAAAGTAAGATAATACTTGTGTGATCAGCTAATGCACCTTCCAATAAAAGCCCAGCTCAGAGTCCCAAACATACAACACCCATAAATACAATGGCAGTTTTGAAAAAGGCACACTCACCTGACTCCTTTTGCTTGCTTCTAAGGTCGGATACCGATCTGACCAACTAACTAGCCCCTAATCATGGTCGCCAATGAAGAAATGCGGGTCATTCTTCGTAATAATTCAGGGTCAGTAGTTGGGCGAGAAATTAATCAACGCAACACACAGAGATGTATGCTTCAAATCAGTACCAGCCTCGGAAGAGACCGATTTTCATCTTTCCTTTATTTTTATACTAGACAGATTAGGACGAAATACACTGGTCCTGCGCTGATTGGCTTTGGTCCCGTTGGTCCAATTAATTGACAGGTTAGATTAGAGATCCAATCAGCCACAGGATAACAATGACAGACACTTATTAAAACGAGGCTCAGAGTGACCACTGCCACTCTGACCAATCTCTTTGGGTGGTGACAAGGTCACGGGGTTATCTCCCCTCCCCTCTCCCTCCCACTCTTTATTCAGTATTCCCTCCCCTCCCCGGACCTGGCGGTCAGCCCCTCCCCTCCTTTCCCACGTGATTGACTTTGAGATAACGGTCAGACCTGGACCTCACCTGTACCTTTGGACTTTGGGATGATAAGAAATCCGCGAGCGTTGTGGCGGTAAGAAAGTGTGGGTAGCCTTCTGGCCAGTAGGGGCGCGACGAATGTCTGGCTGAATGAGACAACTTTAACTTAAAATTAGACAATTTGGGCTTGTCAATTTTACAGTATCACTATATCTCCACTGAAGAAATCCCTCGGGTCGCAAGGCGGTGGCTTCTTTTCATCCACTGCCAGAAACTTAAACTTCTGGCAGAGGTTAACAATGATGAGAAAGATCAGGTTTCTGGCCAAACTCTCACCTGGACAAACTCTTCTTCCAGCAGAAAATGCAATAGTGTGCTTCCAAATGGGATTTGATCTTGGTAGCAAATCTTTTTCATCCTCGGTCATGTATCTCTCTGGTTTGAACTTCCATGGGTCATCAAAATATCTCTCATCATGATGTAGGTTCCAAAGATTTGGGAACAGAAGAGTTCCTTTTGGGATGAACTTTCCTTTGATACTTGTATCCTCCCCGGCACGATGTGGTAGTAACAAAGGTACTACAGAATTGTATCTAAACACTTCCTCCACTACAGCCCTGACATAAGGCATGTTGTGTTTATCTGGTAATGCAGGTCTTCTTCCATGTAATACATTCTCTATTTCATATATAATCTTTGCTTCAATATCTTTCCTGTTGATAAGCACTGTTATAAAGGCTGATAAGTTAGCACCACTGGGGAGAAGGGTCCCTCCATTGAAATTCATGGAAATGCCAAGTAAGTGATCTCTTTCTAGATGCTTTCCACTAACTTTGTTTTGAAAATTCATCAGTGATGTGAGAACACAAGATGGCTCTTCTCCATTGGTTGTCAGGGCCTCATGTTCAGTTAGATTCTGTTCCAGCCATTTTCCATATGCCTTGCAACTATTGATTGGTTCCTGAATGGTCTGAAATGGCAGGTGTCGCAAAAATGGGAACTGGTCGAGCATTGCTAGCACTCCTCCCGTCTCAAGAAGTTTAGATACAGCATGCTCATACATAAGCAGGGTATCCACACTCTGGTCATCTAACTCTCTTCCATAGAAAAGATAAGAAGCTATGCCAGCTATACCAAACAAAAGGTGATGTTTTATGTTAATACAGTCATCATTCTTCTTCATGTCCTCCTCCATTCTGTGGATCATCCTGTCTATGTAACTGGCTGAGACCGAAGCTATTTTATCAAGTCCTTCCCCATAGGAATTGAGGAATCCTGTGAATACCTTTTTTGTCGCCAGCCATTCCTCTGAATATTCTGGATCAGTAGCAATGTTCCTCCGTCCATTTAGCATTATTTCTGTCATCTTGAAGCTAAAGGGCCTGTAAGAACATGCTCTTGAATTCAGCATTTCTTGGATTGATTCAAAATCATTCAGGACAACTGCGTTATCTGAAAAGAGCTTGATTCTAAACATTTCCCCATATTGTTTACTCCATTGACACAGTGTTTTGTGTGTACACATTGAGTCAATCTGAAGTGCATTTCCAACAAAAGGCCAGAGTTTTGGACCTGTAAATTCCTCAAGTTTATCTGATGTGAATATGAGATCTAAAAGATTTTTAAACAGCAGAAGTGCTGAAATGATCCCAGTGAATAAGGCTAGAACCATGTATGTCTCCATCTCCATTTCCTGAATGTACATGTAGGTATCTGCACACAACGTAGTAACCCAAATACTTACTAAGTCTCACTGTGGTCTTTTATGAGATGCAGACACTGTGTACCTGTATGGACAGAACCAGGTATGATTCCATCTCTGTTTCCTGAATGTACATGTAGGTATCTTTTCTGCACACAACATAGTAACCTAAATAATTACAGAGTTCAGTCTCACTTTTGTCCTTATGGACCGGTGCTACATACAGGAGGATAAATTAATAATCCTCTGCTTTCACAGGTTACATTAGTATTAATATATGACCTATTCTCACGAAAGTGGTGCAACTCCCCCCCCCCCCCTCACCCTCCGCCCCCTTATTTTTTCCATTCATTGTTCAATAATTTGGATTCTGATCTTAAAGACAAATGAATTGACAAAATAGATCTGTCTTGACATGAGCATCAATAAAATATGTACTTTGGTCTATCTATGATGTACATTTTTCCAATTATATACTATCAAATCAAGCAAAATACCCAAACAATCACTACCCAATTCCTAGTTATATTGGGAAAAAATCTAATTGGATTGATATCCATATAATATACGGGATTTCTACGAAAAAGAGGTAGAGGTTCTTTGTCTCACATGTTCTCAGAGTTTGTTCTTTTACAAACCGTTTTACTCATCTGTAGAGTTCTGTCCAGCCTCTCTGGAGGACATCATATATGGTTTGTGAAGGTATCTGGGGTGAAAATGTCATTTTGAAGCCTTTGTTAAGTTGGGATCTACACACTCTATTTATAGCCTGGGAAAGCCCCTGTGAGATACTACGTCATTTGCCACTACATGCAGAGGAGTGGAAGAGTGAAGAACAGGGGTGGGAGAGGGTTGGGGTATAGGGGAGGGGAAGGGGAGGGGAGGGAGAGGTTGTAGGAGGTGAGAGTGAGGAATAGGGAGAGGGTGGGAAAATAGGAGAGGGGGAGGGAAAGAAGAAGGAGAGGGAAAAGAGGGGAGGGAGAGGATGTAGGGGAAGGGAGAGAGTGGAGGGAGAGAAAGCAAAGAGGGGGAGCATGAGGAAGAGGGGAGGGAGAGTGGGGAATCAGAGATGGGATTGGGAGAGAAAAATAAGTATGAGAGACAGAAAATAGGCGGAGGGAAAAGAGGGCGAGGGGGAAATGTGGGGAGAGAGTGGGACCGTCCGGAGGGCGGGTACTTTGCTTGTACATAAATAAAATTCATGCCCTAGAACCAGGATGAAGACCAAACAAATTACAGTGTGAAAACGTTCTTTAGACATCACTCATCAATATCTGCTAATTTTATTCAAAAGTGCCATTATTGGAGATAAAGACATATAATCATGAGGGAAATAAAGCTAAACAAGAATAAAATATGACATATGCCCACAACCACCGGTTCTCTGCCTGGCTGCATTCATGTTTTTTTCTTTATACACAGTACAAGCACATGGATATTTTTGTGTTGATTAGTTATGCGTGTAAGCCTATGTGGTTCAGATTTTCAGGAAATGTACAATTGGCAGCTGTACACATTTAGTAAATTCTGCTAAATTAGGCTGCAATTAGGCCAATACTAGGTAAATTCGCGAATATTCAGCATTGGAATGATTCTAGCAATCTGTTTGGTTAGGTTGAACTGTATTTTGAACTTTATTTTCGTCTGAAATTTGGGTTATATGAGAAGATTGGCGAAGTTGAATTGTACATTTTCTGAAAATCTGACCCACATAGGTGGCATACTGATGAACACTGGACCCCTTCCTACCTACTGACCTACTAACCTGGATCACACCTCAACAAATGAAACATCAGTCAATCACTTTAAAGCTGCATTCTCAGCTATTATGACAAAGATAATCTTACAAAATATATTATATTATAACTAAATATTAAGACTGAATTCATCCATATTCTGCTGCTGTTATGTTTATACAAGAGTTGCTCATATTATGACTAATAAGAATTCATCAACAAATTTGAATGTTGAATGTTGAATGGGCCAAATGAAAACAGCCGCCGATGAGCGATAATAAGTCAAGTCATCATAGGAAAGGATTTGGTTGGGTCCTCCAAAACACAAATAAGTCCGTTTCTGAAATCCTGTAGCTGAAACAACCAGACAGAACCCTCCAAAATTCTGGTCAAATGACCTGGGTTGGAAAAGAATGGACGAAAATGTAGGAAACATTTTGTTTTTTACCGACGTTAAAACTGTACTCTCAGCTAACATTGGTCAAGAACTGAACATTTTCTACTTTTTGTTCCACCCTTTTCCAACCCACCTAAAAGTACTTTGTTCAAAATTTTGGAGGATTTAAATGAAATCCTTTCCAGTTAAGACTTCACTTATTATCGCTCACTGGCAGCCGTTTTTGCTCGATTAATTCGGCTTCAAATTCATGTGAAAAATATAACAGCAGCAGAATATTGATAAATTCAGTCCTATATGGTATAATATGTGTAAATTTGGTAATATCTGAGAATGCAGCTTTAACTGAAAGTGCAGCTTAAAGCCAGATATGGAACAGCCTTTCAGAAAATAGCAGAGTGGAAGTGGACCGTGACAGTTTTACTTCAGGTCTAATGACGATTTAGGGAAGGAATGAAGGATCTAAAAAAGCTTTTTAGCTAATGTGTAGCTGATATATGTTTATAAATTGTACATATTATTATGGTAAGCTATGGAACAACTGACCTTAGTAGTAAAGGGGTAGTTATACATCCAGAGCTGAGTTTAACTTAGTTTTAGTTAGGTTAATAGCTTACAGTGAAGACAAATCCATCAAACTTTAATATTCAATTATCAAACGCATTATATATGTACACATCTTTATATGTTTTGATTTCATTAATAAAAGTGTATATATTTACACATGTTTTGAGTTACACAGTGGTGGCAGAATCTGCATCAGCTGGGCTTTCGAAGGATGCTTCAGGAGCAATGACAGATCTGTTTGTGGACAGATGACAGTCAGCATAGGACTATGCCGAGCGCACCATCCAGCATATGGAAGTGCCGTGAGAGCGTAAGTCGAAGATGGTCTTCGCAATGCTATACAGCATCTAGCTGAACCTGTGGTAGCTCATATGGTCTGGTATGCTGACATTGATTCTGTAAGAAATATTGTGACCATCACTGTTGAATTTAGGGAAGAGACGGACAAGCTCACCAGGGTTGTCGTGCTAACTGGGGACACTGCTTGTGACAGTCCCACATGTGCCGGTCACAAAGGACATGGAAGTTAATACTAATGGGTTTGGGGAAACCAAAAATAAGGGGACACTGACACCTCCGGGTACGGGTTCGCAAGAAGAAAAGGAGGAGGAGAATTTTAAGACTCCACCTCACCAAGAAAGTGTTCACCACTTAAGGTTGTGCTGAACACGTAGCTGGACACATAGCAGCCTGGTGGCTAAATCTGTGCAGAAGGAGGAGGACGATCGTCAACTCTCGGAAACAGTTTTATTGGTTCTTATCAGAGGCATTTAATTCTCTGGACAACCATGGTCAACTTCGGGATCATACAAAGGGACACAGTGATTGAAGCATTAGGGGTCATTAAAAAATTATGTAACGTAAAATTTACACCCCCCCTGCATTACGCCCCGCAATGTTATAGTATGGGACCGTCTAAAAAAAAAATAAAATTGTTATATGGGATTCTTTTCTATGAAAGCTGTGAGAGGCTCATGAGCCAGTCATCTATCAGGACAAATGCATGCGACTAAAGGCTTATCTAGAGGTGTTGAGGGGGCGTTCTGTGGCAACGGAAATGACCAACGGAAATGAAACCTACGTGCCTATTGGTCCTGTTCCCTGGGTCAGAGGTAGCCTTTAGTCGCATGCATTTGTCTTGATAGATGACTGGCTCATGAGCCTCTCACAGCTTTCATAGGAAAGAATCCCATATAACAATTTTTTTTTTTTTTTAGTAACACAGTCATTATAGCATGAATAAAGGAGTAATGGACGTTTTTCCCTCCTCTGCCATGCGTTGGCCCTGCTCATATGACTGGCAAAGTTCAGTAACCACTCCACCCAAGGGCCATAGCCCAGTGGATAGAGCACTGGCATTGAGAGGGAAGGTTTGGGGGTTCGAGCCTAGGTCAGGTCTAGCAGCCTTGTTTTTTTTTTTTATCTCAGGGTCACATAGATGCTGTCATTCTACGCGACAGGGACGGAGGGTGGGTTGGCGTGGTTGGTGGCGATGGGAAAGGCAGGAGAAACAACATATACATATAATGTTTTCAGATAAATACCCATCGATCATCAGGGCTATCAATATGACTAAAGGAAAAAAGAGGCCTCCACGCCCGCGCTATCAATGGTCACTCTTCCTGGTCGTGTAAATAAGTTATATGGTCTACATAACAAGTGGAGAGAATGAAGAGAGGCATTCATATATAATTTACTACTGTATGAAAAGGAGGCCAGGTAAATTTAGCAGTGAGGCAAATATAATGTTTGCATATGATTGATTATCTATAGCACTTCCAGCCTCCCATTCACCTCTCTCTTTACTCTGTTCCATTTGTGTGTATGCTGTCACACATGTGAATGCTGCATGCACAGAACAAGGCACTTGGACACATTTCATCACTCTTCTTATTTTAGTCATAGTTGGATATTCAAATGACAATGCTACTAGTGAGTTTTAAGAATTCATGGAGGGGATTCATTTGTCTGGTCACATTATGTTTATTCAAAGTTCTCTATTTTATAATATTATGGAAATTTAGCAGTGAGAAATCATTGGAGATTACTAAAATCAATAATGGAAATTCCCCAACTGTTAGTCCTTCATTCAACGTATTTAAAGGAATCGATGTGGATTTACACTACCAACAATGCTGTAAATGGAACTGGACTTTAACCACACATTCTTTATCAAAAGGCCAAGAGAATTTGACAACCTGGATTTGTTATGACATTGAAGGAGACAAGACTCCTCAAACAAAAGTCGAAGAGGTCTGTAAGATTTTTCTACACCAGATTATGGCGACTAGGAGGCTTGGACTGAAGGTTTACATCTCATTGCAAGCACCCAAACACTGGCATCTCTTGTGGGCCAACTTGTGGGTTCAGCGCATGAGGTCAATGGAGTTTAGCTTCCGGGTTTTGTCGCACCAGGTTGTGGATATGCTACCAAATCTGAACCCCTTATATCACAAAGACAAACTTGTTACATCAGGAAATATTTCATTTATCATGCCAACCTTCAGACTCCCACATCAAAGGCCACAATTTGAATTTTACCATCAATGCTTGATCAATAGTTATGCAACGAATGATGAGCAGAATTTTAACAATACTTTTATCAATGCTAATAACTCTGATCTTAAATGGATCATCAAAAGCGGAAGACACCACGGTCTCAAGCTGCTTGATGACAGGGAACTTAAACAAATCAAACTTGATGAAGTTTTAATAAGTCAATTTATAACCAACCCCTTCTTAATAGAAGGCTATAAAATAGACCTAGGTCTAGTCTTGCTAGTGACTAGCATAAGCCCTCTTGTTATGTACACATATGCTAAGGAGTGGGCAATCAAAGTGTTTGACATTAAATATCACCCTTTCAATGTAACCAACAAGTATAGCTACTTGGAACCTCCTATGCTCACCCCACTGAGGAAAAAGCCGGCATTTAGGGACATATTCACAAAATTTCCTGACATGGCAGAAAAGGAGGCTCTGAGGATTTATCTTGAATCTAAAGGTCACAATTTTGATCACTTGATCTCCAACATGCATTCTGCCGTTACTGAAATGGCAATGGCCAAGGAGCCAGAAATAGCAAGACTTATCACTGCACACCAGAGACAACAGATACTCTCTCAAGGCCATCGCTTTAAAACACTGCGAATAGATTTTACAGTAGATGATAAACTCTTTCCCTGGATACTGGAAGTAAATGATAAGCCTGATTTTACGCGAATATTCTTTGGTTCACGTCCAGATAAGCGAGACCAGAGAGCCTCCTGCTTGTATGCTAATGACCTGCTGGAACTAATGGGTGTAAATAATGTTTATGATGTTAATGACAATGCTTATAGTGAAATTCCTGTTGGTAATGGTTATGAGGAGGTCTCAACCTATAATAAACCAGCTCATAAATCACTGAAAAATGATAATGATATTGACAATATGCTTTATATTAACATACTCAATGAAGATAAAATCAATAACAATAAAAATACCATGAGTATGAATGATACTGATTTTAAGACAAATATAATCAATAATAAAAACAATCTAGATGATACAACATTTGTGCACACAAAACAGTATGATGACACTATGATGCCACCTTGTTCATCCTGTAGCAATAACTGCATTAGCTGGACATGTCGGGCATGTGATGTGTGCCTGTCTATTGAAGACAGAGCTATCATACAAAGAGTGATGAGTGAGCAGAAGCGGAAGAGAAGGATGGAGAGCTGGGTAAGGGTCATGCCACCACCTTTCACTCATCCTCTCTCTGCTGCTCAGTGGACACCCAATGATGAAGTCAGGTTCAGACATCTCTCAGACCAGACTCAGATGTTGTATCTCTGGTTCAGACTTAGATGTATGGCAGATGTATTCTGGTGTGACTGATGTATTTTGATTGTTTTTTCTGCTTATTATGCTATTTCTGTAAATAAGTTTCATTTCATTTGAAGAAATTAGAGAACTTTTGTGTAGTGGTTGTGTGTATGTCTTATTCTCTTATCCGTCTTATTATTAAGCTGTCTCTACACCAGTCCCGATACCCTCTCCCGATACTGGCGATTGCCATTTTGTTCCCGATAGTACAGATTTCCCCGATACAACCTCTCACGTCGGGACCTGTCGGGGACGCCTCTACACTGGCGATGTTCGTCGGCCGACTGTCGGCGACGCACACAATATTTCAAACAAGTTAGAAGTGATCGGCGACTGTCGCCGACAGCTGCCGATAGCTTCAAGTGTCGGGAGGCCGTCGGGAAAGCCTCTACACTACCCCCAACATTTGGCCGATAAAAGCATCAGCAAGTATCGCCAACTGTCGGCGATGCACAATCGGGAGTGGTGTAGAGGCAGCTTTAGTCTCGGAGTCCGAAGCTGTCCGCTGGTGTAGTTCCTTTGGGCTACACCAGTGGGCAGTGAAGGGCTCTCGGGTTGGGTCCGAGTTTCCAACCCTGGATGTGTTCTTGTCATTCTGTGTTCTGTTTATCTATTATATCCTGTGATTTGTCTTATATGTATTTTATCACTGCTGCGCTATTAATACAATGTGTATTCGCAGTATTTGTGTCAATTCTTATTATCCATTATGAAAGATTTACTTGCTCTTATCTCAAACAGTGCTGATGTGACTTATCACACCTGTTTTACTGTATTTACCTTTCCCTTATATTTTATGTGTGGCTGGTTCACAAGGTTTGGTTGTAGAAGTTGCACAATAAATCTGTTGCAATAAGATTAATCTCTTGTTCCGCGTTTATTCCGGTAGGTGTCCGAACCTAGTTTACAACATATGCATACAAGTGTGTCAACTTGCCTTAGAAACCAAATTTGAAAATCATCCAAGTTCCTGGTGCAAGTTACAAATGATCTTTACAATAAATTGACTCCTGGATGTGAAACTAGAACATCTCAAATATGACTACACAAAATTCTGGAAAATTACCCAATACTATTACTACCTTCAAGCAAAAAGAAAAAGATGCAAACTCTAATAAAGCCTTCAACAAATAAAAAGGCAAACACCAATGAAATACCATAAATAATGAAATACTACTTTGGCAGTATTGGTGCAAATTTGGCCACTAAAATCCTAAATGGTGAACCTAAACCTTTTGCTTTTATTACTCACAGAGATGGTTTAGAAAAAATAATGTTCCATTAGACTGTGAACTACTACAAAATATAGATTTGATGGTCCGAGGCCTATCCCATGCTGATCATACAGCAGAGAGTTGTGAACTACTACAAAATATACCACTTCTTTGATCCTCTTCTCTACAGCTTGCAGTTTCTGGAGTGGGACAGCTGTATGCTATTACAACTGGCTATTCTGGCCTCCAACCATATTTATCTTGATCTTGAACAGACTGGACTTCATTCCCTTCATAGGATCCATAAGTGGGTAAAGTTTCCAGAAAATGTACAATTCACCTTCACCAATCTTCTCAAATAACCCAAATTTAGAACAAAAATCATACTATTTCGTGTTATCGATAATTGATTGACTCTATATATATATATGTATATAAACAATGTTTTTCTTAGATTGTGAAACTAATCGGATTTAGAATTGTTTCGTCAAACCTGTTGGTTAATAGAGGCCCTGCTAACCCTTAACTATTATAGCAATAGACAACGAGGATTTCAGTGTGAGAACTGTCTGTACTCCCATAGACGTCCCAAGGCCGAAGGCCGAGGGACGTCTATGGGAGTACAGACATAGAACGCTAAATCCGAGTTGTATATTGATTTTAGTCCGTGATGGAACACCGTGGTGGCGCCACTAGACCAACGCGGTCTGTAGTATAATAAGTGCACGCAAAATCTTACCCAAAATGGACAAATTCCCAATAGACTGTCTTAGACTATTAGAGGGGTTCAGTTTTATTGTTGATATTATTGATGACATAAAGAGTGAAAGTCTTTATATCTAAGGTGATCTGGGCTGGCGCTCATAAAAAAATGTAAAACTCTCGTGCTAAATTTGTGTCCATAAAGTCCTAAAACTCAACTTAGGTGAGTTTTAGCTATCCCGGTTTTAGTGCTAAAACTCTCGTGCCAGAGAATTCCCGTGCCAAATTCTCGTGCCCAATTTCGCGTTCTAACTTCCTCGTTCCCAAATTTCCCGTGCCCAGATTCTCGTGCCAGCCAATTTTCCGTTCTCCGTTTTACCTTGGAGTAATACCATTAAGAGGAGAGGGAGACGGAGGGGGAGAGGGAGCGGTAGAGAGGGGGTGAGTGGGAGAGGGAGAGGGAGGGGAGCCGTATTGGTACAAGTGAGGAACACATTATGATTTATTAAAGAGGGGGCATCTAGTGTGTAAATATACCACCATCCCTCACCGTCTCTTTCTCTTTCCCCACTTTCTCTCTACATCCCCCACTCGCTTCTCTCTCTACCCAACCTCTCCCCAACCTCTCCCCTCTTTTTCTCCCCCTCCCCCTTCTCTCCCCCCCCCCCCTCCCGACTCTCCACCTCTCTCGAGGAATGTGGCAAAGTCCTCCCGTACGTATCAAGCGCCCATTTTGTGAGGAGACATTTTCAAACAAGTATTTTAAAGTTACGACTAGGGGTGGGACGGGAGGGAAAGTGAGAGACACATAGGATAGACCTATGTGATCTGTTTCAGGAAAATGAGTCATAAGTCGCAAAATTGATATTTTTCAAAGTGGTTTTTTTCACAAGATAACATTATTGGCATGTTCTAATTTTTGGAGGGTTTATTACTTATGGCTATATCAATCGAGGTATCAAATATCAGGACAATCTATGTAAAACATCGATGGGGCAGAGGATGTGGTTCTAGGGTTTTTTTAAACATTTTATTTAGTCAGGTAATCTCTCCCTGTGGCAGGAATATGAATAAAGTCTGATGGTACTAGCTTGTAATTAGTACTAGTTTAATCTTAGTAGTAATATGATAATTAAATAGATTGAGAGCTTCTTATCAGTGAGAAATGCCTCCCACTGATTATGGCCCAGAGTTGGGCCACTGGGCTTATCTAATAGGTATTCTCTGAACACTGCGCTGCCGAGTTGACCTAGGTCAACTGACCTATATACATATTCCAGGGTGTGATTTTAAGAACAGAGTACAGTTGAGTCCTTAAGATATCCAGGATGGCATCTATGCTGGGTGCCAGTCATAGAGAATTACAGTTCGCCTAAAAGTGGAGTTTAGTCTCCAGTTATAGTAATAAGGCCTGAGTTTTGAGAGGGCCTGTACCCCCCCCCCCCCGCACCCCACCCCACGACACACACACACACATACATACACTCAGAGGTAGATATGGACATCGACTGTGTTCCCAATTTCTCCGGGAAAGGGGTACATTTTGGCTAGCAATCATAGTAATTGTATGGGAATAATGTTTTGCATCCGTAATTGTCGTAATTGTCGCGCAAAAAAAATGGGCCGCTCCAACCAACCAGTTTTACTTTAGCATTCAAAATTGAGAAAATAATTATTCCTTATTCCATGTTTCACCAGAGGTTATATATGTAAACAGTAAAGAGAGAGGGAGGAGAGAGAGGAGAAAAAAAGAGAGAGGGAGCAGGAGAAAGAGAGAGAAGTGAGCAGAGACAGAGAGGGAGGGGAGAGGGAGGGGTATGATGAAATGATAACATATGTCTACCACTACATTCATACAGTATATGAATGATTAATAAGTACATATCAATTGATCAAATGTGATTAAATACATGTATACGTTATGTGGACATACATTATCTGCCTCGACACATAATTATATATCGCCATACACATAACCATGTTACTTACTACATCCCAATAACCCAGAGAAACAACATCAACGATTCCTTCATATCTCAATACCTATCAGTATCAATGTATTCCATGTAAATATTCACTTGCCTAGGTAAGATTACATGTTTTAGAATAACGTGAGAGGAACATGTTGGTATATTTACTTGGAATACATTGGATTGATACAAAAACATTGTGATTATATGTGAGAATATTAATATCTATATATTCATATGCTTTTTTTTATTGGGGGCGGGGTTGGGGGTAGGGGCAAAATGACTAGAAGGATAAGGGTAAATTCATGGTGTAATTTGGACATCCGCCAGCCAACCTTTCAAAGCTGACCACTCAGTGGACAAGAGTAGTTGAACGATTGTTTTTATATATACAAGCAATTGTGAATGATGTATTGGTCTATATACAGTATAGATACAGTATCTCCTCCAGTACCCTTCCTCCAGTACCTCTTCCAGTTTTTCCTACCCACCCCAGTGCCTCCTCCAGTATCTCCTCCAGTACCTCATCCAGTTCCCCTTACAGTACCGCCTCCTGTACCCTTTACATTACCTCCTTCTGGACCCCTTCAGTACGTCCTTATTGCCGGATATAATATGTTAAGAAATATCCTCTCTTTCCCCCTCTTGTCTAACCTATAGCTATCACTCTTACTTTTATCTCTTTGCTCTCTCTTCAACCTCTCTCTCACCCTCTCTTTCCCCCTTCCTCTCCCTTTCCCTGTCCTCGCTCTCCTTCTTTTATCTCTCTCCCCTCTCTCGTCCCTCTCTGGCTCCTCCTCCTCTCTCTCCTTGCTACCTCTCTTCAGTCTCTCTCCCTTCTTTCTCTCCCCTCACCCTCACTTCCCTCCCTCATACACATGCATAAATATGGTCGATTCCAGAAATTTTAGTGCGATTTTGAGATTTTTGGTAAAAATAAAAAAATACTTTGATTGTTTTCATATCTATAAGGAAGAAAGGGCTTACATCGGGCTATATGACTTTCAATTTGCCACAACCTGGGCCAATTATTTTTCCAGATACAAGCTTCCAAATCATTGGAGCCTGGTCAAAGATTCCATACGAATACATGTATATGTATGGATCGGGTTTTTTCTTTATAACCCAACTTATTAATAATCCAGATATAAAAATGTGGAATTTTAATACCTTTTCTTGCAAATATATGTTCAAAGCATAAGCACCTTTATATAAAACCGCATAAGTGTTTCCAACGCACCATTCCATACGAATACACCATTCCATACGAATACATCAGTTCAATTATGTATTTGTATGGAATGGTGTATTTGTTGATACATCCTTTCTGAATAAAGTACCTTAATATAAATGAAATAAATAGTCAATCCTTTCATTAGGAAACAATGTTTGACAATGAGAATACAAAATTTGTATTTTCCAGCCAGTTTTTGAATGTGTATTCGTCGGAATCATGTATTCGTATGAATTCTTTTCATAAAATTATAATTTACTAACCGAGGAATGATGTTGGAATCATTAGATTCCGTCTGGATATTAAGTCAACGATCTTAAATGTTTATGCAAAAAAGAGTTGATCAAATATCAAAAGTTTTCTTTTTATAGCAGATAGAAGATGTATCCGTTGGAACATTTTATTTTAGCCAAAATAACATTTTATCATCATAAGGATGAAAATATAAGCCAATCTGAAAATGAAAAGAATTGTATTGATAGGGGCAGATAGGTTCTTTAATATGGAATATCAAAACGTGAAAATGAAAATGGTCAATCAATGATATGAAACTCTGTTGAAAAACCATGTCTAAGTTTATACAACCAAAATTGTCAACGTTATAGAATAAAACGTGAAAAACATCAAAATCGCACTAAAATTTCTGGAATCGACCATATATATATTGATGCGCGCATGCATTCATATATAGATATGTGTACATATTGGCCCTCATTCATATGACTTATCTTATAGACGGTGGGGCCGGAAGGCTGTGACGTCACCTCACATGATTAGTCACATGCGCATGTCAAGTCACATGACCAGCTGCTAGGCTTAGTTCTTTTTCACATGCATATGTATACATATGTATACATATATGCATATGTATAGACACATGTATACATATGTTTGCATGCATCTATATGTATATCTATCCATATACACAAGCATATATATGTATGTACATGTATGTATGTCTGCATATATACACACATATGCACATGCATATATATGTATACATAATAATATGCATATGGCATGGCATGATGTGTATTTGTGACCATGTAAGACACCCTTTATTAAAGATTTTTTAGAGACCTATCGACTTGATTTAAGTCATATCAAGTGCTCTGTCCGAGGGATCGGTGAGGAGTGATCGGTCCCGGGGACTCTCATACTGCAGGTAAACTAGGTAGTAACTAAGGCGATTCCCGCCACCGAACATAAGGTGCAACTACACCAATTTATATTTGTATTGTAAGTCAATACTGCACATATATACAAACATATATGTGGTGCATACACTATATATATATCTAAACATGTTTATGCATACATATGTATGTATACATGTATATAAGTAAATGTATGTATGTATCCATATATGTATGTATGTATATACATGCATGTATATACATACAGTATGTATACAGTATATATACAATACAATGTATGCATATATAATGTATACATATAAAATGTATGCATAATGTGTATACATATGTATGTATACATAATATATGTATGTGTAGATATACATCTATGCATATATGTGTACATAAATTCATGCATGTATGCATAGTATATATATATATAATAATTTTTATTCAGTAATCAATCAATACAGAATGGGAATTCTGTATTGATTGGGATCAATTGGGATTCTGTATTGATTGGGATTGATCTGCATACAAGTATGTATGCAGATGCATACATACTTGTATAAATGTATGCATGTATATACAAACACGATGATGGAGGGAGGAAGGAAGAGAGGGGGGAGAGGTTGGGGGGAGAGAGGGAGAGAAGAGAGGGGGGGGGGGAAGAACGTGCGGGAGTTTTAGATGAGTCAGGCCAGTCAGAGATATAGAGCGGTCGCAATTGTTGGCCGCAATTCATTGGATCATAACGTGCATGTAAATGTTAAAGTAATAAAGCGGATTTGCCTGTTCTTTATTTAATTTTGGGTTACTTTTCACTCTCCAGTAACTCCTCCAGTAACCTCCTCCTGTAACCTCCTATACTCTCCTGTAACTTCCAGTAACTTCTTCTGTAACTCCTCCAGTAACCTCCTCCTGTAACCTCCTACACCACACTACACCCCACTCCAGTACCTCCTTCAGTAACCACCTATACCCCTCTCCAGTAACCTCCTTCAGTAATCGCCTGTACACCCACCCCACCCCAGAACCTCCTCTAGTAACCTCCAATACCCTTCTCCAGAACTTTATTTTTGTAATACATTTACATTATATCACAGAACTCTCCCTGGAGTTCTGTGATTATATCAAGAGAGTGAGAGAGAGAGAGTGAGCGAGCGAGAGGGAAACAGAGGCTGATGACAGAGAGAGTGTGTGTGTGTGGAAGGGTGGAGGGGAGGGATGGAGAGAAGGTCAGGCCAGGCACAAGAGGGGCCGCTCCCAACTCCTCCCTGCACCCCATATGGCAGTGATGAACTCTGACCCGGATGCACACACGGGTGCAAGTCTTAATTTTGTTTTGATGAGCACGGCAGTAGCATAGGACATTGGTATCAAGGGGGAGGGGGGAGGGGGGCATGTGTCTGACTGTATTCGGTAGCTTAAGATTTGATTCTAAGAACAGAATTAAATAGAAAATCTTTTATTTGTCCAAGTTAGTTTACAGAAGGTGAGACAATGGGTGGACATGCCTATGGGCAGAACTCATGATTCAGCACCTTTCCTCCTGCTGTTACCCTAATTCTGAAGATATGACATACATTACGGTGATAATTAATTTAAGTTATTTAATTATTTTAACATCTAATGACTAGAGTTTGATCATATAATAAGGTACATTATTATACATTACAATGAGGTGTTACACCAATAAGTGAATAAGTGACTATTCTGATGTTCAAGTGCCTTAGATCTAGACTAATATATAATTATTAGGTAAGGTGTAGAATGTATATAGAATGTATAATATACATGCTACTAGAGACGTCATATAAATAAGAATGAAAAGTAATGTGGATAGATAGGTTGTCATGGTCATTATGAGCAACTGTGTCTTTGAAATGGGGTAGAACAAATGCATGTATGGGGTGTGGGGGTTTAACCACACCCCACACCCTTTTTTGCCTCCTAATTGGTAATGTAAATTAGTATGTCTGCGGTCTAAGAAAGTAGCTCGGTGGGACGTCAATAGCAGCAGCTAGTCCTGGCTATGTATACCGTGTGCTCTTCATATAGGCCATCAGCTGAGCCTCAAAATATGGCTAGAAAATGAATTTCGTTCCGGATCTTGGGCACTACTTTTTGACAACAGTTTCCAATTGCTAATACTATATATTATAATATCCCAAAAGGGGAATGGTTCAATACACCTCCAATCTCTCTGTCTGTATGGATGGAGCGAAGGGGGATTGTAACGGTCATTAGACCCATAAAACTTATTATCTGGATCACTTATAATGGTTGCTTAAGAATGTGCCCATTAGCGATAAGGTGCATGGGGCTGTAGACACTTATCGTTTGGAGTAGTCATGTTTTTTTTTAAAGAAATTTTATTTAGCTGGTTTCGATGCTTACATGGATATTCTCAGAGACTCAAGGGAAAAACTTTTGATATCATAATTAGGAATTTTTATATCAAAATTCTTTTAATAAATGACCCAATGACTGGGAGTTAAAGCCTCACGTAGTCATTCCTATCTCCTATCTAATAAAAATAGTTCAAACTGGTGATCGATCATTACTGTCTCAGCAAAATATAACATCAAGATTTGAGTACAAGTTTAATGGGGGTCTCTATCCTCCATCTCGCATTGGTCAGAACAAGTGCAAAAGGCAAAGTCCTGCTGTATCAAGCGTCCATCTTGTGAGGAGACATTTTTAAACAAGTATTTTAAAGTTACGACTAGGGAGGGACAGTCAGGAAACTGAGAGACACATACAATAGACCTTATAAATGAGAGAGACAAGGTATAGTGCCTCGCTAATGTTGGTCCCAAGACAAGACTCTGTAATCCCATCTTTTCAGATCGATCAAGAACAACGAATATTTAAAGACCAAAATATATCATCTCCTATGCATATGGATAACGAAAAATAATTCTAATTTTTAAAAGTTTCCGTGCCAAAATTGCCCTGAAAAATCCGTGCCAAAATGTCCGTCCCAACAATTCTCGTGCCATAGAACTCTCGTGCCAAACTAGCACGAGAGTTCTATGGCACGAGAGTGCTAACTTTATGGACACCCCTGCTAAAACGGTTTTAGTCAACGGCGCTGGTTCCCTGGCACCGGTTCCCTGGCACCGACTTTTTATGAACGCCAGCCCTGTGCTAACAGTAGGCAATACTTCTGGGTGGGTAACTACCAGTAAAGGAACTAAATCTACTCCATAGGATGACCTTTGTTTGTTTTGTTTTAAGTGTGTTTATTCAGCCAGAGACATTATGCTTTTATACACTATTCTCAGTTTTATCTGAGGGGAAACATTTAACATTATAGATTCGATAGATCAAAATATAATTCAACAATATTTACATAGGTTTATAGAAATGATATTTCAGAGAAAAAGCAAGTTAATCATAAAAAATAAAAATAAAATCGAAGCAAAAAGCTTAAGAACCATCACCTGGGTATAAACATCGATATACTACTGACCAAGGAGATACAAAAATAGATCGAAAAGGCAGCTATACATACAAAATAATATTTCTGAAACCATTCAGATCATGATTAATGTCATTTCATCGACAACAGAAAAGGGCTATAATATATTGTCAGGATCTGGAATTCTCCAGATATTTAAAGTAACTTGAAAGGCGTTTGCACATATTTTCTTTACCTCCCTTTTAAAAAACCTATCATCGTCAAGGGTCTTTAATAAAAATCGGTAGGGAGTTCCAATAGGCAGTGATACGACCAAAAAGGCCCTTCCAGATTTTTTCCAAGGTGTTAGTGGTAATCTCACATCCCTCATATGGTAGCCATGTTAAGGAATATTATCGATGACATTATTAGAGGTAGGGAAAATGGTAAAAAAATCGTTGCAAACGTCTATAACAGAGGGGGACAAGGGTGTACATTTGGAGAAACAGAAGGATATACTTAATGCACTGTCCTAACATTTGGTACATGGATTACAAGGGAGATTCTGCATACACCATATGCATCTGCCTAACGCTAACGGTACCTGATCACCCTGACATAGTTCAAACGTACTTAGATTAACCCAAAATGAGTTCCAGCAGATGACCCTTATGACCCTCGCTGCCGAAGCAAGAGACCCCCTTTACACACAGACAATCAACTGGAATAAAGCGCAGGAACTCTGGGCTCATCAGGTTCAAAATACAGTTCAACATAACCTAACAGATTAAATCAAGGCAATACTCAATATACTCAGATATACCTAGTCTTGACGATTTTTTGGCCTATTAGCAGAATTTACTAAAATGTGTTGATCTGCTGATTGTACAATTTCTGAAAATCTGACCAAGATATCACCTGTGTATCACCTCAGTAGGTGTGCTATTGTTAGCGTGCCTACCTGAGATACGGACGTCAATTACGCTAAGAGGCGGGTCAATACGTTCCCAACGTATGTCCATTTCACGCTAAAATAATGGACAATTATCATTTCATTTTTATGTACAAATGAGCGGGAGGTGTTTTTCTTTGTATACAGGTGTAACACACTACTCACATTCATGAAATTGTGTGTTTTTTTCCCCTCTGAAAACACCTCTCTACCACTAAAACTGATAGAATTCTGCCATTACATACGGCCCACCCTATCGTGAGAAACTAGTGTTTACGTTAGCGTTAGCGTTAGACGGTTAGTGTTGTGGTTGCTAAATGTCCCTATTATCTCAGTAATCCTAATGTCAGTACCCCAGTAGACTGGACGAGAGGCGACCAATGACCGCCTTAAGAAGGCGGTGCGCAAGCAGGCATATTTCGAACCTTTCTGTCGCCCCGGGCCTTCACAGCCATGTCTCAGTACATTCCACAACTCAACCTGGCAGCGTCGTTTTCTTATTAAACATACCGATAGCCGACATCCTTACCCAGAAATCGCAATGATAGGATGTCCTCTGCAAGTTTTGTCCGAAGAAATAATCGATCTACGCTGTAAAATAGATTTTCGAGTTTTCTATACTAATCCTATGGGGATGCGTTGGGACTGCCGACCGCCATTTGCGCCACCCCGTTGGAGCCCTAAGGGCACCCAGGCCAGGCTTATAGCATTGAGCGTGCTCCCCGCACACACGGTGGTGTGTGCGGGGACGGGGCAGGAGAGGTGGGGGGGGGGGGGGGATCATTCAACAATCTGTAAGGTAAACGTCAGTCACAAGCACCTCATTTATCACAGGAAAAAACATATTATGGGCGGTTTGATACTTCTGGACCGTAGGCTATACGCTCAGCTACTCCTTGGAGTTGTCCCCATACACGTCCTAGCTCCTAACTGGAACCGGACCCTACAATAAGATGAGATAACATACTACTTTATTCATCCAACTCACACAGTACATTATGAAGTTACAAAATAGACAAATACAGACAAATGTGATGTGTTTCCGGAAAATGAGTCATAAGTCGCAAAATTGATATTTTTCAAAGTGTTTTTTTCACAAGATCACATTAATGGAATGATCTGATTGTTGGAGAGTTTATCACTTAGACTTATATCAATCGGTGTATCAAATTTCAGGACAATCTATGTAATATATTCTTTAGTTCTAAAGGTCCTCATATGGACTACATTTAGTTACTTTACTGTTCATTGACCCCCAGAAATATTGGAAACTTTTTTTTTCAAAAACGAAAATATCAAACTTAAAATCTAGAAATACTTATTAGATTATTAGACAGTTTACTATCATTGGAATCGTCTTGATCTCATGTATTCAAATATAATGATATCTCAAAATCTATTTTTTGCGACTTATGACTCATTTTCCTGAAACACATCACAAACAGGTATACAGACTTCTAGATCAGATCCAGTTCTCCCAAGGCAATCTCTCTCAAGGCAGAGTTAACTGTTAATTTGGATGCAGTTTATATACAGTTAATAAAATGAAATAAAATAAAATACATGTGGACAATTTGATGCAGATATATCCGGTATTCATCATCTTAGACATGTCATGATAATTCAGACTAAAAACAATTTTTATTTCATTATATTTCTTTGCTATTGTTGCTTAATAAGTAGAGACTCTGAGAGTGTAACCAAGGAATTATCATATACTTCCAGTCGATACTAAACTTAATTGATACTGGTTTGAATCATTTGTAAGAAGAGATGAGAATATATTATATTCATATGAGACAGTGATGCGGAAAGATTAGAGATGTGACTGAATATCTTAGAATCACTACAGTGTATAATTATCAAGAAATGCAAACATCTAAATTGACTCTGGTGGATATGATAATATCGGAGTGATACATAGACAAAATTGACTGATGACTGTGTGAGAGGTGGTAGTAGCAATTTCGCCAAGGGTGCATAGCGCCTGATGAAATTGCGTAGCCCAAGGGAGATAACCACCTCTTACACGGCCATCAGTCAATTTTTATTTATTCTACCTCTCCTGATATTTTTTGTGAAAAAATATTGAAAATTCGATGGAAATTTGAGTCGGACACTGAGCTCTGTTTATTTACTTTCTCACTTCTGGTCCACCTCACTCATTTTCGGGTCTATTTTTCTATTTAAATATGAAATAAACTTGCAATTTCACAGCTGCTTATCATTATAATCATTATTATATCATTACATACATTGTATAACAAATCTTTTTTCTGCAACAATAATTATTCAAATAGAGAAAAAAAGAATGCAAACATGGGCCTACTTTTTTCCATAAAATTCCGCCTGTAAATATCTCCCAGAAGGTGATATGACTTTCCAATGCTGTAGCCTATGGCTTTCCATACCATCCCACCCTCGGGACGATCTGTTGTGCCATATTTCCCGCGCCCGCGGGAAATATGGCACTTGTTATTGCCTGCGGGTCATTGCTATCAATACACGCTTGACCAGCTGGGTTGGGAGAAGTCCTGCAGAATGTAGGTCTATTATTTAATTTTTGTTTCGCTTAATTTTCGGTTTATTACTATTATTAAGACATAAATTTATACGATTTAAAATACTTAATTAGGTAAATGGTTATCGGTTTAATATTCAAATATCTGTACTTTTCTTATTTAAACTTGCCGGGTGACACTTTTTTTCTCCGACTCAAGTGTCTGTCAGCAACAATCACAGTCAGTCGATGCAAATGGATTATTCAAGATGCTGATTCAAAGCTAAATCCAAATAAACAAAATATACATTTAATCATGATATAATTGTATTGGGAACCTACACTTTGCCAACATTTGCCGACACTTACACATGCAGATCTATGGATCTACCAATCATTGACATTGTGTTGTCAGTTGGTTGCTTCAGGAAAATCGTAATGTAATGTCTTGGTAAAGGGAAAAAGGGAAGCAGGGGGTAAGCTTTGATTAACAGAAAGTATTTTAGTTTATTTCCTTTATTTGACTTAATTCAATCGATTGATGTATCTAAATCTTCAGGTTGTCTTATAAAATTCCAACTATGTTGTATAAGGTTTTATTGTCAGCAATCCCAAATCAGCTGACCCGGTCGTTTAATTTATGTATTGAAACTAGCACATTTCCTAATGGTTGAAAAACTAGCATCGTAACCCTGATTCCTAAAAAAGGCGATGTTAGCCTCTGTAAGAATATCCACCCTATTGGACAGAGTCACATCTGTGGTAAGATTTTAGAACAATAGCCCCCTTTACATATTCCGTCTCCAGTGCGTACCAGTAACTGCAGGATGAACTTCTGTCATTCTGCGCATGCGCAGACCAGTTGACTCCTAGCTATGCGGGCCGAACCGCACCCGGGCTACCGCTGGACGTGCAGGGGTGTGTGTGTGCCTAGGAGCACACGGCCGCTGACCCCCTGCAGCCCGTACACCTACGCTTACTTGTTTTTGTTGATACACTGTTACAAAAGTTGCTATATACTAAAATCTAGCGGATAAAATGTCCTCTTGTTAAGCATGACCAATCTTAACATGTCATTTGATAATATTGGATAGCTTACAGTATCATACAATAACTCAAATTCTGAGAGAAAAAGGAGAAAGTTAGAAGCCTATGGTTAATACATAAGGCTTCTGTGACCTGCCCGCTTACATCATAGTTCAGCCGTTTTCCGCCGCTCTTGGTATGGCGCTACTGTCAATATGTAAAGTACAGTATTGATTTACAACCGATTATATTACTTCTTTGAAGGTGATATTTATCTATCTAAACACCAACATGGTTTTAGAGAAAACTGTTCAACCTCACAGGCAGTTAGTGATCCTGTTTGGGACGTTAATATAGCCAACAGTAATAATGAATATACAGTATGTTGTTTTATAGATTTCACCACTGCATTCCCTTCGATAAACCATTTATTGCTACTGAATAAATTGAGATACTATAATGTGGAAGAGAGCACTATTGAACTATTGAAGAACTACCTTAGTGATAGAAGTCAATGTGTCAGGGTGGGAGGTTCTATTTCTGATAATCTTTGTATTAAATCTGTGATAATTCAGGGATCAATCCTCGGACCCCTACTTTTTAACATTTACATTAACGACTTACCTAATATTCACCGAAATTGTAAAATAATAATGTATGCTGATGATGTGGTTCTTTACAAGTCACGAAAAGAAATGTTGGAAATTATTAATGCTGTAGCCACGGATGTAAATACGGCATAAATATGGTTGATTTGTAATAAGATGAAAATTAACGAGAAGAAATCTGAGGTTCTAGTGTGTGGGAACAAAGCCATGTTGAAACATCAAATACCACCTAACGAATTAAGAACAGAGCATCTGTCACTAAAAGTGGTATCGCAATTTGTCTATCTTGGTGTATTAATTGACCTCAAAATCAGCTTTGAATCAAATGCAAGTATGATCATCAAAAGTCTTAACGGCAAGCTGTATTTTTTAAGTAAGAGCCATAGGTTTTAAAGCGATCAAGCGGCTCTTCAAATATACCAAACCATGATTCTACCAACAATTAACTTCCAACTTATGTTCTTAACCTCATGTACTGACAAGACTATTAATACCATACAGGGGCTCCAATAGCGTCTGCTGCGCATCTGTTTGTAGTCAGAACCTAGAACACCAACACTTGATTTACATAGAAATTCGAACTGCTTACCAATTAATCATAGAATTGAGCTCAATATCGCAAAACGTGCATTTTATAAAGTAATAGAAAAACAAGAATTTCTGAGACCGAATGTACGCACACATCAAGATGGTGCACCAATATTTTTGCCACCCAGGCAGCGGTTGGGTAAATTAAAAAAAACATTACTGTATAGTACATGTAATACCTGGAATGATTTACCTAGGGACCTTAGACTTGTCGATGACTTTACAACATTTCTCAATGAACTATTGAAATTGCTATAAACATACCAACCTAGGTATATGTGAATGCTTGTACATTATCTTAGTATGACAGACTACTCAGTAAATAGTTGTTGAACACCTGCATGTATATATTTATAACTCGGCTCAAAAACCCTGAGAGGTAATAAATGAGTTCATTTCTGTAGTGATTAATTCATGGTATATTATTGTGTTGATTCTCTTTATTGTTTGTTGTTTGTGTCTGGCCAGCCAAACTCAGGCAACGACGGCATATCACCATATGGTGAGTCTTGGTTATATTACTGTGAACTAATACTTAAAATGATAATTGTAAATTCTGTAACCATGCCTGAATAAAGACCAGTACCAAAATAAAATATGTCAAATATCACCCCTGACACCGGCCCCTTTAAGAGAGTTATTGGGGCGTGGAGGATTCCATATTATTCAAGTAAGATCTCCACATCAAACCACCACCATGATGTCAGAGCCACCCAACTGTGAATTCTAAGAACTACTACAGTTTGTATCAACTCGTCTCCAATCTCTGAACATACCAGACAAAGTGACCGCCTTCAACAAGGAAATCATCTCTCCTTCTGTTACATCTTCAAGCATCTAAGGTAAGAACCCGGCTAACACAAATAACTGACTTAAAAATATATTCCCTCATTTTAACCAAGACAATGGTTACAGGAAGAGCCAACATATTCAAGTAGGGAGACTTTTATTCAAGGACCAAGTTCATGCCTGTCCCTCTCTATTATCAGCTTTCCCTCTTGATTGTTTAATTTCTACATGTAATGGAACTGTAAACTTCATCGACCAATGAGTCTATAACAGAGACGAAGCCAACAATTGCATGAACTAACACAGACCTGTATATATATGTGCATAAAGTCCACCAGCTGCATGTCTATTGATGAGAAAGCGAATAAAAATAAAGTCAATTTGGGCAGCAGGAATAGATCTCCACAAAACATTGGTGACATATCCTATAGACATAAAGGCAATTTGCTGTTGTGCAAGGCTATTTATCACTATATATATCCACACCATCTTTTTGTGGAATTTGCATCTCTTGCAAGCAAGTTGTAGGAAATAATTATTTCCTATATTCCTCATGATATTAAAATGGTATTGAACACAGATGATGAACTAAGCTTGAGTTTGTTCAGAAGTGCCTGAGTATATTTCTGACTTCCCTACATACCCTTTTTACCTTCTCATGTGCTTGTTAGGATCTCAGCAACTCCCTGTATTGTTATTTCATCCATTAGAACTGTCTTGAGTGGGACAGACACCAAATACTTTAATCAAAGGTATATGTGGGTGTTCAAGATAAGAAAGAAATTGAAAAAAAATTATATCTCACCACCTTAGTTTATATTTAACAGTCACTTGAAAGTAACAGTGCTTTATGATAACTTATATATGTGATTTCTATGTATTTGAAACATTCGATTTAATGTCTTAAAGGGACATTTAGAGTAATATTTATTGGGCTAAGGTTGACTGTTCATGTTCATAATTATATAAAATGCCTTCTGTGGATTAACTTGTTTACTGATTTTGGGGCTATGCTAAGGGGAATTAGGATTAACTTCTAGGCTACCTCTACTAGGAAGGAGGAGATTAGCATACCCCAGGAAACCTAGTAACAGGCATGTTTCAGGGTTCTGAAACATGTCTGGTTGCTGCCTTTATGTTTGTTTAATGTTCTGTTCCTATATTGAATTGTACATGTAACCATGTTTCCATGTATCACCATGTTACCAGAGGGTAGAGAGGTATATAAGGTTGTGTGGTTGGCATATTGAATCACTTCTGCTTTAACTTAGAGACTGCCACCACCAACTTGCTCTACACCTCTGGGTTGTGTATTTTATTAACTGTTCATTCGGCCATTGTGAACCAAATAAATACAAGATCCCAGCAAGGTATACCAGCAGTTGTGTGTGTTATTAATAGTTAATTATATTTCGAAGTCATAGTAATATATCCTTGAGTAATCCTACAGGTGTACCTTACACATATTTGCCAAGCTGAACGACTAAAGACTCTACCATATTCTCCAAGTATATCCTAGTGATATCTACACCTCACCGATATATATAATATAAAATTTAACATGGGGACAAATCATCAAACTGATGTCAAATATGAATTCTCTGACCCCCAAAACCCTAATAACCATATACTGACCAGTATTGTAGGCCAAACAATTGAAATAATAATTCTTTGATTGGTCCATGGTCACCATTTTTCGATTTTGAGCTATCAGAGAGTTAGCCCACACTAGGCAAGAGACATCTCCACTAAATTTTGTATTTAGCCATCATAGACAACAAATTCGTTGAGAAACAAACCTACTATACTGTCAAGTGCTCCAGATGTTGCTTGTTTAGCTGCCCCCCCCCCCCAACCACCCAATTTATTTATTATATGTAACTAACCATGCAAATGTTTAATTGATATGGTCACACATAGTGCAACAGAAATCAGTTGACCATGTAACCTCAGAAATGCTCAATGTTGGAAAAGGGGTCATAATATGTATTCAAGGGTTACCATGGCAACCATCCATTGAAGTGGAATAATTATTTGGTATTCCTGTAGGTACTATGTCCAAATATCATGATGTTGCATAATGCCTCCAAAAACCAAGTAACCATATTATTATAGCATTCTAAGTTGCATGGTTAATAATGAAATTCATATACCTTTGCTAGTTTGACCTTGACCTTTGTTACTTTGACCTTGACCAAGGTCAGATTTTATGATGGAATACAAAAGTTGACTTTGTTTTCCATGGATGTGGATCAATTGGAAGGGACAATAACATATATAAAAACAGTTTTAGTGGCTTTTAATGGTCAAAACCTGTATTTCTGGGAGACGGTGATAACTGTTTGTCAACAGTTACCATGGCAACGGTAATTCTAACTGGGCCATACAGCTAATGTTTGGTTAGGGCATGACATAAAGTTTTATTATGGAGCATGCCATGTCATCTAGTCCCATAGAGTACACAAAAAGTGAAAGTATAGCAAGGTCAATGCTAAAATTTAACACTATTTTACATGTTTGACATTGTCTTGGTGACCTAGACCTTGACAAAGGTCAAATCCCTTAATTTGAATAAATTGTCTCTAAGGGCTCTACTAAAATGTATGAATAGGGCATGACCTCAAGTTTTACTATGGGGCATGCCAACTCATTTGCTCCCATACAGCAAGAGAAAATAAAAGTATAGTGAGGGCTATGCTAAAATTTAGCACATTTTCACAGGTTTGACCTTGGCCTTGTGACCTTTACCTTGGCCACAAGGCCAAGGTCAAATTCATATAATTTGAGGGAATGGTCTCCGAGAGCTTTCTCATTCCTGAAAATTGCTAAGGAATCACAAGAATAGATGTTGCGTCCCAAAGTCGTCATCTGAACGACGTGTGTAATATTACAGACTTTTTTTCTTTTTTTGCACATATTACACATAGCCAGAATCCATTACAAAGACACCTTTTCCTATTACAGTCTGGATATTCCTATTCCTGGAACAAATAGTTTCATGGCACTGACTATTTCTTCATTACAGAGATCTTTTCACCCATTACAAGGAGTCTTTTCACTATGACGACTCTCCTGGGTTACCCATGACACATGACAGTTGGATATGACACTGATCGGATCTTCTCTTTTTGCTCTTTTCCTTTCTGTCATGGATAGACTAGCGCACCTTGATTATTTTTACAATCTAAATAACATCAATATATACAAATAAATGCAATTTATCCACACACAACCACTATTTCTTTGGCATTACCTACAAAACAATTGTTAAACTAATTATTCTTTAACAGATATGAAATGTATCATATAATAACCAACTTTACTTTGGTCAGATTTCTGGTCTATGAGAATAGCCTAAGGGACTTAGTGCTAGTCTACTAGCTAATAGTCAAACACCACATAGTAGTATATACAAATGAGGGAGTCCCTCAGGCATTTGAGATCCTTGAGATCTTAATATCTCTTCGAATATTAAGATATCCATAAGTCATGTTGATTATGTATTGGAATATCTTAGAAAAGGAAAATGATATTTGAAAAAGAAAAATGTTGGATATGTTGGATATTTACTATGACACATTTTTATCCTGCCAGTTCTGGGACAAAACAATAGACAACAAGTTATAGTCAATTAATCTTTCAGTAGCTGTATTTCACAAAAATACCAAATTTTGTGATATAAACGGTTACCTTGGCAACTATATTCATATCTCAGAATGAGCACCCTTCCAAAATGAAAGCCCTATGTGATTTCTATCTTATTTCTATCTTTGAATCTTATTTTGCACAGAATATAAAGGGGGGGGGGTCACTTCTAAAAATGGGGGGGGACATCCTTTTTTGCACAGACTCAGAACTACTTAGCGGTTAGAGCCTAAGTTTATTGTCCGAACTGGCCACTAAGCCTGACGGGAAGGCCGAGGCGGGACGCCGAGGCCGCCCCGTCAGGCTTAGTGGGCCAGTGAGGACAATAAACGAAGGCTCTAACTGCTTTAGTCCCCATTTGGTTGGGCTGCCACTGTCAATTACGTTCATTCATATCACTTTCGACACCAACATCGATCACTAATAAATAGGTTACTTACGGGTTACAAACATAGACACTACCGCCATCCCTACTCGTGCGATCGTTCGGTGGCGTCGCACAGACTGGGTTCGTGTTTTCCTAGATCAGTCCACTTCCGTGCGGTAGGAACGGAACAACATCTTTCCCGCCTCTCAGTAAAACTTTAGGAAACACCATTGCAACATATCTACACGGCTTGGCTTAATTATTACAGTCAGAGGTGACGTTAGACACCAACAATACACTGTTTCAACTATTTAACTGTATTCAAACCTTTACACAGGCACAGAATCACCTATTACCAAAAAAGGGAGACCCTTCCGTTTCGCGCGCTACCTTCCAATAACAGCTCTTTTACTATGCACCTGCTCCCGTTGGCCCAGTCAGCCTCATTCAAACGTAAACAGTCATGGCTGCGGACGCACACGTCTATGTTAGGGGCGAACATGCTGAGGCTTTTCTTAACTGCCGTTGGACCGTGGGTACAATTGGAGATGTTTCAATGACAGGCGAACATTTACTCTATCAGTTTATACCGTCGGATGGAACTGTCAAGACGATGGTCTTTGCACATTCGCTGAGAGCTAGGAGCGAGTGTCGGCAAGACTACCTCCCAAACTTCGTGTTAACAGACCTATCTTCGGACGACAACATGACCTCAGACCCAGAGCCAATCTTTCACAAGGTAAGAACACTTCGGATTGTCATACACTTAGTCAATATACTTCAGGAAGACTCTTAGACGGTTGTAAAAGCAACATCGCCATTAACAACACATTTTAATACTTCGTTCACAGCCAAAGACTCCGGTCAGACAGAGACGTCCGGCCATTAACACTCCGACTCATCACGCTGATCACAATTACACTACAGGTGGGGAGTCTCCATCCTCAACAGACAACAATGTACACAAGAGGCCGGGACAACGATATGTTTCTGTACTCAAGCCACGCAATATTGCAACCGAGCCAGAATTCCAGGTTAGTTATTGTAAAGGTTATATTTATGTAAACAATAGCATTCGTCCATGCAACCAACGGTCCTCTACCATTACAACCCTGTCGTACATCACTTCACACTCCCACACACTGATCATTCAAAAAGTAATACAGCCTTCAGTCATTTACCGTAACATACTAAGGTGGAGAAAACAGTTCACCCATCTAACGTTGCACTTACTTTAAAGGACACCATTCAAAACATTTCAAAGTACAGTTAGTAAACCACAAACACAATAGACTGGCGACACTTGTACTCATACCAATCTAAGCTATCACACTTATTTTCAAGCAGGACCCTTCCTCGTCAGACGAGTTCGACCTGTCGTCCACACCAAGGCCAGGTGTTAAAGCAGCTGGGGTGTCGAGTCCAGCAAAGAAAAGGAAGAAGGCGAAGGAACCCAGATTATTCAAAAAGAAAACACCAGACCAGATTGACGCACTGATGGCAAAGTGCTCCTCACCCAAGACAGTCTCCAACACAATGTGGGCATTGGGCATATTCCGAGGTGAGAACATCATCACACACATTATTATACTCGGATGTTACTATTCTGGCCGAGCAAGCATCCTCTTATAAACAAACGTTCTTACACGCACACATATTAATGCTTTATACGCTCCTAAATTTACTATCACACTCGGTGAGCAACATAAAGTGATTTTATTATGACTGACGTCGGAGATTAAGTCCTCAACAATAATAAATGTAACACAGATAAATTAATTTTATTGTATGTATACTAGTCTCATTGGATTTATTATATACTAATGTGGGGACAATTAAAGGCTGTCTAGTAATTATTGAACCATCTTATACAATCATAAACAACACAGTCAACTACAAGGATCATCGTTATTACACTAACTTTAGAGTACAACTAAGGCATCGAAGAAGTTTTTATCACCAATTAACTAACATTATTCATTACGTCTAATTACAGACTGGCTAACGTCTGAAGGCCACGACACAAAATTTGAGGACCTTCCAGTACCTGAACTAGCTAACCTACTACAAAACTTCTATGGCGAGTTGTGCTCTGCTACTGGCGAGCCCTACGCTATCTCTTCTCTCCAGGGAATCAGGGCTGCTATTAACAGACGAATCAATGACCCGCCCTTCTACAGAAACCTAAACCTCAGCAGTGATGCAGCATTCACATGCGCTAACCGTGTCCTTAAAGGTATGATGAGGCAGTTATCTGAGGACGGTCTGGACATAGACAGGTCACACAAACCAATCAAACGGTGTGACTTAAAGCGTATATACTCATCTGGCGTCTTTGACACACAGACATCGGTCGGCCTGCAGCTTAAAGTTTTCTTTGAGGTCGTCCTACACTTTGGACGCAGGGGTAGAGAGGGTTTGGTAAAGATGGAAAAGGATGACATTATTTTCGAACACGATGAAGGGGAGAATGAATATGCCACGCTGAATTTCAAACCATTAGAGAAGAACCACAACCCTGCAGCAAACAAGCGTGTAAAAGGACATAATCAGCGAATGTACGCTACTGGTGGGCAGACATGCGTCCTGGCTGCTCTAAAGAAGTACTTGTCCAAACTACACCCCTCATGTGACAGATTGTGGCAGCGCCCGAGAGTAAAATATCAGGAAAATGATCCGACGTGGTATAGCAACTCACCGCAGGGGAGACAAACCATAGGTGATGTGATGAAGAATATATCGGAAAAGTGTGGTTTGTCGAAAGAGTACACAAATCATTGCATTAGAGCGACTTGTGTAACTCTTCTGCGAGAGGCAGCCTTCCCGGCTCTCGACATTTGTGCTACTACTGGACATTTATCTGTCAGCTCAATCGACAGTTACTCACGCACTACTGACAACACACGCAGATCCATGTCTCCCACCCTATCTGGATGTGTTGGGTACCAAGTTCAGCAACCTAACCACAACGTACAGTATGCACCACCACCACCTGTGGCTTGGGTTCAGCCACCAACTCCACCACCTGTGGCTCACATTCAGTCACCACCTCCACCACCACTCCCTGCTGTGCATATGACATCTCCTTTCCAACAAGTTACTCCACCCGAGGTACACAATCATCCTAAGGTACCTACTCCTCAAAAGGGCCGTCTATCGTTGTCAAAATCAACAAGTAGGCAGTCACTGCAGCATCCAACGCACAGCATGATCAGTTCTCCTAACCTGGCCAAGACACCATCAACTAACAACGACAGTGTCAATGGGAACAACCTACACAATGACTTCAACCAAAGGCCAGCTGTAAGGAAGAGGCTCCCAACAGCTACTGTTTCCCGTCCTCCTTCACCAAGGCCAACAAACAACAACAGACTCCCCGAAGCTACCGTCTCACGTCAAACATCACCAGTGACAACAACGCCAGAACTACTGGCAACAGCTACCGTCTCACGTCCAAAATCACCAATGCCTACCAACACAGTTGCAAGTGACAAATCAGTATTGCAACCAGAAACAGACAGTCACACAGAAGATATCGATACCCACGATCGCCCCCATGGTGAACAGATGGCTAAATCACCTATCCCATCAACCTCTACACACCCTTTCCCAACTTGCTCCGATGCCATCCAGACAGTTGATTTAAAGCTGGTATTTGACTCGACTGGTAAACAAACAGAATTCTCAGTCTCTGAAGCACAGGACCAGGAGCACAACTATAACTTCCATGGGCCCAATGACATGGCTGACGACATCAATCTATTCTTATCCCAGGTAATTAATTATATGTATTATTAACAACCTCCTAAAACTGACAATTATACACATACATTGAGTTATTTCATTTCAACTATACAAATGCAGTTATGTCTTTTGCCAACACATCGGGAGACTAAGCTAACTTAACCCCTTTTACATAATATGTAAATGCATCAACAACTGTCTCAATGCAACCGATAATTATTGAAAAACGTTAGTACAACCAGAATACCGAAAGTAACCTTATTTCCTTACATTATACTTGGCAGGTCACCGCTTCACCACAGGATGATGACGACGACATTCCTCTCACTCAACGATCATCGCAGAAGACACCACCACCACACACACAAGAGGAAGAGATAGCCATGGAAAATGAATTGTTCGAAGACCTTGCCATGGTGAGAAGGGTTAACTTGGAACACACCAGACAACAGCTAGAAAGAGAGGCAGGGGACAGATCGACTCTACCGCCACCACCTGAACCCTACCAGCCTCCTGCGCGAGAACATTTCGTCCCGGACCTACACCAACAAGATAGGGATCCAGCACGTCCTGATCCAAGCATCAGAGGTAGTGTTGGCGATGTGGCCGCTGTGCAAGAGCGCAGGACACCCATTCCAAATAGGGCAAGGAGAGCTCCGACACAAACACAAAGGAGAGTTATATCAAACGAGACTGTAGACCAGGTAATGGGCGGACACAACTTCAGGAACTGCAGTGTTACATTTATATTTAAATAAGGAACGACATCACTTTGTTATGACTTTTTTAACAAGAACACACTTTCGTGACTTAAACGTTAATTGAAGACACATGGTGCCATACACGCGCTGGCGCAGTACCTGGGTTCAACAATACGTAACTGACGACCGGAACTCAGGGTTTTTTTTAAATACTTAAACAGTGATTTTAAACATTGCATTTGTTATTTGGCTGTTTGTAGCCCATGTCACGATCTCAGTGCAATTGCACAAATAGGTGATATTGTAATCGGTGACATTGCACTGGTGACTCTTTGTGAGCTTTTTTAATTTACTGTCATGCTAGTCGCATTGTCAGTCCAATCAACAAGTGCACCGTACTTTCTAACAATGTAATCGTTTCTAGACGCTGTAGGCTAATTATTAGGAGACACTACCTCCACGGTTTTTTACCAGGTAATTAATCATAGGGGGCACTTTTAATCGGTCACAAAACTGTTTTTATAGACATTAGTATGCACCACGCTCAGACATTTTTGTTGGAGGGTTATTATAAGCGTACACAAACTACTATTAGGGAATTTTATTCATCGCTGTTATGCAGGACATACCATGAGAGTAATTCGTGCCTTAGAGTTTGCTTAGTTATACCGCAATTTATTCCAGTCAAATTACAATTGCATGTATGTTTATGTTTATGTGACTTAGGTGATTCACATTTTGTTAACGATTCTTGCCTTAAAGTTTGCTTAGTTATACCTCAATTTATTCAAGTCAACTTTAAATTGCATGTATGTTTATGTTTATGTTACTTAGGTCCTTCACTTTTGGTTCAATAAAATAGAAACTTTATAATTCCTTGTCCTTGTGTCTTACTCCCTGTATCGCAGCAAGGTCAGATGACCACTAAATCACACAGGCGTCGGTATCGACACACCCCTATAAACATTGCCGATTTTAATCGTAATCAGAATAATTAATATTGTAGCCAACACCTCAAGATAACACCCATTAACACGTACAAAGGATTAACTATAATAACGATGGCTTCAATACCATTGAACGCAATCAGTACAGATTGCTGATACCTATGGCGTACCTATCATAAAGAATCAGTCAACCACGCCTAACACAATCGGTACAGATTGCTGAAATAGTGCTGGCATAGAGAGTCATAGGTAAACCAGGTGTCAGCAGGGAAGACGCAATCCAGGCGCGCGTTAGTCAAACTCATCGCGTGCCTAGATCTGTTAGTACAGACGTCACGCACAGGTGGCAGTGCACTCACACCCCACTGCTATGTCAACACGCTAGGTGGTGTGGCGATAGCCACGCCTTCACAAACAACAATAACATGGCTCGCACGCTATGGCATCCAGAATCAAATGACACGGGCCGACTTAGGGACTGTAGCGTTGGTGAAACAAGCGGTATGGGGGTAGAACAATATTTAAATCAATTTGCCCGATTCAGAAATTATACTTGGTTCTTTATTTAGTCACTAGGCACTTGCCAACCCTTGTGTTCAAAACCGGAAGTCACACGGGCATAGAGGGCGCAAGAGGGACGCTCGTTCCGCCAGAGACTAGCCTTCTATGCCTTTCTAACGGCCCACCACAGACCAACCAACGGGGACTAAAATGATGTAGAGGGCTCAGTGGGGGGGGGGGGGGGGTCTTGAAATTTTGCCCAAACTTTTAAGGGGGGGGGGGGCAATAACTTCTACACAAGACTTTAAGGGGGAACATACAATTTTGAATTTTTTCCCGCAATGGTTAATTATGAACAGTCCCTTCCCAAGTTTACCCCCCCCTACCTAGAAAAACCTTACCCTACCTAAATTTTTTTTTACCATACCTGATTTTTTCCCCTTCATATCTTACTTTTTTTGGATTTTTTTGACAAAAACCTTATAAACGCAGGAAAACGGGTTTTCTAACTATTGTTATGAAAAAGACATTTTTTTCAGTTCCTGGGAGGTGGTTTCCAAAAAAAAATTAACAAAAAAAAAAAAAAATTACCACCCCCCCCCAACCTAGTTTTCAGCCAGATAAATCGGAAACACACCTATATTTTTTTTGGCCTTAGGTTTGGTGCAGAAAGCAAAGTCCCTGCGTTGGGTTAGCCTGCCGTCCTTACAGAACACCGACAGCAGTGATGTAGTACTTGTATAGCCTTCCTGGCATTGTAACGTGACTGAGGACTGATGGGGAAGAACTAGTGGGGCCGACAGGCGGACATTGGTTCCTTCAAGTAAACGATCTCCAGCATGTAACTTGCAACCCTCTGAAGATAAATTAAAACAAACATTAAAATCATCAAAATAAAAAAAAATCGAACAAAAAAAACACATTCATAAGTGGCTTCCACAAATATTCAAATTGAAGGAAACTAATAAACAGACAGAGATTTCCTTGAACAACTTTACAGTACTGGCTCATAAGTGAGTCCCTTCCCTTGGAACCAAGGGAAGGGGACGCTCAGTCGTCATGCCTCGCCGCAGACTTGTCTCAAGTTACAGTGTGGACCGTTGTAACAACGTTATCAATGGGAACATAGTATAGACTTAGAAGGTTGTAGTCAGGTGCCTTAAGGTCAAAACGTTTATTTTTTGGATAAAAGTACCAAAGTTGGTACACATGTAGGCAAGGGTATACCTTTGAATATTTTTCCTTGCAACAAGAAATAAAACCACCGGAACACCAATTTTCGACACTTTTTCAAAATGGCCACCAAAAAAATATGATACGTTTCCATTTGGAGCATATATGGATAGTAACACTCATCATAGCTTGTATAAATGTTTCTACCATACTTTATTCCTTAAATACATTAATAGTGTTGATTAACCTTGTTAGTATATATCAAATATGGCCGCCAAAACTACAATTACAGACCATTTTGATGATCGTAGTGAGTGAAAGCATAAGTCTGAGACAAAACTCCAGTTTTGACATACCTGTTAATACTTTACTGGCTAAATGCATTGTCTTTGGTCTGTCAAAGCATCTCACCCAATTTCAAGAGAGTTGAGTCCTTCATGGATTGCTTTGCTTAGCTTTTGCATTTCTGCAGTGATAGTGACAACCCTGTGCATCATAGGCCAGATGGTAGGCAATGGCCCCTGACTTTCATCATTAGCCCCTGAGTTGTTGACATCATCATCATTGCAATGGCCAATTCATTTTGGGGGAAGAAGTCCTCAAACTGCTACATTCATTCAACTGACGGTTGCAGTGAACAATTCTGTACTATCTCTTCAGAGGCAGGAGTCAATGTAGGCGGATACAGTCTGTGGACTTCCATCTCCAGCTTTCTCTAGGAAGGAACACCCTTCCTTATTTTAATTTATTCTATGGCAGTGGTATTTATTAGCAGCTGATTGTACATGTAGAATCATCTCCAGCTTTTTCTATATCCATTTGGGAAGCTCTGTCATTGAAAACCATCTAAGCAATGTCATTCCCCATGTCAGAGAACATTGTGACATCAATACATGATAATACAATCAGTACATATTATATCACACTCTACTATCCTATAGATAAAGAATGCTCAATCTGATAGCCAAATCTTTTTCTTCCATCATTTTCATATTCCAAACCTTTGCTCCAATATGCTAAGGAAAACATGATACCCCAAATGAGATCATACCCAATGTACTTCCAACTCCTTTGGTGAAGGAGCTGTCCATATTTAAATGAATGGCTGAGCACAGTCAATTGTTATATATTTATATATACTTTGATATAACCTTCTGTACTTAATACAACAACTGGATGACTGGTTCTAGAAGGTTGCTAGGAAAGATATAAATGTGCCACTAAATGCTCTGGTGATGATTGAAGGAAAGACCTATTCAAGAATGTTTAGGGCCCACCATCTCACTGATTGAGCTTCCAATATATTGTTTATGTGTGATGTTCTGAAAAGACCAGAAGATGAGAAGACCAGCTCAAATGATCTAGGCGCAGCAAGATGATGAGGTGCCCTGCCCAGCCGATGAAGCTGTCCCTGAATGTCACTCATGGTAATTTTGTGAAAACAATGTGAGCTTTATACATAAACCTCACAGCCAATTCATTGAGACACCCACCACAGCAGAAGAACAATGTATTTTGATGTTGTATGTGTCTTCTGCTGCCAGACTTGTCAATCTATATCAATATCAGGAATGCTTCCTTTCCTTGCAGCAAGAGTTGAAGACTATGATGTGACAAAATCTAGTTACATCCCCTGAACATGATTGAATTAGAATAAATGAATGCACATACTTGTGTATCATGAGTTGAGCAAGCACTCATCTACTCATTGAACTCTTATGGAGACACAATATTGAGAAGGAAAAAGGATGACTGAAATAGCTACATAGCCCTCAACCTTTGAGTATGACTGCATGTACACATGTGTTGAAAGAAACCATTCTATGCAAGAACTTACTACTTGATACTCTAATCCAGGTGACTATTGTAAGAATACATCACACTAAAGAATGCAGAGATGAAAATAATAGTTCCTCTTCATATTGTCAGAGCTATGACCAGACCTTGAGAAATTTGCTACTAGTGCAATGGCACACATTGCCTCTTAATGTTGATGGGGTAAACATAGTAGAGAAGCATACTTCGAAGACAATGGATGGGAGAACTGTTCCACACTTGTGGAAAGGATGTGATCCTCAGAGGACAGTTTAGAATATGAATTTGAATTCACTCAGCATCAATAGACCCTCAACCTTTTTCAATCAAGATCACAGATAAACTTCAGATTTCGTGGCGACATTGGATTTTGACCAATGTTACTAACCTCATGCTTTGTGTGAACACCATTTTCCATTTTCAGGAAGCTAATCAATTTAGCTTAGTCTATGCACAAGATCAACAGACAATGTTTGTTAGCTCCCAGAGGTTCTTTAAGGTAGATATCATCAGTCACATATTGGATATCTTTTTAAATACCATGTGTTCATGAAAAGCCAAATACAACAAAGCTAACTTTGTGTGAGGGTTATTCCAATCCAAGCACCAAGGACATGACCCACCAGAGGAGAAACAAGGGTCCTACATGAGTACATGAGTGTATTTTACAGGTACCATCTGTATTGACTGGAAGAAAACATGTATTAACAACATGTTATTTATCAAAAACCTGCTCCTTGCACAAACTTGGTGTCTGCCACATCATTTGGCACTGGTTGGTTTGGTCAAACCATGGGATGCACTTGCTGGTTGGTTTCTGCTAGTTGATCAGCTGGCTGCTTGACCCTCTTTTCTGCTGCTTCTACAAAACCACAGATTACAGATACTACCCCTTACTTCTGCTGCTAATAAAAAAAACCTTGGATGGATCATCCCAACCTGTATATAGATCTACCATTAATACAAACATTGGGCCATTCCCCTAAACAGCTAGTACAAAATTATTCACTGCAAGTGTTAGTGAATGCAGCAGTTTGGGGACTTCTTCCATAACATTTAATTTGCCATTGCAATAATGATGATGCAAAGAGCTCAGATGTCAATGATGAAAGTAAGGAGGACATGACAGTTATCTTACACAAAAGACATATTGATATTTTTCCATAGCATGGTCTATATTTCAGGAATTTGGTGACATTTATAACTCACAAAAATGCTGCATTAAATTTGTTACTACAGATATATCTTTCCTGATATCTTTGGTTGTTAAGGCCTTTATAAAACCGGAATTAAGTGGTTTTTTCGCTTCACAAGCTTCATTTAAGGGAGGATTCTTTTCATGTTTTTCTCTGTATTAGTAGTCTTAATTAGCTAAATATTGATTATATTGACTTCATACATATTTCAATAGATACCCCCTGCTTAGAGACATTGAAAAATGTATTCACGCTTAATATTATGTTAATATTCCCCCAAGTTATGGCATTTCAATGTTTTAGTGGCAGCCATTTTGTTTTTCTCAATTTTGGGCATGTTCCCCCACCTAGATTTTCCAGGAATTTTAGTATGTTGATAAGGGGCACTGAGACTACCCATAACCATTGAGAAACCTTCAGTTGCAATTAGATTTTAAAAAAAATTCTAGGTTCAGCCCTTTTTCACTCAAATCTCCTGGACTAATATTGCAAAAAGGCCGAATTAGGGTGTTTGAGTGACATGCTTACTTGTTGCAAGGGATAGAATTAATCAGCACATTTTTGTCTATACATGTAGCAAATTTGGCGCTTTTATCCAAAAAATAAACGTTTCATGCTTTTTTGACCTTAAGGCACCTGACTATTGGGGCTCTTTCCCTGGTTGCTGTGAGTAAAACGGGCCTTGTGTTTTGACTCATCAGGGCCTGTTAGAGTCATTAGATTGATATGCTCGGCTACAATTTCGTCTGCGCTCAATCTGTGAGCTTGGACTGTTTACTTGTGATATAGTTCAGATCTTCAGAAAATGTACAATTATACCTGTTTTATTCCACTCTACTCAGGACATATATATATGTATACATATGTGAAACGAGAATGAATCGTAATCATTTTGATCAGTTGTATAGTTGATACAAACTAAACCCACCAGGTGGCGACACATTTTCTGTCAATGCTTAGCGTTGAATACAAGCAATGAAGCTTCTGTGAATACGACGACAAATACTGATTATGCCGAACATATGTTAACATTAAAACACTTGATTCTATATATTATTTTTCTAAAATTTCAGACATGCTGAGAATGATTATCATGTAACTGGTAAAATGCTGTCAATAAAGAAAATACAAATACAAATACAATTCGCCAAATAACAATTCTCTTAAATAACCCACATTTAAGACAGAAATCAACTTCAAATTAAATTGTAGTTTAACATAGCAAATAGTTATACTATAAATCAACATGGCACCAAGCTCAGATATTCATCATTTTCCAGTCTAATTTAGCAAGATTTCCTAAATTTGTAGAGCTGCCAATTGTAAATTTCCCGAAAATCTGACCCCTATGATGATTACCCCTTGAGCCTTGACTCCCCCTCCCCTTCCCACCCATACATCTCGGAGGAGTGTGCGTGGAGGCTGAGTGGGTGGTGCTCCCTCCCCCCCTCCCCCCCCCCCACACACACAGAGCAAAAAAAATATGATGTCTTCCAGGAAAATGAGTCACAAGTCGCCAAAATGATATTTTTCAAAGTGGTCTCTTTTTTCGTTTTTTTTTCACCTGCCCTATAGTACCATACATATTAGATAATATATATATTATGATATTTTTACATTCAGAGGTTATGAGCGCGATATATCAATTGAGGTTTCAGTAATATACAACCATTTTGCCACTCAGATCTTGTGATGGACTGTTATAATGGTTGATCTAAATAAACTAAAAAAAAAAAGAATATTTATGTGGAACATACAAGTTGGGGCAGATTTTCGAAAAATGTACAATTGACAGCTCTACTAATTTAGGAAATTTTGCTCAGTAGGCTGAAAAATGTTGAATACCTGTATATGTGAGTATATTTGTGATGTGTTTCATGAAAATGAGTCATAAGCCGCATAATTGATATCTTTTAAAGTGTATTTTTCACATGATCATATTATTGGAATGTTCTAATCTTTGGGAAGTTCATCCCTTATAGGTGTGTCAATTGGTGTATCAAATATCAGGACAATCTATGTAATATATCCTTGCGTTTCAAAGGTCCTCATATGGAGTACATTTGGTTACTTTACTGTTTATTGACCCCCAGAAATATTGGAAACCTTTTTTTTCAAAAACGAAAATATCAAACTTTAAATCTAGAAATACTTATTAGATTATTAGACTCTGTTCTACCATTGGACTCGACTTGATCTTTTTTTTTTAAAAAATAATAGTATCTCAAAATCTATTATTTCAAAAAATAGATTTTGAGATATCATTATATTTGTATACATGAGATCAAGATGATTCCAATGATAGTAAAGAGTCTATAATGATAGTAAACTAAATTGCGTAATTCGTTAATTAATTACCCGATGTCTATGTTGAACCAGCTCTTTTTCACATCCCTCGAGTTACTACTGCTATGTCAGTGCTCAGTGTTGAATTATATACAGACACATCATCTCTTGTTTTTGTCATGAGGCCAAACAAAAAATAGATGTGTTTCCCATTAATTTTACCCCTTCTAGGGTCAGATTTTCAGAAAATGTACAATTGTGGTCAGCTGTACAAATTTGGTAACATCTGCTAGATAAGACTGGATATTTTTAATGCTATGCATATCCAAGTATCTGTGGCATTGGCTTGATTAAAAATATCTCTCTATCAACCTCCTGATGAAGGGCCACATAAGCCCGAAAGCTTGAGAAAACTAATAAAATCAACACCAACTTTATTACGTTCTTCATAAGTTACATCTATTAAATACTTCGGCCAACCCGATATACAGCAAGCCCCCTTCCCTTCGACTAAAATATCTCTATTTTTTTTTGTTAAACTGCATTTTGAACGTAATCTTTCTCTTAGATTTGGATTATTTGAGACAGGATTGGGCAAGGTGAATTGTACACTTTCTGAGAATCTGACCCCACCTAAAAGTATTTTGATCTTCCGTAATTTTTAAAAAGGATTTTTGGACATAAAAGCTAATCAATGTTTCTACCCAGAACACTCTTAAAATGTACATTTCTTATGTTTAAAACAACTACTTTTATGAAATAGACAGAAAATATATTTTTTTCAGTTCCTGAGTGGTGGTTCCCTAAAACAAATATTTTTTAAAAAACTTTACCATCCCCCTACCTAGTTCTTAGCTAGATAAGTCAGAAACCCCAATTCTTTTTGGCCTGAGCTTAGTCTAGTAATGGTTTATTATGGTCTTCTCCGTATCATGTGGCCTGCTGGCATAATCACATCCTGGTAATGGGTCAGATTCGTGGAAAATGTGCAATAATTGTGATGTGTTTCAGGAAAATGAGTCATAAGTCGCAAAATTGATATTTTTCAAAGTGTTTTTTTTCACAAGATCACATTATTGGAATGTTCTGATTTTTGAGGAGTTTATCACTTATAGCTATATCAATGGATGTATCAAATTTCAGGACAATGTATGTAACATATTCTTTCGTTTTGAAGGTCCCCATATGGACTACATTTAGTTATTTTACTGTTTATTGACCCCCAGAAATATTGGAAACTTTTTTTTTTCAAAAACGAAAATATCAAACTTAAAATCTAGAAATACTGTTTATGTTATTAGACTGTTTACTATCATTGGAATCGGCTTGATCTCATCTTTTCAAATATGATAATATCTCAAAATCTATTTTTTGCGACTTATGACTCATTTTCCTGAAACGAATGTCAATTGGCAGCTCTACAAATTGAAGAAATCTTGCTAAATTAGGCTGAAAAATGATGAATACCGGGGATATCTGAGTATATTTGGTATCGCGTTGATTTAAAGTATCAGTTCTGTTATGTTAAACTGCATTTTGAAGCTCATTTCTGTCTTAAATGTGGGTTATTTGAGAGGATTGGTGAAGGCGAATTAAGATAAGATAAGATAAGATGTTGTTTATTTGTCCTTGAAATTACAGAGCTGTGAGTTAGGGAATAAAGACAAATGGGTCGACATGCCTTATGATACAGCTAGTGTACCATCTCTTTCGGCCGTTACGGAATTTGGAAGAGGAATAAGAATTGAAATGAAGGGATAATATAAAAATAGGGAGAAAAATAAAATTAAGAACAATTATACATTTTCTGAAAATCTGACCCCGTGTGGCAGTACGTGTGGCATAGCACACACTTGTATCTGTCCAAGTGAACTCTGTTCTAGTGAGGAAAACACCCCCAACACACCCTATTGACATGGCATATGGGTCAGATCTCAGAAAATGTACAATTCGCCTTCACCAATTCTCTCAAATAACCCAAATTTAAGACAAAAATTAGCTTCAAAATGCAGTTTAACATAGCAGAACTTATACTTTAACATAACAGAACTGGCGGGCGTTTCATATCTAACGCAGCGCTCGGTAAATAACTTAACCCAGCGATGGTCTGGTAACGGCAAAT